>OX456524.1:49601083-50171083 GCA_949748255.1 Eustalomyia histrio
AAGATGCGTTTGATAGTTTTTTTTTTTTCAATTTGTATTTTAATATTTTATTATCTTCCTTTTTCCTTTGGACAGATCCTTGGCACGATAGTTTTGGGGACTGGCATATGGCTGGCCGTTGATAAAGCTTCTTTAATAGCTTTATTGAAAATGGTCGAAAGTGAACACATTAATGTAAGTATTAATATTTATTAAAATGTTTAAGTTATTTTTATATTTTGTTGTTTAACCCTTTTTCATACCCTTCTTACCTGAATGTGAAGGTGCATGTTTTTTTTTATTAATGGAACACAATTTTGATAGCGTGCTACTAATTTAATTTTCATATTAATCTTGATTATAATTTCAAGTGGTTATTATCCATGAAACCGAAATATTATCTATTGACACACTTAATCCAAAATCATATATTGGATAACTTTTTTTTTTATTTTATTGAGAAAAAAAAAACACACCTAACATATAGCTGTGTTTATGTGGCAAGCTATCAACGTTGGTTTGTGTCATACACATACAAATATGACATATGTAACGTTAAGCGTTAATACTTTTCGTTGGCTTATGTACAAATTTACATGGAAATGACATAAGGCAACTTTTATAGCTTGCCGCATAAACACAGCCTATGTTGAAATATAATTTAAATGTTAAAAGGGGGGTGGGGGTGTTTTACAAATTATTATTTTAATTTAATGCACCTGTATTTTAAGGAAGCTAAATTATAAAAACTGCAGTTGCAAATAACCAACAAAGATTTTTAAATCTTAAACTAATCTTCAATTTGATTATTAGATTTAATATATTGATTAGTTACACTAGTTTTCAGCCAAATGTAAATAATTTATCCCTTGCGTAGAGTTTGCATCTTCCTAAAAAAAACAAAGTTTATTTGAAAAAAAATCGATGCATAAACTCCGTAGCTATGACCAATTTAGATAAAAAAAACAGACATATAAGATCCTCTTATACACGATGCTGCTTTTAAAGTACTGCCAACCATTTATAATGTATTTTAAGACCTTCTGACCTTTCATTAAAAGAGTAAGCGAAAATCCTAGTTCCTCTATCCCAACTCTTATAAGGGATGACCAATTATGCACTGAACCGGTTGATAAAGCCAACCTTCTGGCTGAGTTATTCGCTAGAAATTGGTTCTTGCCGGAAAGAAATCAACCACAGCCCGAGCTATACCGAGTATCTTATAATCCAACACTGGTGCTGAAACAGTGATTTTCCACGTTCCATTGGTAACTTTATTTGTTACTTTATTTGTTATATTTCCATCGCCTTGAAAAGTTGCCAATGTTCAGTCAAAAAGGCTGCGACTTATAACCCGGACAATTACCGCCCAATTGCTTTATGTTCTGCACTATCGAAGGTTTTGGAGGGCATGGTTAATAGCCATCATGTAAATTATTTAGAATCCAACACACTTATCAACGATCGACAGTTTAACTTTCGTAAAAATCATTCTACCGGAGACCTGATAGCATATCTTTCGGAGCGTTGGAGTTGTTCCATTCACCGTTTTGGTAAAAACAAATTAGTTACTCTGTATATTTCCAAGGCATTTGTTCATGTGTGACATAAAACACTCGTGATAAAGCTTAATGCTTTTGGTATCGATGATAACTTCTTTCGATTCATATCGAGTTTTATCCGTGATTCTTTCGCAGATGACAGTATTATTTATCACTCATATTCTTTCGATCATAGACCAAGCTCTTTGGAGGTTGGAGACATGAGGCAAGATATTAATGACACACTCAAAATGGACCTTTCAATAATCTCTGAGTGGAGTCGTGTGAATAGGGTCAAGTTTAGTGCACACAAGATCAATTATCGTGGCCGTGGGGTCACCAGTGCCATCTGTACATATGGGTGCTGTCGTTATTGAGGAATCAAATGCTCTTAACGTTCTGGACATGAGAATTCAATGTGATATCCGCTGGAAAAATCACATTGTTTAGGTGCCGAAAGAAGCATTCAAGTCTTTAGGTTTTTTTAACCGTTGCAAGAACTATTTCACTTCTTATATTCGTCCGAAAATGGAATACATGTCCTATATATGGACAGGGACTGCAAAGTCTATTTTGCAGCTTCTGGACCGTGTTCAAAGGAGGGCGTCGACGCATATCAATGACAGTGGGGTAACCTCACGTTGGAACGTGGGTTATGTTTCATTGTTTTATCGATACTACCATGGAAGGTGTTCTGCCGCATTAAGTGAAATTATCCCCGAGACCCGGTTTTTTGTTCGGAATACTCGCCGGTGGATATATAGTCGTACTATCAATTTGTGAAATAAACTCCCTGCAGAGGTTTTTCTGCTACTTAGAATTTAGTGAAATTCAAGTCAAATGTCCACAGACAACTAAAAAAAATCAATAATGGCCACTGAAAATTTTGCTGTTATTACGGGAAATTTTGTAATTTGAGCTCAGCAGTATTTTTTTGCTAATCTTAGCAACACATGACTGCTGACGTGTAGTACAATGAAATTAGTAGCCGCTACTAAATTTTAGTAAAAATTGGTTTGTTAAGATCAGCAAAAGATTTTACTAAATATTATTAATAGAAGTACAATCAAATTAGTATAAAAAAATAGTAAGCGCTACTAAATTTTAGTAAATTGCTGTAAATCAATAAATTGTAAAATATAGCAAAATTTTAATTTATAAAAAAAATATATTAAAATGCACAAATTAACTCAATTATTTTTAGATACACTTGTTACACTTTAAAGCTGCTAATTTCTTTCAAAATTACCTTACGAATTCGAATATACAAAATTATAGTTTTTTATCGAGCAACATTTTTTTATTTTATTTTATTTTTAATATTCAATTTTTTAAGCTAAAGATCTTTTTTGTTTTATAAAATTTCTTATTTTATTTTCGATATTTCGGTAACAATTTGTTAGCATCTTCAGGAAAACAAAATTTAATTATTAATTATTAAAAAAAATTTAATTATTTATTATTAAAATTTTGTTTTCCTGAAGATGCTAACAAATTGTTAGCGAATAATCGAAAATAAAATAAGAAATTTTATAAAAAAAAGATCTTAAACTTTAAAATATTTAATATTAATATTAAAATAAGATCGAATAAAGTTATATTATTTTATTTTTTTTCAAAAAATATTTTACACTAAATTAAAAAAATTCAACAAGTAGTAAAAACATAAACGAATTTATAATTTTGTTATAATTTGCTAATTTTTGTTTTGAAAAAAAAAAATTTTAGTATTTTTTTAGATTTTAAGGTCAAATTTTAATTGTTTCAAGGGCCGATTTTTAGAGCTAAAAAAGTTTTTAGTGCTTTTTTATGTGGATATCTTAATTTTGTGTCGGTTGTAAAACATATCTTCACTTTCAATAACCTTTTTCAACCTATGTAACATTTTAAGGCAATTTTAGTTTGTATCTTTTAATTATTAGAAATAATATTTCCTTCAATATCCAATTTTTTAAAATTAGTAAATTTTTTTTTGCTTATTTTAGTAAATCGCTTTTAAAAATTTTTAAAATGATTTCTAAAGTTAGCAACAAAAAATTTGTAAATATTATGTAAAAATTCTGTAATTTGTAAATAAATAATATTTTTTTTTACTAAAAATCATTTCAAAAAGTAGTATAAAGGATTTAAAAACCGTTTACAAATTTTTTTCTGAGTGTACACCCTCTTTTGCCATCGCGTTTTTTTTCATACAAAAAAATTGTCAATGCGAAATTTCATAAAATCAAAAAAAAATATAAATACAGGGTGATGCAGTCACGACCCGCCGAATTTCACCAGCGTATTCCTTGGCTCATTTCATGAAAATATGACCATTCCCGAAAATGCAAGTGTGCGAAATGGCAGCGGTTTAAAAATTTTCGGGTTTGCTTACTTTCAAAAATTGCTATTTTAATGGAATGACCCAAGGAAAACGCTGGTGAAATTCGGCAGATCGTGACTGAATCACCCTGTATATTGTTTTGGAATAACTAAAAAATTTAAAACATGTATTATATAATGCACACGAAATTAGGTTGAACAATCTTCTTAAAAATTAATTCACACAATAAAGGCATAATACGCTCAAAAAATATCGTCTTAACTCGGAAACCGATAAAGGGATTTAAATGGAATTTGGGAAAAAGAATTTATTTTATATTAGCAGCAAAATATATCAAATTAATCACAATATCGAAAAAAAAAAAACAAAAAGTACTGAATTTCTTAACAGCTGTTTGAAACGCTTATTTTTAATATTTAAATAAACAACTACCAAAGCAGTATTTTTGCAGTAAATAGTTAATATTTGCTGGTAATTAACAAAAAAATTTCGTTGCGTTTTTTAAATTTTTGTTTAGTTTATATTATATTTATATTTCTGATATATTTTTTATTGCAAATAACAATCTGAAATTTTTACATACGATACATATTTCGTAAAACGTAATAACTGGAGGACGGTTTGAAATTTTAACTCTAAGCTTTTGGTAGGATGAAGTAATTACAGATTTTATTTTTGCAATAGAAAGAATTTTTTCTTTTGATTTTTTTACATTTTTTTTTTCGTATTTTTATGCATCGATTATTATCAGTGTAGAGGGTTATACGCTTTTGAATACTACATTTTATCCATTACTTCAATATTCAATCGATAACTGCATAAGAAGTTTTAAATAAATAACATTAACGTTTCCTTCAGAATTATTGAGTAGTGAACATTATTTAAAATGTTCAACAAATGCATATTTAAATATTTCTTTAAATATTGTTAAACATTGCATTGTGGCAGTGAATAGAACATGCATTGCATATTTTTTTTATATCTCAAATACAATTGCACATGTTCTGCATATAATTTGACAACACCCTCATAAAAGAGCACAATAATTGTAATGACTATTGAACATGTTCATCACACATGCAACGATGTATTTTCCCTAAAAGCCAATTGACTCTATTGGCATTTACAACATAAAAGACATATGATAAAATGAAAAGTTTTCTAACAATAAAATGCATGTTTTATCAAACACATCGCATAATTTGCATAAGGAAAGATGCATTTATTTCACAATTTTTAAATTAACTTTTTTCATTTATAAAAATGAAATATTTTAATGTCACGGTTTGATTTTATAAGAATGATGTGAGCGCCCCGGTAGGCTAGTTGGTAGCGTGCTAACTTATCAGTGCGGGGGTCGTGGGTTCGATTCCCACCAGAGGCGCTGGTCTGTTTTCGCTACAACGAGCCGATAGCCTTTGTTGCTAGTGCTCGGTTAGGGTATTAGGATATAATTTGTAATTATATGTTTAATAAAATAAATAATAAATAATATAGGAATGAACAACGAAGATAAAGTCAATTTTAACTTTTCGGACTAAAATTTTAAAATTAATTTTAATATTCCAATTTTTAGTGTCAGGAAAAGAGTTTTACATTTTTTTAATTCCATACAGTGTATTAAATTTAATACACCAAAATGATTACATAGTCATCTAACACTTAATCAATTACACAAACATTTGTTTATTCTATGGAAATTAAAAAAAAAAAAATTAATCCAAATGGACAATAGGATGTCCCGACTTAGTTGAAGTAATAGCTCTCAAATGATACGTATTAAAGAGCTGAATACGGAAGTATACTTTATTAAGTTGCTAAAAATTGTGTTTGTGACAAAAAGGTTAAAATTTTTGTAGTACACTCAGAATATTGTATATTTTACTGTTTGTAGTTCAATAAAAAAAAAGGTTTCCGTTCGATTTAAAAATATAGAAACATACATTTATTTTTAAAATAAATATCTACATTTACTTTTTTATAAATTTTTTCCGATTTACTGTCATTTACCAATTTTTTCCAGTTTCATTCATTTTTTCGCAAAACGGAAATTTGTGGTTTAATTGTGTACGTCACAGTTATTACAAATTTAAATTTTGTTTGCTGTCTGTTTCAAAAAAAAAAAAATATATTCAAAAAATTCCAATTTGCTTTTTATTTAAACTAATTCATTTCAATTTAAATTACAAGAAATTCATAAACAAAAACACAAAAAAATGGAATTAATTTCAAATAATTGAATAAATCAGTTATTTTTATGGATTTGGTAGGTAAAATTTTAACATTTATTTTAACTGATTAATCATTTGTTTCTTACAGATGTGTCAGTTGTTTAAACAACATTTTAAAATTAATTTAAAAAAACCATTCGATTTAAATAAAAAGTAAGTAGACCGGTTTTCAAAAGAATATCATTTCTTGTAAATGGTATTTTAAGGGTAGTAGTGCCTGTTAGGACATCATATCCACGTGTTTGATTGCGCACCACAACAATAACGAATCTTTAAAACCTTTTACAACAAATGTAAGAAACCTATTTGTTGTGGCATTTTTGTCACCTAAAATCGTGTGTCGGAACCTATCCAGCTCTTCAATACGCATCGTTTGAGTGCTGTTACTTGAATTTTTTTTATTTTAACAGGGCACCCTAATGGACATTGATGGTGTTCAAAAACGAAATCCTACAACTTTGTATAAAAACTTTACAACCGGACAACACATTTGTGTGTAGATAAATAACATTTTATTTATGTACAATAAATTTATATTAAAATGAAAAAAGCCATTGAACTTAACATAATAGTAAATAATTATAAGGTACAATAACAAAAACTGCAAGAAAACATTAAAAGGGCAGGGCATTTATTTGCAAAATTTTTTAATAAATATAGTGAAATTTATTGTGGATCTGTGTAAATTGTATTAGATTGAGTTAATTACACTCAGTTAGTAGAAATATTTGTAAACGGTTTTCAATCCCACTTTACTATTTTTGTATTGATTTTTAGTACAAAAAAAATTATTTAGTATTTTTTGTTTTTGCTATTTACATTTAACAAATTACAGAATTTTTATAGAATATTTAAAAATTTTTGTTGCTTATTTCCAAAATCATTTCACAAATTTTTTAAAAGCGATTTGCTAACATAAACAAAAAAAAAATACTAAATTTAAAAAAGTGAATATTGAATGTAATTTTATTTCTAATAATTAAAATTTAAATTTCCTTTAAATTTTACATAGGTTGAAAAAAGGGATCGGAAGTGAAGATACTTTTCACAACCAACTCATGTCCAAAAAAAGGACATCCACTTAAAATAGCACTAAAAAGTTTTAAAAATCAGCCCTTAAAACAATTAAAATTTGGCCTTAAAATCCCAAAAATTTACTAAAAATATTTTTCAAGACAAAAATTTGCAAATTAAATCAAAATAAAAAATTCGTTTTTGTTTTTGATTTTTTTTTAATTTTGTCTAAAATATTTTTTGATAAATATGAATAAAATAAGAAAATGTTGCTCGATAAAAAAAAATATAAAATAGCAGCTTTGTAAGTGTTAGAAGTGTATCTAAAAATAATTGAATTAATTTGTGCATCTTAATAATTTTTTTATAAATTAAATTTTTACTATATTTTACAACTCATTGAGTTTAGTTCACTAATATTTATCAAAAATTTTTGTTAATTCCAGATAATTTATTTTAATAAACTTTGTATATAATTTTACCAGTCTTTAGTAGCGGTTATCAACTTTCCTGTTATTTCCATTTCACAAATATTTAGTAAAATTTCTTGCTGATTTAAGCTTACTAATTTGATTGTACTAATATTAAAATTATTTAGTACATTTTTATACCCTTCACCACAGGTGGAAGGGTATATATAAGATTGTCATTCCGTTTGTAATTTCTACAATATTGATCTTAGACCCTATAAAGTATATATATTCTGGGTCCTTATGAAGAGCGAAGTTGATTTAACGATGTCCGTCTGTGTGTTGAAATGGGTTTTCCGAAGAACCCAGACATGATGAGGACTTGATTGTTTTTTATTTCTGTTACATGTGATCCATTTCTGTTTGCTATTAAAAATCAGACAGATCGGTTAATAAATGGCTGAGATATTAGCAAAAAACCCGGACTACCTCTAATTTTTTCCGTAAAATCCCTTTGTTTAATATGTATGTAGAATTTTACGCATAACAAACACATCCATGTGTTAAAATTCTTTTCTTTCATCTCCACCTTTTATACACAAACAACACACATACAAAGATTTGTCATTTAAATAAAAACTAAACAAATCTCTAATGAACGAAGACTTTTATATGTACCTCTATTGACGATGATTTTGTGTGAGCTTCAATAGCTCAGTTGTCAAGACGCTATGTCACAAATACTTTTTTTCTCTAAGGCCGCGGGTTCGAATCCCGGTCAATTCACTTTTTTTTGCACATTTTTTTTATTATTTTCATAAGACTTTTTTTTTTTTTTTTGTTTATTTTTGTTTTTTTTTTAGCATTTAATAATTAATTTATATAAAATTTTATATTAATAATTAAATAATCCATAAATAGGCTAAAAACATCAAAATTTTTATAAAAACCCTCTGATACAAACAAAATACAAACGGTTTTATTTCTATTTTTTGCTCCGATTTAAAAAAATTTATAAAAAGATTTTTAAACCATTTTATTTCTCATATATTAAGAAAATTTTATACATAATTTTCCTTTGAGTGCAACTATTTTAGGTCACAACTTATAATAATTTATAAAAAAAATTATAAACTATTTTCCTTAAAATTTTTAAAATTAAGCTAAATAAATTAAAAATATTTTGTTATAAAAAAGCGAAATAAAATCCCAAATGCAAATTTGCCAGCTAAATCAAACGTTTTTGTAGAAACAAAACACATGCAGTTCTAGTGATTTCTTTTAACGATTTGTTGAAATTATTTTCTTTCACCTCTTCACCTTTTATACACAAACAACAAACACTATTCTAGAGCAGTAATATGACCTATGGATACGTTTTATATAGCAAAAGATCGAAAATCTTTAGTATAACATATTTGCTGAAAAACTCGGAAATATCGGTTCAGATACAAAAAAGTTATGCCCAAAATATACATTTTTTTCAAATACTTATTTTCTGAAACCATAAATCTTCCCGAGTCCAAGTTTTATCACCAAACTAAATAGTTAATTTTCTTTTTAAAGGCGTCCGTATATAAATCTGTCTATTCCATATATGTCCATATATAAACTTCAGTTTTTTCCCATCCATGGTGAAGGGTATATAAGATTCGGCATAGCCGAATTTAGCCGCTCTTACTTGTTTTTTGCTGATTTTAGCAAACCGAATTTAAATTTCACTTTACAAAAAGTGGCTACTAATTTTTTCTACTGCTTTCATTGTACCAAAATTCAGGCAGACCTGAGTTTCCAGTAATAACAGCAAAATTTTTAGTTGTGATTACAGACTTTTTTTTATTTTCTGGATATTTTACTTGCTTTACATAGGGGTATCGGGATATCTCCCGAGCCTAGTCTATATTTTTTAACACAATTGTCATGGTAGGGAAAAAATTTTGCCTGTTTTGCCCTATCTCGCTTAGTTTTCGAGATACTGGCCGAATCTAAGCAAGATTGCCCAAATTTTTGCAAAGTTCGTCAAAGGATACCCTTCGATTCCGTTTTTTTTAAACAGTCACATGGTGACTATTTAATATGATAATATAAATTAACACACTCCGCACTCGGCATAACTCGCCTAGTTTTCGAGATACCGGCCATTTTAAAAAATTACCATTTTACAAAATGGCGAATATCTAAAAAAATATAAGCGAGATTTGCAAGTCAATTTTAATGTTTTTCTATTTTGTTTTAATTCGCAAGTCAAATCAATCATAGAATTATGTTTATAATGATTTGATTCAATTGAATCAAAAAATATTCAAATGAAATTAATTAATCAGTTATGATTTTAAATCTGATTTAATGAATTGATTTATAAAATATTGAATCAACTCGCAGGTTTACAAAGAGAGTTATTTTTTCGCGAATTAATTCAATAAAGATTTAAATTTTTACAGGTCTGCATGTCAGTGCTGTGATTATTATTTGGAACTACTTAAGTACATAAATAAATAAATTCATAAAAAAAATATTATTTACTACTCTCAACAAAGGGCCCCTGTCGGCCATGGGCCCTTGTGTACTGCACCACCCAGCGACCATTAACTTACGCTACTATGTATTATGTTACATTTAGAAACCTTTACTATCCAATACATTTTCATACCCTGTGAAAGATTCGTCCACGCCCAAGATCATGACCCTCAATTTGTTACATACTGTAATTGAAATATCACCTGTAAATTATTGTAAAATGAAACTTTTGTTTCTTTTTTTTTTTGTTTTCCTCTTAAATAAAAAATTTAAAAAAAAACGCAAATACTAAAAATTGCAAAGTACTCATATTTAATATCTATGTATTGGTATGTGCTTTCAACCAAAAATTAATTGGTCAAATTTTAATTGTGTTTCAACGAATAAAGAACATAACTGTTGCTACGGGTTTTCTTGGTATTTAAAAGAAAATGTTTAGAAAATAAAGTATCATATTTTTCTTAAAACTCTGAGTATCGCATAATTAAAAAGAACTGCATTTAATTGAAATAAAATTATTATCTTAAATTTTTTAGTAACGAATTTTTCCTATACTTTTTATTACTTTTCCAGCAATTTACCCAACCTCAAGTTATAGAACAAATGGCTTATGTTTTGATAGCCATTGGTGGTATTATGTTTTTTATGAGTTTTCTGGGCTACTGTGGTGCCATACGTGAATCAAGATGTTTATTGACAACGGTAAGTTTAATAAATAATTTTTTTTTTTTGTTCACAGATTAAAGTCTTTTAGCAGAATTATAAAAAAAAATAAATATATTTATCATGACTATGAGATAATTTTTTTTATAAATAAACATGAGTTGGATCATAAAAAAACTGTAAAAGTTGTAAAGGTTTAAATAATTGTTGTTTAGTTATTTTTTTTTTCTTAAAACTGTACTTAAGTTTAGTAACAAAAAATAACTTGATAAACTTTTTTCAATGGGTGCATAAGTTCACGTATTATAATGTTATTATCGCCTTTATCATCATCATCATTATCATCATGATGTTTATTAAACATTTTGTCACCAACTAGTAGTATGTTGTTTTGTAAGAGAGAAAGTTTTCTGCAGTACCTTATCATGACTTTTTCATGGGTTTTGTTGTTAACACGTTTTATGTTGTATGGGTGCATGGTATTGTTTGCGTTTTCTCCCTTTTGGCCAATGTTCAAGTGCATTTTAAGTCACTTTAAATGGGTTTTAAACAAAAACCAACGTAATTGTATTATTAAATAATAAAATTATAAATGCAATAATCCTGAACGAACAATAAATTCAAAACTTTAGCTAACATTTAGGGTATTTATTGTGCAATAGTTGTATAAGTATGAAGGACTGTGAAAAATAAAATCAGTAACATTAATGAATTGCAGTAAATCTTGAAAAGATTTAACAATTTTAATTAGACTGGTCATATTAACTAGTTTTAAAATAAATTACAAAAAACTACACAACGATTTCATTTAAATTATAATCATGGAATCTGATTGCATATGATTTGTTTGTTGCATAAATACGGTGTTTCTAGGCAAATTAAATATTGTAAAAACAAAAATTTCTCAATGAAGCATAGTTTTCAATAAAAACAAATCTTTTTTTTTAATTTCCAGCAGATCTAACGAGCATTTAAAGAAATATGTCGGTAAAATTAACCAAAAATTACAGTTAAAATAACTGCAATTACAGTTAAAATAACTGCAATGCAGTAAACACAACTTACCCGGTGTTTTCAATGATAGCAAGCAATTGGCAGACAGATTTCATCTAGAGTGAAAACACGTCATTTTAATTACGAGGGCGGATCAATAAGTCCCCACCAAGTACCACCTGTTAATAGACTACTGTCAAATTTTAAACAAGTTCCGTCATTTACTTTGTGTTTAACAGCTGTTCAAAACATACAACCTCGTGGATTTTTTTAAAAATGGAAAAAGTGAATTTCGAGTGCTCAGTAAACATTATTTTTGCAAAAAAAACCGACAATCAAACCAAGGAAAAGCTAAATTAATACTATGGGGACTCTGCACCATCGCTTTCAATGGTAAGAAAATTTGTTTACTGACTTTCGTTGTGGCCTTACAAGCAAGACGTCCAGTTGAGGTCTCTACACCCAAAACAATTGAAAAAAATCTTGATATGGTGTTAGCCGATCGGAGATTGAATGTGCGACAGATTGTGGAAGACATAGGCATCTCCCATGGCTCAGTGGTTTAAATTTTGAACGATCCTTTGGGTATGAAAAAGCTTTGCGCAAGATGGCTGCCGCGTTTGCTCACAATCGGCCACCAACGGAATCGTGTGACAGCTTAGTTTCCCTGGCAAAAATCCATAAAATAGATTACGAATTGCCCCCTCATTTGCCTTATTCTCCGGATTTAGCCGCCAGTGACTATTTCCTATTCCTAAACCTAAAGAAATGGCTCGGTGGAAAGAGATTTAGGTTTAACGATGAAATTATTGATCAAACAAATGCATATTTTATGGACCTCGAAAAATCCTGCTGTTAAACGCAAAGTAAATGACGGAACTTGCTCAAAATTTGACAGTAGTCTATTAAAAGGTGGTACTTGATGGGAGCAGTGTTGCATTTTATATAACTACGAGGGAAGTTTAAAAAGTCACGGACTTATTGATCCGCCCTCGTATATTGCAATATCATGATATCGTTGACACGCAATCGGCTCTTGCCATGATGTCTGCCATTAAATGTCCCTTGCGGTTTTTATTTTAATTCAACACAAAAAAAGCGGCACAAACTTTAGTACAGAAAAGCCGGAAATAGTTTACTTATTCATTATTTGTAGAAATTAAAAAATAATTTTTGATATTTCTCAGCAATGAAATGGGAAAATATTCTTTGCTACAGAGCAACTGACATCATTTTGATATTTCTTTGTAATCGATATGGCAATTGATTGCTATCATTTTATTGCAAGTGGAGACGGCGGATTATGATTGGGAATAAAACATGATTGTAATACTCAACATAATTCGACCTTCTTATGCACAGACTCCGACTAAAATTTTTTGAAGTGTTTATGCCTGTTAAATGCGAATTTGAAGACATAAAATTCCATCAAATCGGAATTCTGAAATATAGACTTTTACGTTGGGTACAAATGTTGTAAAATTAACAGTGAAAAATTATTGATTTTTAAAATGAAGTAAAACACAGCTGACAAGCCAGGTAATGTCAAAATTTTCAATATTTTGATTTCTAATTTTGCTTTTTCCAATATCTTTGCCAACTTATAACTTTTATTTTTCACAAATTATAAAAAAATTATCTATTATATATCCAAATTTCATTGAAATCTAAGGGAACCAAAAAAGTAAAAAAAAAAAATTATTCATTTCTAGAAATTTGGATTAGTCATATTCAGCGATAAATTTTTATATTCACATTTGTAATATTCTTTTTCGGCACTTTTAAAGGAAGACACTTATGGCACTTAAAGAAAGTGGCAGTTTGAGAATTTATTCAGTTTTTTTCATCGGCCCAGCCTAAAGTAGAGCTGGGAATATGAAATTTCATCATCCGGTGTAGACGTTCGATGAGGTGGGGAAAGCCTATCTGAAATTTTAAATATGTATTCATACAGTATGAGCTTACTCACTAATAAGAAACTTTTTCAAAAGTTAGCCTGTAATGTGGTCACAATGGGGGTTCCAAAGGTGAAAAGTATCGGCATTCCCAATGCGCTGTGACTTGTAACCAGAAATTTAAAATATGACTTCCTTAGTAGTTAGAAAATCATAGTGAAATCAATTATTTTGTCATATTTAAATTAACATATTATTCTTTTATGAAAAATTTTAAATCAAGTATGAATCTTATTAAATTAAATATGATTATAGTTGATATAAAATTTTTCGTATTTAATTTAATATGTCAACATTTTTGATTTTCCGCTTTTTAAATGTGAAATCAAACTAAGTTTGAATTCAAAAATGTGTTTATTTAATTTAATGTTGTTTCTGTTTGATTTTAAAATGTTTGTTCTCTTTGTATGAGCTAATTCACTGATAACGCAAATTTTGGAGTTTTTACGCAAACCACTTTAGCTAGAAACTTTAAATATGTGTTCCATGGAGTATGAATTAATTCACTTATTGCAATTTTTCTCGAGGAACGTTCTAAAAATGTGGGTTCTTCCTTAGCAACTCTAAAACGATTTGACTGGAAACCTTTGGAATTGGAATTTCCAATAAAAAGGTGGAAAAATTAGTTAAAAAAGACAAATGGCGTCCTTAATCACCCTAGGATTTTGAAATTCCGCTGTAATGATATATTTTCTTAGTAGAAGTTCTGAAAATATTTACGGAGAGAAGAAAAAATGAGAACAATGTACCCCCTTAACGTCCTGCCTAAAATCCTTCTGTTAAAAATTTGAAATTTAAAATATGTTTTCCCGGAGGTATTGGCTAATTCACTGATGAGGTACTTTTTGAAATATCCAATAAAAATGAGTTAAAAATCAAGATAAATTGGAGTTAGGAACTTTAAATTTAGTACGTATGTTAAACTCCTCCTTTAGCGAATAAATGTACTGTGACGGATTTTTTTTTAAATTTTAGCGGCCAAGTACAAAAAGTGTAAAAATCCCCTCCCAATAACTTTTCGCTGAAAATGTGACATTTCAAATATGTGTTGCCTGAGGTGTGGACTTATTCACTAAAGAAATACTTTTTGGGAAAAAAACTCGAAAAGTGCCACTTAAGTGACCTGTAAAAATTGTTTCAATTAAAAATCTGAAACTTGAAATTGAAACGTCTAATACAAAAAGGGTAAACAAATTTAGTTCAAGAGGCAAATCATTAGAAAATAATTTTTTTTCTTGACATATTCCGGTATTTAAAACAACCGCTAAAGAAGTATCAGGATGTTTAGCTATTTAATTATAATATTAAAGGTTCACCCGTAACTGGTTCATATATATTTACAAAACTCATGAGTTTTAGCATCTTTGAACAAAGCATCAAGTGAATACCCTTAATATATGTGTAAATAAAAATAGAAATTGTAAGCTATTTTCAAAGAAAATAATTCAATAATCAAAATCAATAAAATTAATTTTTGAAATCTTGTTATACATAGTTTTAATTGAATCAGTGTTGTGTGAGTGTGTGTTTTACATCTGTTTTACTGAAAATATGGAACGTACGTATTTGTCAACATTTATTTCATGCTCCCCAAAAATGTTACATCATGTGATAAAATAAACGATAGAAATGATAATAAAACTTTTGTTTTACATATAACTCATAAATTATTAAATCTACACAATACAGTACAAATAAAAAATAAAATAAAAATATTCATATAAATATTTTAATATGCGAACCCTGAACTAAATGGGCAATGTAACTGACTGTTTGGGCATAAATTAAAAATAAAAAAAAACTTCAAAAATTAAATCAACGCAATTAAAAAAATAACCATAACTATCACTCTTTAGCAGTGATAAACAGTTTAAGGGCTAAAAGTCAATTTACACTTTGATCAAAATTAAGGGAACTGTCCGATTTAGAGCCTTCAATATAAATAGATAGTACTTCACCATTACAATATAATCGATTTTCGAAGTAATTCCAAGCTCAAAAACATTAGTCATTTTAAATGTGCCTTTTTATATTTTTTATGTGACCCCATGTAAAAATCGAAATATATATGAGCATTTATCATCATACATGGGCTTGCATATGATCATACATGGGCATATATAGTCATATACATGATCTCATGTATGACCATATGTTTTCGGATCGGAAATTTGGGGATATCTGATCGCATCATATATTATTATTATATTCCTTTAACTCCCATTGGAGCATAGGGCGCCATATATCATATATGCTCTAATATTATTCATGTATGGTCATATATGGTCTATGATCACGCATGGTCATAAATATTTTGATTTTTACATTAGGCATTCAAATTGAAAATATTCCTACAAAAACAGGATGTATTATAAAAAATTAAAATAAAAGTTTTTACAGATTTTTTAGGAGCATCTTGTAGAAATTTTGATGGCGATATATATATTCCATACATGGTCTGGTATATGTTAATACATGGGTGTACATGATCATATATGTACATGTATATTTCAATGCATGATAATACATATACCTTCGGATCCGAAATTTGTGGGTATATTTCAGTATATGATCATATATGAAAATAATTCATGATATATGAATCATATGTTAGCATATATGATCATATACGGCCATATACTCTCAAATTTCGGATCCGAAAATATATGACACCATCATATGTTGTCAAGTATGAAAAAGTTCTTTAAATTTAAGAACATTTCTTTAAGAAATGTATTTCCTAAAGAAAAAATTTGATATTAAGGACTTTTTCAATAAAACTTTTTTGAATCTATGGACTTTTTTAAAGCAAAATACTTTAAAAAAAATTTAATTCTAAGGACTTTTTTAATAAAAAAAAGCATAGATTCTATGGACTTTTTTTAATAGAAAACTTCTTAGATTATAAGAACATTTTTAAGGTTTTTTTTTATACAGTCCTCAGAGTCTCAGAATTTTTCTTTTAGAAAAAGTCTTTACTATCTTAGAATATTTCTACTATAAAGGTTCTTAGAATCTTACTATTTTTCATGATAAAAGTCCTCAGAATATAAGAATTTTTTAGAATCTTAGTTTTTTCATTCAAGAATATATAAGAATTTTTATTTCAGAAAAAGTTTGCAGAATCTGAGAATCTAAAAATGTTTTTATCAGAAAAGTCGTTATTTTACAAGAAATGAATTAAAAAAAATATTATTGTTTCGACTGGAAAGAACTAAAAAATATTAAATCTTTTTGACAATGAATTTTTTCGACAGTAAATTGATTAGTGTAAATTATAATGTTAAATGCATAAGGCATTTTTCGAAAATAAAACCCTCCAGGTGAAAATGGTCATATATGACTGAACTGCCCAGCAAATAATGTGTAGCCATAGGGGCTCATGGATTACTTTACACCTTACTTCACTGATGAATTTTACAGGCGATGAGCCTCAAAGTAATGTATATACCCATTACTTTGGAGGTGATAATGTAAGGGGTTACTTATATGGTTACGAGAATGGAATATGTAATGTGTCTAAAAATAGATTTTTTTAAAAAGAGCAATTTTTATTAAAAAATTATTAAAAATCGAACCAGGGAAATCTGGTTGCCAGCCAAGAACTCTACCCACTGAGCTATCGACGCATATTTTATTTGATTGCTTTAAGCTTAAATGAGTTGTTGCGCTTCGTTTTTTCGCTAGTGTTGTTAAAACAAACATACATTACCCTTTAGCTTACAAAAAACTACAAAGTAATGTATCTAAATATAGATTTTAAAAAATATTTCAATTATTACTTTACATTTATAAATCATATATTACGTAATCAATAATGAGTAACTTATTACTTTATGCTTGCAAATAATGAAAAAGGTAACAAGCTATCATTACAAGGTAACGCATGGGGATAACGCACCCATTACCAAAGTTTTGCTGGGTGATTCAATTTCTTTTTTAATTAAAATAATACAGTATTATGACTGTAAATGTCAAAGTCATGTTTTATTTGATTTATAGTTATTCATTGATTGTTGTCAGCAATTTATAGTTCAATAATTATCATACTTTTTTCATAGTCAGAATTTTTGTTACCACAGTATGGTTACATCCAATCATGTTATAAAATAGAAAGTGTCAATCATGAAATATTTATTTTTTATATCCGAATGCAGCAAGCATAATATAGCAGCAGTGATAATGTTGCAAACATATTTTTTCTCTGCGAGTGTATGAAATTTTAATGTAATGCAAGTCGGCTATATGAAGAAAAATAATTTTATTTTTAATGGAATAAATTGTTCTTCTCTGTTTCATGTAATAAGCCAGCATTTCAAAAACATTGATTCTATATTAACAAATGTAATTATGAGAAATCTAAAAAAAAAAACACTTCTAACAAAGTTATTCAAAATCAGAAACAAATTATACTGGAAAATAATTTATTAAAAACATCTTTGAACAAAAATTTCAAAACATTTATTGACATTAATATTAATTGAAAATTTCATCAAATTGAAATAAACTTGTTACTCAATAATGACAATAAAAACGCAAATGATTTTCAATGTTTTCAACTTGTTATCTTAACTTTAAGAGGTTTCTTTACTCAATTTTAAATTAAAATAACTTCTCAGAACATACTTCTAAGATGAGCCAAGAGTAGCAAATACATGCTAGTGGTGTTGAGTGATACAAAAGATGGAATTTGAAAACATTTTAATATTGTTTTATAAAAATGTGATAAAAATTAACTATAAAAACAACCACGAATCAATATAAAACTAAATTGTTAACATTATTGGATATGGATTGTTTTTTCTTTTAAGATGAAGTTTAATTATGCAATATTGTTTTTAAAACTGCATCAACAGGTTATCGTACACAACATAATTACTTGGCACAGTGGAATGTGTTTGACTATTTTTTTATATTAGTTTACATCGTTTCAATCTAAGTCCAAAAAGTCAGTAAAAAATCCGTAAAAATTTTGCTGAAAACCTATTTTTAAATAAAAATTTTGGATTTGCTTATTTAGCAGAATATGCTGGAATTTCTTAACACCGGAGTTTTTAAGTACCTTAGCAGCGTGTTTAGACAGGGTGTCCGCCGGGAGGGTATACTACTTTGTTTGTTTATAATTTTTGATTAAATGAAAGAGAATGGATCTTATATTGATAAATATTTTATTTAATGTCGGCAATTATGTATGGTATACAATATCAGACAAATGTCCGCCTCTGTTAGCCTCACAAATGCGAGCCCTTTTCAGCACATTTTTCATTACATTCTTACACATTTTACGCGGTATTTCAATAATTTCATCACGAATATTTTGTTTGAGTTGTTCAAGCGTTTCTGCGCTTGTTTGCATAAACCTTGCTTTTCAGATATCCCCACAAAAAGAAGTCCGGAGCAGTCAAATCAGGCGAGCGTGGAGGCCAATCAACATCACCATTTCTTGAAATAACTTATTGTGGAAAGAGGTCTCTCAGTAATTCCATTGTAATCCTGGCTGTATGCGATGTGGCACCGTCTTATTGATACCACATGTTAATCAAGCCCAAAGCATGCAGTTGTGGCGTTAAAAAGTTTTCAAACATATCACGATATCGCTCCCCATTCACAGTTACCGTTATGCCGTTTTCATTTTCAAAGAAGTAAGGTCCAATGATTTCTCCTGAACAAATTGCACACCAGACTGTCACTTTTAATGGATGCAAAGGTTACTGATGAATAATTTGAGGGTTTTCCATTGCCCAGAACCGACTATTCTGTTTATTCACATATCCATTCAAATAAAAATGAGCCTCGTCACTCATTATGATTTTTTCGTGAAAGTCGGGGTTGTCATGGGCGAGCTGTAACATCCTATTGGCGTATGTACGGCGGCGTAAATAGTCTTTTGGAAGAAGCTCTTGTGTCAACTCAATCTCAAATGAAAACAAATGCAAATCCTTGTGCAAAATTGTGGTCAAAATTGTTCTTTGAAGACCAAGCTCCTCAGCATGGCGTTGAATTGAGGTTGATGGATTGTTTTGAACACTTTCTTGAGCAGCAGTTATGTTTTCAGCCGATCTTGCAGTACGCTGTGGTCCATGCTTGGGCCTATCACCTTCAGACCCTTTGTTCGAAATCATTCACTACACAGTAAATAGTGCGTTTTTTTGGCACGTTGTTTCTCCCAAAATTTTCACGTAACTTTCTCATCGTCACAGTTATCGATGATTGATTTTGATGAAATGTTTTAACGTTTATTTTCTTATAAAGGGTGTCCCAAGAAGAACGCAATTTTTAAATTTTAAATAAAACACAGATATTTAAAAAAAAATCGTGAAACTTTATTATATCGTAAAGTAGACAGAATGAGGTTATGTATGGAACAATATATCGTGCAGATGGCCGCCGCGGCTTTGCTGGCATGCACGCGATCTTTTAATGAAATTTTCAATGACCGTTTTGCATGAATGCTGCGGTATTTCATTAATGCAGCGTCCAATTTCCTCTTTTAAGGCTTGAGTCGTCGTCGGCTTATTCGCGTAAACCATCGACTTCAAAAAACCCTAAAGAAAAAAATCTAATGGTGTTAAATCGCACGATCTAGGCGGCCAATTCTGATCTCCAAAACGCGAAATAACACGACCGGGAAATGACTGATGCAGCAATTGAATTGTTTCTCTGGCTGTATGACATGTGGCGCCGTCTTGTTGGAACCACATGCCCTCCACATTCATTTCTTCAATTCTAGGCAAGAAAAAACTGGTTATCATTTCACGATACCGAACACCATTGACTGTTTGCGCTTGACCTGCCTCATTTTCATAAAAAAAAAGGTCCAATGATTCCTCCAGCCCAAAAACCACACCACACAGTGACACGTTGAGGATGCATTTGCTTCTCGTGAATCACTCGAGGATTTTCCTCACCCCAAATGCGACAATTCTGCCTATGAAAATGGGCCTCGTCACTGAAGATGATTTTATCGGCAAAATCAGCATTTTCATGTTGTCTCTCCAATACCCAATTAACGAACTCCCTTCGCTGTCCATGGTCAGCTGGCTTCAGTTCCTGAGTCAATTGAACTTTGTATGCATGAAGATGCAAATCTTTCGTCAAAATTCGCTGCAAAGTGGATTTGGAGACACCAATTTGCTGAGCTCGGTGTCGAATTGAGGTGGATGGAGTTTGAGCGACATCATCACGTACAGCTGCGACATTTTCGGTCGATCGACCTGGTCGATGGCGCGTTGTTGTCTTTACATCACTAACAGACCCAGTTTCGGCAAATTTATCCATTAATCTCTTTACAGTTGACTCTTTTGGAGCATTATTGTGACCCCAAATTGATCGCAATTTGCGAACTGTAGCCGCAAAACTTTCACCATTTTGGTAAAACAATTTCACAATGAGAATGCGTTGTTCATTCGTGTAGCGCTCCATTTTTACTAACCTCGTACCTTCTACTAGCAAACAATAACAATTGTTCAAATGTCAAACAATGACACTTCGAATGTTGCCAGATTTAAATATTGCGTTCTTCTTGGGACACCCTTTATTATGTTTGTGTTTCTAAGCTATTAAGCAATATATGGCGGCACTTGTACATATATTTGAATTTAGAAGATGGTGCTAAATCAGTATATCATTATAGTTAATAGAAATAACTGAATACTCAATTGATTTAACAAAAAAGGGTGCCGTTGTCCGGGTGAAAAATAAATTTATTGAAAATTAAATGAAAAAATTATTAAATGTTAGTAGAAAGAAAATTATCAAAGTTCCCAGCAAAAAAAATGGTAGTCATTCTGTAACTATAACTTCTTTCATTGCTTCCTAAACTTTAGTTGACATTCTTTTATGATTTTTTTGGTGTTATTCTAAGGCACTTTCAAAAGCATTCATGTGTTCATATTTCAAAGGCAGTGATCTAAATATAAACCCTATGCATATCTTAAAAAATCACTCTTCATTACTTCTAAAGCATAAGTTATAGTATATCGTATATTTTTTGAATCTAAAGCATTTATTCAAATTGAAAAAATAGTTCTGATGAAATTTTTTAATTTTTTAATTAAATAATTTTTTATATTTTAGTTTAAAATTTCACGAGGATCAGAATTTCTGCAGTTTTGCAATTTTTATAAAAGTTTTGAAAAATCAAGAAAAACAGATTTTTTTCACCTTTAATTGAAACTAGCTGGCCTGTCATTTGCATTTTTTAGCCTCAAATATTTTAATTCAGAATTTAAAAAAAAAAAAATCAAAATCGTGTAAAAATTATTTCAAATTGCCCAAAAATGTTTTAAAATGTGCAAAAATTTTTTAAAATTCTTCAAAAATATTTTAAAATTGTCTAAAAATGTTACCAAATTGTACAACCAGTTTTTAAGTTATCCAAAAATATTTTAAAATTTTTCTTAAAGTTCATTAAAAATTTGAAAAAGTGTTTCAAAAATGCTTTTTCACTAATGCAGAATTATTTATTTGTTTTAATAAAGAGTATTTGTATATCAATGCATACATTTCGCTTCTTTAAAATTATTTTTCTGCATTCTTATGAATTAAATTTTTCATAAAAGCTTTAATGTTACGAAGTATATGAACATTTTCCACTCAAGCATCAGAATATCTAAGCTACATTTGAATACTTCCATCCTATGACACGCTAATGTTAAATTCATCGATGAAATCATCAGTAAAGAAGTGATGCCTTTGCCATAGAAGTTATGCTTTTATTGCTTCTTTGGCAGCTTCATTTTTGCTGGGTACAAACTTAAATTGCCCTAAAATGTTACATAGGATTAAAAAAGGGATCGGAAGTGAAGATACCGACTCATGTCTAAAAAGAGGACATCCACTTAAAATAGCACTAAAAAGGTATTTTAGTTCTAAAAATCAGCCCTAAAAACAATTAAATTTAACCTTAAAAGTTAAAAAAAATTGACTAAAATATTTTTCAAAACAGAAACTACCAAATTAAAACAAAATGTAAAATTCGTTTATGTTTTAACAATTTTTAACATTTTTAAGCTTTTGATTTTTTTTCATTTTGTATAAAACATCTTTTAAAAAATATAATCAAAATTTTTGATGCCCGATAAAAAAAATAAATCTAAAACTTTGTACTAATATTAATAGTATTTAGTAATTTTTTTTTGCTGATTTTAGCAAACAGATTTTAAATTCCACTTTACAAAAAGTCTACTAAAATTTAGTAGCGGCTACTAATTTTTCTACTAATTTCATTGTACTACACGTCAGCAGACATGTGTTGCTAAGATTAGCAAAAAATACCGCTGGGCTCAAATTAGCAGAATTTCCCGTAATAAAAGCAAAATTTTCAGTTGCCATTACAGACTTTTTTGGTGAGTGTACATTTGAATACTTCCATCCTATGGCACGCTAACGTTAAATTCATCGATGAAACCATCAGAAAAGAAGTGATGCCTTTGCCATAGTAGTTATGCTTGTATTGCTTCTTTGGCAGCTTCATTTTTGCTGGGTTCACCTGAAAATTGGTCGTATTTATTAAAAATGTGTGTTAGTTCTTCGAAGAGTAAAATGTTGTTTCATCCTCCGTCGTATACATACATCTAACTGCCAAAACTCCTACGGCTAGAAATGTAAAATTTAAAATATTCACTGAAAAGGTACTTTTTGAAATATTCCTCATAAAAACTGCCTGGATTTTTAATTAAACTTAAGTTATTTATTGATAAGGTACTTTTTGTAATTTTTGCCAGAAAAGTCGTCATAGGGCTTCAAAAGGGAAAAATCTCTCCGAATAGCCTTCAAAAAACAAACACCAAACCGCTTTTTGTACTAATCGTATAGGTCTATTAACATATCATGGTAAAAAGCTTTTGCTTCAAATTTATCCCAGAACTTACATGAAAAACTTGTCTTGCAAAAATAATTGCACCCCTAAAAATATTGTACAAAAAGTATAACAGTAAAAATTATTATTTTATTATTATTAATTTTAATCATACAATTACAAATTATATCCTAATACCCTAACCGAGCACTAGCAACAAGGCTATCGGCTCGTTGTAGTGTAAACAGACCAAAGCCTCTGGTGGGAATCGAACCCACGACACCCGCACTGGCACACTCGAAAAATTTAATATATCGAACTACTTAAATAACAAACTACTTATAAAGGGTGATTTTTTGTCATGTGGTTTTTTTGGTGTAAATCTTTTCAGTGTAAAAAAAAAAAGATTCCTGACATGTGGCAATGCCAAAAACGCTCAGTAAGGTTTGCCATATCACCATGAATGGACTAACAAACGAACAACGCTTGCAAATCATTGAAATTTATTATCAAAATTCGTGCTGTGTGAGAAATGTGTTTCTATTGAAAAATTTTCCTCAACGACGAAGCTCATTTTTGGCTCAATGTAGAGGTCAACAAACATAATTGCTAAATTTGGTGTGAAGAGCAGAAAGATGTAATTAAAGAGCAGCAAATGCACCCTGAAAGATGCACTTTTCTGTGCGGTTTGTGGACAGGCGGCATCATTGGACTGTACTTCTTGAAGAACTATAAAAGTCGCAACGTTGCAATCAACGGAAGAAGAATTATTCTTGGCTGACATGTGGTTTCAACAATACAGAGCCACATGCCACAAGGCACGCGATACCATAAACCTATTAAGAGGCAATTAATCTCATATTTTGGAGAAGTCCATTGGCCGCCAAGATTATGCGATTTGACTCCACTAGACTATTTTTTTTTTTTGGGGGGGGGGGAGGACATATGTGAAGTCGCTTGTGCACAAGGGCAAGCCAACCACATTTCCAGTACTGGAAGACAACATTATAGCTGCCATTAGAAAAGTCACGCAGAGTAAAAACATGGTTGCAATATGATCACTGCTAGTATATTGTGCTTGCTGCAATCGGGTATGGTTGTCACAACCAAGTTATTGGTTTTCTAACCATCAACATGGTCGCTACCATCACTATTTAGTAAATATTTTACTATCTTATGATTGGCACCTTCAATTTTATATCATGATTGGCTGTAACCATACTCTGGTAACAAAAATTCTGACTATGAAAAAATATGATAATTATGCAACGATAAAATGCTGGCAACAATCAAGAAATAATTATACAATCAAAGAAAGAAAAGTTGTCAAAGTCTGTGATTGTTTCCTTAACAATTTTTCTTCAAAAAGTACTTAATATTAATTTTTTTTTTTTTTGAAAAAACACTTCTAAAGGAAATATTCTAAAATTTAGAGAGCTTTTTCATAGTTTCTAAGAACTTTCCTTTAAAAAATTTTCTTAGATTATGGATCATATAATGATAATCCAGGAATCATAATACAGTTATGAGGGGCCATAATATGATAACATTTTGAGCACACTATGATTACGTGCGATCATATTATGATAAATTCATTATAAAATGTTTATTTAGGACAATCATATGGTAATTTTTGAATCATAATATAACTTTAGGGACCATATTATGGTAAAAATATGGTTATTTTGTTATCATAATATGATAACCATAATATAGTACAATTATGGTTGATACAACCATTAACCCAAAAATACATGATGCTCTTCGAATATGATTGACCCAACTATGTTTTTTCTTTGCGTGTATACCGGCCGAAATGTTGAAAAAAGAATGCCAAAATTAAAGCTCACGGATGGACCACCTACGGCGTAGCCGCGGGCACCATTTACATGAAATAATCTTTAAACAGTAAATGGCAGGCATTCATTTATCGCCCCAATTAAATTTTTCTTTCACTTTTGCAAATTTTCTGTTTTTTAAAACCCAAACGGTTAAAATATTGCCCTTGAGAATTTCATTAGGCAACTAACAAAATTTTTCCCCGTGTTTGAATTAAAGTATTTTATTTTTTTTTTTTCAAAAATGATTGCAGTTTTCAGTGCATATTTTTTATGTTTTAAATTCATACTTTCATTAAAAAATGCATTTTTGTAGTTTTTGAATTGCATAAATTTCTCAAAAAATGAAATGTATGGCATTTTAATAGGATTTTAGATCATATAATCATATTCACTTTAAAATAAATTGAAAAATATTTAAAATTGCAAGGATTGTTTTGTGATCCTCCCACTGTGCAATGCATATAGTTTTAAAAGTTGTTCATTTGGTAGCGTCTGGTTGAGAGAGGTTATACATTTTAAAACAATTGGTCTTGTATGGCATGTTGTTTGATGCATACACAGAGATTTATGCATACACAGAGATTTTATTTTCGTACAGATTTGATATTGAGAACACGTGCTGGTTTTTAAAACAACTCTTAAAGCCAATATTAGAATTATTGCTTAAGTAATATAATTATATATATTATTTTCTTCTTGTACCGATCAAAATCACCGATTGTAACTATGACAATACCAAATTAAATTTTTAAAACAAAATTTGGTTGCAAAAAAAACCCAGAAAGAAATTAAATAAACTTAATTCTTTAAGGTCATTTTGATTTAAATAAAAATAATACAATTGTTAAGGTCCAATTAATGCACTAATTTATATGTTTCTCACATAAGCACCTAATTTTAAAAGTATTGTATTAATTTTCCAAAAATATATATTTGCAGTATATACTTTATAAATGTATGCTAAGGTTACAGTTATTTTATTCAATAGTATAAAAAAACCTTCGTATAATTTAAAAAAAAAAAATATGTGTTGGCATTTGAAATCTTACTTCAAATTTGTTATACATTTTATATGTTCAATGACCAATTTATGTCTTCCTTATTGTTTTGTATATTAGGTATGAAATGTTTTGCTTGGTTGCCTTCAATTTTTATGCGTTCAAATTAACGGTCAATGTATTTTTGAAAACGTGCATATATAGGTAGTAACATATCTCGTCTTTTGTACCTTTATTTCCGACATATTTATTACAAATTTATACCTTTCACATTACCCAAAACAATGCGGTAGTAATATTGTAGTTTTTTTTTTTTTTTTTTTTTTTGATTCACCTGTTTTGATTTATTTGAGATTGTCTAGTAGTGTTGCTATTGTTGTTGGCGTTGATGTGAACTGAACATTGGCCAATTTGGATGTGTGTTTACATGATGCCAAGCCCATAACATAAGCTACATATTGGTTATGCTGAGTTTTTTTTATGCAGACTTTAATGACTACAATCGAAACTAGTAGATGCTTTTTTATATCGGTGTTCATGCAGTTGGAAAACTAAAAGATTGCAGACAATCAATAATCAAAAAATTCGATCAAAAAATCACAAAACAAATTTTATCCATTAAATAAAAATTGAAATTGTAATGTATTTATGCAACATTGAGTAAGAATGGGAAATAAATTATCGGAAAGACCTGTCTTAAATACCGGCTACTACTAAACCGTTGATTTTTTACTTCCCCTGTAAAATTCGAAATATATATGAACATACATCGGCTCGTGTATGATCATACATGGGCATATAGTTATGGTCATATACGTACATACATGGTTTAATATATGACCATACATGATCTTCATATATCTTCGGATCAAAAATTGTATGGATTTATGGCCGCATATAGTCATATATTATCATATGTGCTCATATATTATTTATGTATGCTCATATTTGATAATATTTTGCTATATACGGCCATATACCCTCAAATTTTGGATCCGAAAATATATGCTCATATATGAGGTTATGTATGGCAATATATATTAAACCATGTGTGGGCGTATATAATCATGTATGCCCATCTATGATCATACACTCAGAAAAAAAAGTTTGTGGAAAAATTTGTAAACGATTTTCAATCCCACTTTACTATTTTTGTACTTTTTTTTTGCTATCTACATTTTAAAAACTGCAGAAATTAACAGAATATTTACAAATTTTCGTTGCTAATTTTTGAAATCGTTTTACAAATTTTTGAAACCTGATTTACTAAAAAAATTTACTAATTTTAAAAAAGTGGATATTCAAGGAAATGTTATTTCTAATAATTAAAATAATTACATAGGTTGAAAAAAGGGATCGAAAGTGAAGATACTTTTCACAACCGACTCATGTACAAAAATAGGACATCCTCTTGAAACAGCCCTAAAGTACAAAAAAATTACTTTAAAACAAAAGTAAGCAAATTCAAACAAAATTATATATTTTTTTGTTTTTAGTACTTTTTAGCCTTTGAATATTTTTTTTTTTTGTAATTTTTTCTAAAACATTTTTTGAAAACAAATAAATTAAATACAAAAATTTTGTACTCGAATTCGTGGCAATTTCAAAAGAAATTAGCAGCTTTAAAGTGTAACAAGTGAATCTAAAAATAATTTAGTTAATTTGTGCATTTTAATATTTTTTTAAAAAATTTAAATTTTGCTATATTTTACAATTCATTGAGTTTACAGCAATTTACTAATATTTAGTAGAGCTTACTAATTTGTTCTACTAATCTCAATGTTCTACACGTAAGCAGACATGTGTTGCTAAGATTAGCAACAAATACCGCTGGGCTCGAATTAGCAAAACTTCCCGTAATAACAGCAAAATTTTTCAGTTGCCACTACAGATTTTTTTTTTTTTTTGAGTGTATATGATCATGTATGTTCATATATATTTCGATTTTTACATGATTTGTTAAATAAATCGAGTTTTTTTTTAATAATGTTAATAATAGAAAACAGTTGGAATTTTTATACCAACTCTTTATTACAACAATTAGACAAAGAAACTTTATTAAATTACACTTTAACACTTTTATAGAATTGATTAAATTAATCGCCACTTTTATTTAATGTTGCCACATTAACCATTAAATGCGGATATATTTTTACTATATATTTGGCATTGATAATAAGAATCAAGAAATCCAGTAATCGGTAAAATAAAATTACATACCTAAAATTGTTGATATACACTCAGAAAAAAAGTTTGTAGAAAAATTTGTAAACGGTTTTCAACCCCACTTTACTATTTTTGTACTGATTTTTAGTAAAAAAATTATTATTTAGCAAATCTTTTTGCCATTTACATTTTACAAATTACAGAATTTTTGCAGAATGTTTACAAATTTTTGTTGCTAATTTCAGAAATCATTTAACAAATTTTTGAAAACCGATTTGCTAAAATTAGCAAAAAAAATTACTAATTTTAAAAAAGTGGATATTAAATATTATTTCTAATAATTAAAACTTATACATATAAACTTAAATTGCCCTAAAATGTTACATAGGTTTAAAAAAGGGATCGGAAGTGAAGATACCGACTCATGCCTAAAAAGAGGACATCCACTTAAAATAGCACTAAAAAGGTTTTTTAGTTATAAAAATCAATCCTAAAAACAATTAAAATTTAGCCTTAAAAGTAAAAAAAAAATTGACTAAAATATTCTTCAAAACAGAAATTACCAAATTAAAACAAAATGATAAATTCGTTATGTGTTAACAATTTGTAAACTTTTGATTTTTTTTTTTTTCATTTTTTATAAAATATTTTTTTAAAAAATATGATCAAAATTTTTGATGCTCGATAAAAAAAAATAAATTTAAAACTTTGTACAAATATTAATAATATTTAGTAATTTTTTTTGCTGATTTTAGCAAACAGATTTTAAATTCCACTCGACAAAAAGACTACTAAAATTTAGTAGCGGCTACTAATTTTTCTACTAATTTCATTGTACTACACCTCAGCAGACATGTGTTGCTAAGATTAGCAAAAATTACCGCTGGGCTCAAATTAGCAGAATTTCCCGTAATAACAGCAAAATTTTCAGTTGCCATTACAGACTTTTTTTGGTGAGTGTAGTGTTATTATTTTAGAATTTATAGCAATTTGCGCTTTTTGAAAACTGCGAAATTTAGCGAAATTCACACTAAACATTATTCAATTTTACCGAATTTGATTTCGCTTACTATAAAATCTTAATGTATTAGCTGTGCTTAATTTCAAATAAATCTATAAACTGGTTTATAAGTTAAAGGGATGTCCGTAACACGTGTCCTGACGGTGTTCTCAGGGTCCTGAAGTAAAAATAGTAACTTATTTTTCGATTAGAGACTATTAACTTCCTGTGTTATTATATTTTTTTCTGTTTTCAAAAGTAGATTTTTCCAAATTCACGAAACTTTTACTTCACGTGATTGTAAGCAAATTTATCTCGACGATTTCATACGCAAAATCTTTTGCATGCTATGAGTGTGTATGTGTGTACAATGTTTTGTATGCATATTGTTTATGTGTGTAAGCCAGGGATGGAAAACATGGTACAATTGTACTTTTTTTGGTACATTTTTACCTTGGTTGGTACCGTGGTACTACCGCGGCTCATTTAGTACAATTTGAAATTTTTTCAAATTTTCAATTTACAACTTGATAAAACAACATAACAGAAAGTCGACTTTTTTTAAAAGCAACTTTAAATTAAAAACCTGTTTTTATTTATTCAGCTACTATAGTAAAAATTAAAGTCAGTTTTAAGTTGAACCGGCTCTAAATTGCTGTCACATCAAATGTTTCCATACACATTGTATTAAAATATTCGGAAGTGGCAACATTGAACAGCTGATTTTAAATTACCTCTCAAAACAAAAAAAAATAAGAAAAAAAAGTGTATTGTTGTTAAAAAGCTATTAAATGCCTTTAAATTTTTTAATAGCAAATCCTGAAAAGGTTAAATTGCCCTCTAAGGGAGGTGGACAACCAGAAAACAAGGTGTGACATAAAAATTAGAGAAAAATTTTACAAAGTTTTGTGGGAATTATACGACTACATAAAATTAACGATAAATTTTGTTTCACCGGGTCAATTAAATTTTTTTTAAGTATTTTAAGTGCCTATGCAAATCTGATTCAATACGATAAAATTGTAAAAAAAAAGCGGAAAATATCTTGGTACCGTGAGGATCGAATAAGTACAATTTGTTTGTCTGGTTGGTACAATAACATAAAACATATTTTCCATCCCTGTTGTAAGCTTTTGAATATGAACTCGTCTACGAAAATTTGCTTACGACCACGTTTTCCTTCATAACTCAGGAACCAAATGGCACAAATGTAGAGAGGCCTTAGTTTTTAACATATATTTTTTCAGAATTTAAAAAAAATTGGATTTGGAGATATGGGTCTTTGAAGATTAAACTTATAAAAATGAAATTTAACCTTTTAATACAAAAAACTTTTGGGACACAATTTTAAAAGTAATGTTTTCACCTTTAAAATTTTAGGTTGTATGGTTTAGAAGTTATGGGCGACTTTGTATGGACAATTTTTCGATATTTTGACGTTTTGCCAATTTTCATGACGTCATATTTCGAAAACCGAAAGTGTTTGAGGGCGAAAGGTTAACAATTTGATAAACACTACCCACTTACAATATTTGTGGCGAATTTCATTGAAATTGGAGATGAGATATCCGAATGCTGTGCGGTTTGACATGCAATGGCCCAATTACCAAATTTCGAAAAACGAATAATTTGAATAATTTTATACGATTAATCAAAATTGGTAAAAAATATACAAAAATGTTTCAAAAATATGTTTATTAAAGATTTTTGATGTGTTAATATAACACAAACGCATTCATAATATCCTCTGAAAGTGATATTTTGAAAGCCTTATCATTCAAAGTTTTTTAAATTGCAGCTTAAAAAGTAAAACGAAGAAATCTACAAATAATATATTTACAAGATTGTACTTCAGTCATACTAAATAACTTTTCAAACATACGGACGTTTCAGAAGGGAATTGAACAAACTCTCTTAGAAAATTTTCAAAATCTCCTGCGAAATATTTACTAAAATCAAATATAGGGACGAAGGGACTTAAACATAGAGAAAAATCCGAATTTTTCTCTTCATTAACATTTTTTATGTGTTTTTTCTTCATGTGAAACGACAAAAATTAAAATACAAAATTTTCTATTCTGATATATCTTGTTAACACCTGCTAGCTTATCTCAAATAATCAAAGTTAAGTGCTCAATTCTGTATAGAAATATTTAAAGTTATCGATTAACTTATGTTTTTTTTAAATAAGTTACCTGATCAGAATGTACATATTATAGACGAAAACGTACGTCTGACTAATTTAGGCTTATTATTTATTAAATGTAAATCGTAGACGGTAGACCTGCGGCGAGCTTCATCCCAATTTGGTAAAAATTTTAATATGTTATAGAGAGGACAAAAAACTAAGAATGCTTACAAGACACTATCTCAATTAATACATTTTTTATACATCCTCAACAAATTATTGGTTTGACCCATATGCCAAAAAGTCGTTATCGAGAAAAATGATAAAAACGGTTTACATTTTTTAATTTTTGTATGCAAATTTGGCAACAAGATCAAATTCAACACTGCATATCTCAGATATGAGATTAGATATTGAGAAACAGGATTTGGAAGAATATTTACATTACATATAATTCCCTCCTAACAATTTTTTTTTTTTTCAAAAATGGTAAATGATTTTTTAAACATTATATTTTTGTTTCAATTTTTAAATTAAAAACAACAAAAAAATTTATATTATTCTACATAAATTTTATTTCGATTAATCGATTAATTTTAAAATAATAAGCTGACAACATATGATTTTTAAACATAATTTTTTTGTTTCAATTTTTAAATTAAAAACAACAAAAAAAATTATATTATTCTACATAAATTTTATTTCGATTAATCGATTAATTTCAAAGTTTTATTCGATTAACCAATAATCTACTCCTATTTTTTTTTTCAAAAATGGTCAATGGGCCAAACAAATAATAAGCTGACGACATATGATTTTTTTAAACTTATTTTTTTGTTTCAATCTTTAAAGGAAAAACAACAAAAAAAAATTATATTATTCTCCATAAATTTTATTTCGATTAATTTCAAAATTTTATTCGATTAACCGATAATCTAATTCTATTTTTTTTTCGAAATGGTTAATGGGCCAAACCAATAATAAGCTGACGACATATAATTTTTTTAAACATAATTTGTTTGCTACAACTTTTAAGTAACAAATACAAATTTATATTATTCTACATAAATTTTATTTCGATTAATCGATAAATTTCAAAATTTTATTCGATTAATCAATAATCTACTCCTACTTTATTTTGTTTTTTTTTTTTCAAAAATGGGCAATGGGCCAAACAAATAATAAGCTGACGACATATGATTTTTTTTAACTTATTTTCTTGTTTCAATCTTTAAATGAAAAACAACAAAAAAATGTATATTATTCTCCATAAATTTTATATCGATTAATTTCAAAATTTTATTCGATTAATCGTTTATATTAACTAAAATTATTTTTTCAAAAATGACGATATATCAGAAATGGTCAATGGGCCAAACCAATAATAAGCTGATGACATATGATTTTTTAAACATAATTTATTTTGTTTCAATTTTTAAACGAAAAATAACCAAAAATTTTATGTTATTCTACATAAATTATAGTTCAGTTAATCGATTAATTTAAAAATTTTATTCGATTAATCCATAATCTACTCCTAACTAAATTTTTTTTCATAATTGGTAAATGGTTCAAACCTCACGACATATGATTTTTTTTAACATATGTTTCAATTCTTTAATGAAAAAAAGAAACTAAAAAATTTTATATTGTTCTGCATAAATATTATTTAATCGATTCATAATTTTATTCGATTAACTGGTTAAGAAAATAACCCGAATAATTAGTTGAACGATTAATCGATTAAATTTGAAATGCCCTTAATTAAACCTTAGTATAAATAGTGGAGGTGCGCCAAACATATTATGATCAATCATAGTAAATGTTTTATATAACAACCCATCAATAATATTTAAATTTTATGCAATATTATAACAAATTTAAATTATCATTAACAACATAATTAATACGATACCAACTTAATTCACTTTTATTTCTATCATTTTTTTAATAATATTTTCAGTATGGAGTGTTTATGGTTTTACTATTGATTGCTGAAATCGTTGCCGGTGGCTTAGCGGCATTTTATAAAGAAACGGTAATTGTAGCTAAGACAAAAAAAAACGTCATTATCTGGTCATAAATACATGCATACATACATTTTAGCAAAATAAATTGCATTTTTCCTCATTTTTTTTTTTTTTTTTCAAAAATATTTCATATTTCTAGGCACGCAATGAAAGCAAAACCTTTTTACAATCAACCATCAGTAAATATTATAATACGGCAGAACATACAGATGCTGTTACCTTAATGTGGAATCAAATGATGGGCCAATTTGGTTGTTGTGGCGTTGTGGATTATCGCGATTTTGAAACATCACAGGGTTGGTTAATGGGAAAAGGTAATCGTACTATGCCAGAGGCCTGCTGTAAATTGAAAGATATTAAAAATTTAATACCCGAAGATGACAATTGTGTGACAAATCCGAATGAGACAAATAGTTTTTATCATAAGGTGAGTTATAGACAAACAAAATGTAGGGAAAATATTATTTATGTTAATGTGGAAATTATTTTAATTTAGGGCTGCTATGATGTATTTGCTGATTGGATTATAGGTCATCGTGAAGTTATACTTGCTGTATTATTGGGCGTAGGTGTTGTACACTTATTGGCCATATTTTTGGCCTTTTGTCTATGTAAATCATTTGCCAAATATCACGGCATGAGACTGTAAATTTATTTTAACTTCCCTAACAAAAAGTTTTTCAAATTTCTTTAAAAAAACAAGGACCATTATTTTTTTTTTTTTAACAAATAACCACAAAAGTCAATAATATAATAGAAAATAAATTGAATTTTTTTATAATCAGATTTTTTAAAAAAATAAGGACTCGTTTTGTTTAAACGCTAAACAAAATATGTAACTTATTTTTGTTAAATGTCTATTTGTTAATTATTTATATATTAAGTACTTTTTATAAAAAACATAAAATTTTAATATTTTTTATACATTTCGCTTCTTTTAAAAAAAAATCTCGTTAAGCTTATATTTTTTCTAAAGTTTTAGTAAAATTTTAATTAAAATTTACTTAAAACTGTCGTTTTGTATTATAAACACAATTTTCCACTTTAAACATCACAACATTTACATTTATTTTATAAATATTTTATATATTTTAATTAATTTTTATGTAGATTTTATAAACAAAAGATAAGATAACGAAACATCAGAACCTATTAAAGTTATTTTGAATATTGTTTTTTATATTGTTTCAATTTTATTGTTAATTTTGTTTAGTTATTTTAAAATTTAAGTTTGTTTCCATTTGATGAATTCAGTTTGCTGAAGAAAACAATAATAATAATAATAAATACAAATTTAATTAGTTTGTAATGTATTTAAACTAATACAAATGTATGTAAATTTTTATTGTATTTCCCATCATATCAATTATAAAATATATAAAATGGAATATTTTATTTAGTAAAAAAAATAAATTTAGTTAATAAAACCCTCAAAAAAAAATATAATATTTTTAATATTTATTGACAAAACTTTAGTAAGTAAAAACTGTTATCAAATAATTGATTTCTTAATATACTCGTACCTTAAAATATGTATAATGAATTGAGTCTGTCGTAAATTAATAAAGATAATTATCTTAAGACAGAAACAGAATCAGAATAAACTGGAATTTAGAAAAATCAACTTATTTAGAGGAAAAATTGAAATGAAAACGGCGTCGAAGACACTTTTTACCAATATTTAATAAAATTTTCCCTGAAATTAAGAAACAAATTTTACTTAAAATTTGGTAAAAATTTCTAAATTATAGACAAATTTTACTATTTAGAACCAAATTTTTATTAGAAAACAGTAAAATTTCCTAGTAATTAATTCATATATCAGCTTAAATTTTACTGCTAGCACGGAAATTTTTCCTTGGTTTTTTTTACTAAAAACTACCCAGCAAAAATGAAGCTGCCAAAGAAGCAATAAAAGCATCACTACTATGGCAAAGGCATCACTTCTGTTCTAATGGTTTCATCGATGAATTTAACATTAGCGTGTCATAGGATGGAAGTATTCAAATGTAGCTACTAGCATTACTCATACTTTACTCTTAAGAAGCAATGATAATACAATGATTAGGTATTCTGATGCATGAGTGGATAATGTTCATATACTTTGTAGTATTAAAGCTTTGATGAAAATTTAATTCATAAGAATGCAGAAAAATAAGTTTAAAGAAGCGAAATTTATGCATTGATATAGAAATACTTTTACTTAAAACAAATAAAAAATTCTGCATTCGTGAAAAAGCATTTTTGTACCATTTTCGAAACATTTTAATTAATTTTTAGACAAATTTTTAAATATTTTTGGATAATTTAAAAACTGGTTGTATAATTTGGAAACATTTTTAGACAATTTTTAAATATTTTTGAACAATTTTAAACAATTTTTGCACAGTTTTAAAACATTTTTGGGCAATTTGAATAATTTTTTACACAATTTTAAAATTATTTTGATAAATTCTGAATTAAAACTGGAAATGGTGTAGTGTTAAATAATAAACATAATGCAAAAATGCACAGATTGCGTCTTCATAAATATTTAAGGCAGAAAAAATGCAAATGAAAGGCCAGCTAGTTTCAAGTAAAGGTTAAAAAAATCTGTTTCTTGACATTTCAAAACTTTTATAAAAATTGCAAAACTGCATAAATTCTAACCCTCATGAAATTTTAAACTAAAATATAAAAAATTATTTAATAAAAAAATTAAAAAATTTTCATCAGAACTATTTTTTCAATTTGAATAATTTGAATAAATGCTTTAGATTTAAAAAATATACGATATATTATAACATATGCTTTAGAAGTAATGAAGAGTGATTCTTTAAGATATGCATCGGGTTTATATCCAGATCACTGCATTTGAAATATGAACACATCAATTCTTTGGAAGTGCCTTAGAATAACACCAAAAAATTATAAAATAATGTCAACTAAAGTTTAGGAAGCAATGAAAGAAGTTATAGTCACAGAATGACTACCATTTTTTTTTTGCTGGGTAGGGCTTAACTCCCTAAAAGTAAAAAAATATTTCCTAACATCAACTTAGGTAGCACTTCATTTAAGTGAAAATTAACCTTAAATTTGATAAAAATTGACTAAAAAATATGAAACTGTTTGTATGATAAAGGTAATAAATATTACTTTATATTTTAAAGAACTTTACACTCATTGTGTAAGTATTCTCTCACTTTTGAAGGACTTTCGCTTTGTAAGGACACTGCTTTTAACAAGCTATTTTCTATACATTTTTGTCTTTAAATTAAATTGAATTATACTAAACTCATTTATTTAAAATATTAATCAAATTTTATTAGCAAACAAGCAAATAAATTAAAAAAAAATGTACTGCAGCATATCCTGAAACGTAATAAATTGTGACAAAGTCAGATCCTTTTCGAAGTTAATTAATGGTTCTCATTGAGGTAACTACAAAAAGGGGCGCCTTAAGTGACACACTTCATCTATGGCTAAAGAACACTAGGGGTCCTTTGTCTTCTTAAATTAACTAATTTATGGAAATTTTTGCAAAAATTCAAAATATCACAGTTACATTTCTTTGAAATGGAAAAATGTAAAAAGTTTATTTTAAGGCATTTTTAGCTTAAACATTAATCGGCATGTGTGACCTTCTTCGAGAAAAGGGACCTAGTGTGTGATAATGGAGTTTAGAGAAAAACGCATTTAAAGTTTTATAACGCATTATCACTGTGAAGACAACTTCAGTTGGGAGATGCGATTTCGTATGGTTAGGTATGATTGGGTGCCGACTTTAGTGACGTCATGCCTATTTAGGTATCAGAATCCACTCTTAAGTCCAAACCCGTTTTTTGACACACTAGGTCCCTTTTCTCGGAGAAGGTCACATATACTAATTTTACCTTTATTTTTTTAATTAAGTGAAAAAAAAAATTGTTTTAGTGCCTTCGATAAATATAAAGTTTAATTGACGCAACGTCAATTATAGCAAAGCCATTATACCGTAATGCATAAAATGTGCTTGCGATATTTTGTATTGTAGTCAGCAAATAAAATTTTTATATAAAAGCGCAAATTCGAAATTTTTAAATATAGTTTAAGCTACTTAAAGTTCAATATTTAAGACTGTTAAGATTAGAGATGGACACGTGAGCGATTATTGACTCACTATCACGAATCATCATGGATGATAATTTTTTTTAATGGATACTTTAATTTCTTTCCTTTAATAATATTTATTCTTTAAAATTAGGAAAAGTTACTAGTTTATTTTTAATTTATTGTTATTATTTCCTAAAAATTAGAAAACTTTTACTTGAGAAAAAAAAAATATAAAATTTTATTAAAATTTTTAAAATGTATCAAAACTAAGTTGCATGAAAATTTTTATTATTACATAGGAAAAAAATTATTACTTTTTGTTTTTAATTGCGTAAACTAATATTTAGAATACAATTCTTAAAAATTAGAAAATCATAGACTTAAAAACTGAAAGCCATTTCTAAGGCTTTCTAAAATGTAGTCAATTTTACTACTCGCGAGAAAAAATGAACACACATTAAGTTCACGTACTTTCTCATTTTAAATTACACATTTTTTGTAGAATAAAACTTAGTTTTATTAAGTTTTAGTATGCAATTTTCTTAAAAATTGATACATTTTTATTTAATATACTTGATTTTTCCGACAAATCAAGAAAGATATGAACTATTTTTGTGTATATAAACTATTTCGTTTTTAAAATATTTTAAAGCAAATTTTGGATTTATTTTTAGTTTAAGTTTTCTTCAAAGCTTAAGTCAAATGTAGTTAGGCCTTTAGTGTACTTTGCGCATAGGAGTTTTCTACAAAATAGTTCCCCCGGATGATGCAGCATTCAAACAAAGAAATAACCCTCAATGAAATAAAGCCCAAAAACTGAAATAAATGCCAAGAGTAAAGGATAAAATAATTCCCAAAAAGGAAATGGAATAAACCCCAAAGCTTGTGCTTTATTTCATAATAAAATTATTACCCCCAACGAAGATTAAAAATAACCCTCTGGAACAAAATGATTAAGTCCCAAAAAATTACATATTTATTTTAATAATGTACTGTGGTATTCAATCGGTTAATTGTTATTCGATTAATCGAACAATTTTGTGAAATAATTGTTCAAATAATTTAAAATTCCCAAATTTCGAATAACAAATAATTCGAATAATTTTATAACATTAACCGATTAATCAAAATTGTTATACAAAAAAATATGTACAAAAATGTTTCAAAAATATTTTTTTTTAAAAGATTTATATAACACAAAAGCAGTCATAACATCCTTTAGTAAAGGATATTACCGAAAGCCTTAAGATTCGAAGTTTTTTCGAATGCAGTTTAAAAAGTAAAACAAAGAAATCTACAAATAATTTGTTTACAAGATTGTACATTGTCACTCTTAATACTTAGTGCGAACTAAATAACTTTTCAAATATATAAGCGTATTATAACCCTGGCTCCATTGGGTTATTAAACGCTTAGAAGAAAATTTAATAAAATTAATCGCAGCCTTTTCCAAATTCCCTGCGAAATATTTACCTACTGAAATCAAATATAGGAACGGATGGACGTTAACATAGAGGAAAAATCGATTCCTAAGATAATTTTTTAACAGATTTTTTTAAGCGTTACTAAACTTATTTTTGTACTCTTTTTTAAATAAAATTATTAAAACAAAAAAAATAAATATTTCTTTATTATACATAATTTGTTTAAAAAATAATTGTTTAATTTTAAAATTTTATTCAAGAAAATAAAAGAATAATTATATAAATAATTAATCGTTTTATATTAAAAATTTAATCAGTTAAATACCCCGTTATGTAAAATACATATTTAGCAAATCCCTTAGTTTTTGGTGTTGTTTGTCGACTGCCTGGCAAAAATCTAACCGATATCCAAATAATTCTCAATCGCCTTTCGCTGAAAGGCGATATTGAAGTTTTATTGTTAATCGATAAAAATTTTATGTGAGATGTTCTTTCTTCACATTCAGAATATGAATATGTTTTTAAATTGAAAATTATAATATTTGTAATCATTATATTATATATCGGCCAAATCAAAAAGTATACAATTTACTATAGAGTATCAGAAATACTCTACCAGAAATTCAACATGCTACAGAGTTAAGCGGCAACATGTTTATATGAGTGGGCAACATTTTCAAAGTTGCTAATGTGCTGAAAAACAATAAATTTGGTGTATGCAGTAATGCCACATAAACAGTTTAATTTTTTATCTCAGTTTTTGGGATTCTTAACTGTTTTCCAGTTTTTTCATGAAAACAATTTTTTTTTTATCAAATTATTGCATTTTTTATAGGTTTTTTAATTATATGTTGCAACAATTAATAGCATATTTATTCTCTTAATTATATATTTTTACCATAGAAATGGGAAATAATGGATATGAATAGACAGAGTTGGTAATACTTTTAATGTCACATTGTTATGTTTGAATTCGTAACTATTTTTTAACACAATTGCAAAGTTTCGTTGTATTTTTTACTTATATTAAACATGTATAATTTTATTAAAATAAATAGTATATTGAACAAATATTATATTTTTATATGAAAAATCTAAAAAAATACATGAATAAAATAAAAAAACATATTTTTTATGAAATAATCTGAAAAATCTCTAGCATCCCAAAACAACGGCAAAAAAATAGTTAAAATTGGTTATATGGCAGCACCGCTAAACTCTACTAAAAGTTGCCAATCAAAACTCAACTTTGTTGCCGCCAAACTATGTTCGTGTTCTAAGAGGGTACTAAAAAGTTCGTTAGGAAACTATACTCTTGAGAATTATATACTTTTTGGTTGACCGGTTTTTTCTGCTAAAACCGAAACCGGTTTTTTAAAATTCGATTTTTCGAAGAAACCCGAAACCGGTTTTTTCAAAAGGCCGGTTTTTTGAATACTCTAATTTGGTACCATTTAAAAATATTTTATATAAAATAACCATATAAAATAACCATTTTGCTTACTCGAATTTGGTTAAGACGATTCAAAAGGCGCATGAAAAATCCAAAACAGTGTTAAACATTTCATTCAAATCAGTCCAGTAATTTCCGAATACAAGCAAATCTAGGATTTATTTCTATTTTTTTTTTTTTTCATATTACGTATACGTATTGTAGTACAAACATTTGACCAGAAAATGCATAGCATTTGACCAAAAAGTATATAATTCTCAAGAGTATAGTTTCCTAACGAACTTTTTAGTACCCTCTTAGAACACGAACATAGTTTGGCGGCAACAAAGTTGAGTTTTGATTGGCAACTTTTAGTAGAGTTTAGCGGTGCTGCCATATAACCAATTTTAACTATTTTTTTGCCGTTGTTTTGGGATGCTAGAGATTTTTCAGATTATTTCATAAAAAATATGTTTTTTTATTTTATTCATGTATTTTTTTAGATTTTTCATATAAAAATATAATATTTGTTCAATATACTATTTATTTTAATAAAATTATACATGTTTAATATAAGTAAAAAATACAACGAAACTTTGCAATTGTGTTAAAAAATAGTTACGAATTCAAACATAACAATGTGACATTAAAAGTATTAAAGTGTGTACACACACATTTACCAACTCTGTCTATTCATATCCATTATTTCCCATTTCTATGGTAAAAATATATAATTAAGAGAATAAATATGCTATTAATTGTTGCAACATATAATTAAAAAACCTATAAAAAATGCAATAATTTGATAAAAAAAAAATTGTTTTCATGAAAAAACTGGAAAACAGTTAAGAATCCCAAAAACTGGGATAAAAAATTAAACTGTTTATGTGGCATTACTGCATACACCAAATTTATTGTTTTTCAGCACATTAGCAACTTTGAAAATGTTGCCCACTCATATAAACATGTTGCCGCTTAACTCTGTAGCATGTTGAATTTCTGGTAGAGTATTTCTGATACTCTATAGTAAATTGTATACTTTTTGATTTGGCCGATATATAATATAATGATTACAAATATTATAATTTTCAATTTAAAAACATATTCATATTCTGAATGTGAAGAAAGAACATCTCACATAAAATTTTTATCGATTAACAATAAAACTTCAATATCGCCTTTCAGCGAAAGGCGATTAAGAACTAATTTTGACGTTGAAATTATTTGGATATCGGTTAGAGTTTTGCCAGGCAGTCGACAAACAACACCAAAAACTAAGGGATTCGCTAAATATGTATTTTACATAACGGGGTATTTAACTGATTAAATTTTTAATATTAAACGATTAATCATTTATATAATTATTCTTTTATTTTCTTGAATAAAATTTTAAAATTAAACAATTATTTTTTAAACAAATTATGTATAATAAAGAAATATTTATTTTTTTTTTGTTTAATAATTTTATTTAAAAAAGAGAACAAAAATAAGTTTAGTAAGACTTAAAAAAATCTGTTAAAAAATTATCTTAGGGATCGATTTTTCCTCTATGTTAACGTCCATCCGTTCCTATATTTGATTTCAGTAGGTAAATATTTCGCAGGGAATTTGGAAAAGGCTGCGATTAATTTTATTAAATTTTCTTCTAAGCGTTTAATAACCCAATGGAGCCAGGGTTATAATACGCTTATATATTTGAAAAGTTATTTAGTTCGCACTAAGTATTAAGAGTGACAATGTACAATCTTGTAAACAAATTATTTGTAGATTTCTTGGTTTTACTTTTTAAACTGCATTCGAAAAAACTTCGAATCTTAAGGCTCTCGGTAAAATCCTTTACTAAAGGATGTTATGACTGCTTTTGTGTTACAGTCCGCAAAGAATCAAAATGTCTTCATAGTAACTTGTGGAACGAAAAAGCGTCCCCGCATCATGCACTGTATATATATATCATGCACTGTATATATATATATATATATATATACATATATATATATATATATATATATATATATATATATATAGAGACATATATATATATATATATATATATACATATATATATATATATATATATATATATATATATATATATAACTATATTCATATCAAATGAATAAAGATCATTAAGTTTGTAAATTGGGTAAAATTAGGTACGTAATTTAAACGTTTAAAACATTTGGCAACAAATAAGTTTTTTTAATATTACATTTTAAATATGTAAAAAAAATCTATTTTTCTCTTCTAAAATAATATTTTAGAAATAATATGTAATTTAAATGTTTTATTTATCCCATAAAAACGTACAAAATGAACTTGGGAAATTGATAAAAATGGGAAAAACATTTAAATTTTACTTTTTTTGATTTTTTGGTTTTAAATTTGGAATTTGGAATATCCAAAGTTAAGTCTTTATCGGAATCTATCAGACTTACATCTAAATCTTCATAACCAAACAACCGATTATAAAAGTGTTCGGAAAAAATAAAAGAGACCAAGTAACCCAGTGTGTGATGTAATTAAAAAAACCGGTTAACCGATCAAAAAAGACCGGTTTTCGGTTTTCTTCGAATTTACAAAATATTCGAAACCGTTCGGTTTTTAAAAAAAAAGAAACCGGTTGACCGGTTTTCGGTTTCGGTTTTTGAATACTCTATACCAAATGTTTCTACCACAATACGTATACGTAATATGTAAACAAAAATTAGAAATTATCATTTTGCTTATTCGAACTCTTGATTTGCTACACTCAGAAAAAAAGTTTATAGAAAAATTTGTAAATGGTTTTCAATCCCACTTTACTGAATTTTAGTAAAAATATTTTTATTTAGTAAATTTTTTTGCTATTTACAGTTTACAAATTACAGAATTTTTACAGAATATTTTTGTTGCTAACTTCAGAAATTATTCTACAAATTTTAAAAAAGTGGATATTGAAGAAAATGTTTTTTTTTTTAATAATAAAATCTTATGCATACAAACTTAAATTACCTTAAAACGTTACATAGATTAAAAAAGGGATCGGAAGTGAATATACCGAATCATGTCTAAGTATAGACATCCACTTAAAATAGCACTAAAAAGTTTTTTAGCTTTTAAAATCAGCCCTAAAAACATTTAATATTTGATCTTAAAAGTAAAAAAATTTAATAAAATATTTTTCAAAACAGAAATTACTAAATAAAAACAAAATGATAAATTCGTTTATATTTTTACAATTTTTAAGCCTTTGATTTTATTTTTTTAACTTTGCCTAATATTTAAAAAAAAAAAAAATAAAATAAAAAAATTTTGATGCTCGATAAAAAAAAATAAATTTGAAATTTTGTACTAGTATTAATAATATTTAGTAATTATTTTTTTTATGATTTTAAGAAACAGATTTTAAATTCCACTTTACAAAAAGTATACTAAAATTTAGTAGCGGCTACTAATTTTTCTACTAATTTCATTGTACTACATGTCGGCAGACATGTGTTGCTAAGATTAGCAAAAAAACCGCTGGGCTCAAAGTAGCAAAATTTCCAGCAAAATTTTCATTTGCCATTACAGACTTTTTTTGGTAAGTGTAGTGTTCAGAAGTTACTGGACCGATTTGGCTGGAAAATTTACCATGGTTTTCAATTTTTTTGCGCTTTTTTTAAATCTTAACAAAATTTGATTTTAGAGTTATAGCAATAGACGTTTCCAAAAGAATTAAGCATTTTTCTTGCATATCAAATATTTTAAAGCAAGCTTTAAAAGTGCATAAAAAATTGTTCAGTCAAATCCGCAAGTATTTCCGGAGTTATAGAAGGATTCGAATGAATGTATAACGATTTTTAATTATTATTTAATGTTACGTATACGCATTGAGTTACTAAATTCATATAGCGCTAATCTATGAATTATTACGATAGGAAGAACAATGCTTAATTTTTTGCGATTCTTCTATGCTTATAACTTTGGAAATATTGCAACGATTTGACTCAAAAAGTATTATTGTTTTGGATTTTTTATTACATATTTAGCGCTTTTCTGAGTTCCAAATCCACATAAAAAATACTAAACATATCATAGTTTTGTGATCCACATCTTCAAACAATTTTGTGGAATTTTTTTTAAGAAATATTTTTTAAACTATCAACAAACACATTTAGCAAGCAAAATTTTAATTTTTTTTTTTTTTTTACTTAAATATTGTAATTTTTAAAACAAATAATACATCAATAAATTATTTTAATTTTCATAATTTGTACCATTTTCTTTTGGAACTTTAAAGGCAAACCAAAATTACTTATAAAATTATTAACGAAATATTTAACTTACGCTGAATCTGTGTTGTCAGTTTAGGACATTAATACCCAAATTAGGGATTTTATTTCTTGAATGGGGATTACAAAAAAATGTAAGGTGATTTTTGGGAATAAAACATTAACAATATTTTCTTCACTTTTAACTATTATTATTTTTGCAACACTGCTAATATTTTAGAATTGGTGGTTACAGTGCAGAGTTGTAAAATGTGCATACTTTAGAATATTCGATACTGCTCAATACTTTTAAGTATTAATTCGATACAACTCAATACTTTTTTACATTTATATTTTCATTCCAAAAACAAGGTTACATTATAATAATGTTTTTCAACCCAAATTACGCTTATATACAGAAAAATACAACTCTGGAAGTATTGATTGAATTCTTTTAAGTATTGAGTACTCAATACCCAAATGCTCAATACTATTCCAACTCTATAGCTATGAATAGTTTTAAGTTAGACAAATTTGTGATTATACAAACCGAGGGTTTGTTAACGCAACACCGTATCTTAAAAACTACTAATTTTACAATAAACTTGAGGCATTTTTTATGTTTTAATTTAAAATTCATCATAAAAAATATTAAAAAATGTCTCTCTTGAAAATTAGTACGAGTAGTTTTTGAGATACGATGTTGCGTTAGTAAACCCTCGATATTAACCAATTCCTAGCCAGTGATGCCGTATGGTAAGATCCATGTTGTGGAGACGGGGCTTCACAATGCTTACCGCAACCAAAAAACATCTAAGAAATTTAACTGACTCATTTGTTGTTGTATATAAAGTTTAAGTTTGACTGGGCATTGTCATAGAATCTGATGCCTCCCTATGAAGTTAATTGTTCTCTATTTTAAATAAATTATTCATTCACAAATTTTTTAAGATTACAAGAAAAAATGTAAATAAGTACATACACACGACTATTTGTTTCCAAATATTTTCTTGGTGAATTTTTCCACGCCGAAGTTCAAGATAACTCAAATCGAATGCTCCGAGTATTTTGTTTAACTATTTTTCAAAAGTTTATTACGTTTAACAACTTAAAGAACAATTAAAACGATTTTTTTAGTGCATTTGACATTTCAAAAACAATTCAAATACATCTTCCATAACAAACAGAAAATGTAAATCCCTTAACAGCAAATTTGTGAAAATTTGAATTCCAATATGTTTTTGTAAATCCATTCTAAATTAAAAGTCTCTTAACTTAGAACAGCGCTGTTTGTTCTAATCCGATTATTAGTTTAGAAATAAAGTGATAAAACATTTTCAACTTTAAAGACCCACACCAAAGAGAATTTAAATTTAGGATATGCAATCATTGTCGAACACGACATCGGACAAAGCAGCTTCCAAAATGTTAAATTTTTTTGCACAAAACTTTTTTCTGCGATGTTGTCGAGGCGCGAACATTTATTTTTCTAACAGGAAAGTTAAATAAAACATTGCTCTTTAAAGACAAAAATTCTTTTTTATTTTTATTAAATTTTTTATTTTCAATAAAAGAAAACAAGAATACATTTCTTTTTTTTTTTTTTTGTTTTGTTTAAATGAAATCAATACGAATACATTAAGTATATAAATCAATTAAAGACATTGGCAAAAAAAAAAAAAATAAATAATAAATAATACTTAAGGGTGGGTAAGAATTGGCTAAATAAAATTTAAACTAAATTCAGGTTTACAAATTTCTATTAAATTTTAAAAATTTTCCAAATATTTTTTAAAGAAATTAGAAAATCTTTTTGTCAATTTGCATTTAGTTCAGAATTTATTTAGCTACCTCGCACCGGGCCTAAGTATTACTATTTTAAATCAAATCAAAAAAAAAACTTAATCTTCAAACACCCCGTTATACTAGAAAAATATTGTATTGTATGGTATAAAAACTAATAAATATAAATAAACTGTATTTCATAGTAAATATAACTACGTAAAATGATATAGTAGTTGTGGTAATTATAAAAGAAAAAAAAATATTTTTAAAAAAATATGTAAAACTTTTTAAGTATAATATTTTTAATATGTCGTTTGTTTTTTTATATATATATATAATTAATTACAAAGTTTATTATTATTTTAGTGTAATACTTGAAGAAAAGGAATTATAAGGAATAAAATTTGATAAAATAGTTTTAACTATTATTTTGGTATTTTTGAAGTTTTTATTAACATAGAAAAATAAAGAGTTTTTTTTATAAATCGGTTATATAAATTTAGGTTCAGTTTTATATTGAAAGTGAAGTCTACTACTTTAGACAACAAAAGCAAACTTTTTAAATTATTTTGTTTTAAGCTGGCAAGTCTTAGGATGAGTATTTTAATCGTAAGTAAACACACATTAAAATCTCAAAATCTTGAAAAAAAATTTTCACTTAATTTAGCTTTTAAATAAACTTAAAAATTAAAAAAAAAATGTTATTAATTTTGGCCGACTAATAAACCACAAAATTAAAAAAAAAGTATATATTTCTTATGATTCGGAAGCTGCAGATTTACCCAAAAATGGTACAGTTAAATCTACCATATTCGGATAGACTAAATATTTATTAACAGCCTCACATAATTTACCCTCAATGACATTGGTAACTATACTCCAATCAACAGATTTATCACCTACTGTAGGACGGGCAGTCAACCAAAGACGTGGTGGAGCGCGGAATCTGAAAGATAAACAAAACAATTTTTGAACTATTTTTCTAAAAGGGTGGGGTTTATTAAAAAACTTACGCTAGCCATATTCTATCTGAGGGTGGTGGTGGAATATTTACAGTTACTCTTGATACTAAACCTCTTAGATCTATACCCAATGTAATGGTTGTGCTCATATTTTCCATAGCCTTTTGCACAAATGACAATTCCGTAGCAGATTGGAAAAAGTTGGAAGTAGCGATACGATCAACAAATTTAAATATTCTACGTGCATTTCCAGGATTTGTTGTGCTACAAAAAGAAGTTATAAAATCAATTATATTCGATTAATCATCATTTTCACAATGTGCCATTAGCTGGCACTTTATCTGACACATTTATTGTTGTATTTTCGATCAGTGTTGTCAGTTTAGGAGATTTTCCCCAAATTAGGGATTTTATTTCTTGAATGGAGATTACAAATTCCCAATTGGGGATCCGGGGATAATAAAAAAACGAAAGAGAATTTTTCGGAATCAAATATTAACAACATTTTATCCTCTTTTAACTTTTATTATTTTTTCAAACCTGTTAATATTTTAGAATTGGTGGTAACAGTGCAGAGTTGTAAAATGTGCATATTTTAGAATATTCGATACTGCTCAATACTTTTAAATATTAATTCGATACCACTCAATACTTTTATTTTATTTTATCTAAAACGGGGTTATATTTTTATACCAAAAACAAGGTTACATTATAATAATGTTTTTCAACCCAAATTACGCTTATATACAGAAAATACAACTCTGGAAGTATTGATAGAATTCTTTTAAGTATTGAGTACTCAATACCCAAATATTCAATACTGTTCCAACTCTATAGCTGTGAAGAGTTTTAAGTTAGGCAAATTTGTGATTATGCAAATCATGGGTTTACTAACGCAACATCGTATCTGAAAAACTACTACTTTTCAGGAGAGATAAAAAACATTTTACAATAAACTTGTGGCATTTTTTTATTATTTTTTTAATTTAAAATTCATCATAACTTTTTAAATTAAAAAAAAAATATTATTCTATTCATGTTTTAGGTCATTAAAACACTATATTTCTTTATCAAGATATTCTCCAAATAAATACTTTATAGAGTTTTATTAGCCAAAACATTGAAACGCGTCATCTCATTCTTGAAAGTAATAAATGTTTTGGCTAATAAAACTCTATAAAGTATTTATTTGGAGAATATCCCGATAAAGAAAAATAGTGTTTTAATGACCTAAAACATGAATAGAATAATGTTAATTGCAATATTGAAAGGTCAAAAAAAGCAATTTTAATTTTTATAAATTAAAATTGAATAAAATACAAATGAATTTACTCATTGTACGGAGTAAAAAACTTTTCTACTTTGGAAAGTAAAATATGGCAACCAAAGGTTGTCTCTATGTAAATAAACAAGATTGCCATAACATTTTTCTATAAAGAAAGCTGGTTTAAACAAAGACAATATTGTTTTTTGTATAATTCTCAATTAGTTGAAATTATACAACCAATATAGTGTTTGATTTGGGACCTTTAAGTTATCTTTTTACTTTCTAAAGAGATCTGAAGATGGGGACCTAGAAAATCCCCGAAACGCGTCATCTCATTCTTGAAAGTAATAGATCAATGTTTTGGCTAATAAAACTCTATAAAGTATTTATTTGGAGAATATCCCGATAAAGAAAAATAGTGTTTTAATGACCTAAAACATAAATAGAATAATGTTAATTGCAATACTGAAAGGTCAAAAAAAGCAATTTTAATTTTTATAAATTAAAATTGAATAAAATACAAATTAAAAAAAAAATTAAAAATTTCACAAGTTTATTATTAAACTTTTTTTTTTTTTGTCTCTCCTGAAAAGTATTAGTTTTTAAGATGTTGCATAAGTAAATCTTCGATCCGGCGTATTTCGTGAATTTTTTATTTCGACCGCGTGCTATAAAAATACACGAAGATGTTTGGATGCGATTGTTGGTTCGTATTGTGGAGACGGGGCTTCACAATGCTCGCCGCAACCAAAAAAAAACTAAGAAATTTAACTGGCACATTTGTTGTTGTATATGAAGTTTGAGTTTACTTTATTCGAAATTATTTGCAATTGATAACTTCGTTTTCCAAAATTTAAAATCAGCTAAATTGTTAGATAAAATTTGATACAAATCACTTAAACCTGATAACTTGTTTCAAAATAACCAAAATTTATATGGAAATATCTGTGGTTAATGTTTAACCTTGGTTGTTTTTAAAACAGGTTACCAGTCTTAATTAATTCAAAATCACATTTAATTCAAAATCACATTTTTCGAAGTTGTGAAAAATAACTGCTTTAGAAGAGCAAAATCAGAACTAAGTGATACTTTGGAATCAATGAAAAATTGATTTCTTAAAAATCACTTCCTTTTGTTTTTGCCAAAATTGAGTATCAGAAAATTCGAAAATTATTCGTTTTCTTTATCTTAAATTTGTCATAGGTACCAATAAAATAAATTAATATGTATAAATTACCGCTGCAAATTAATTAAATTACAAATATAAGTTTTATTATTTTAAATTAATTTAAAATACATGCATTTTGGTTAAAAATATTATGTGGTTTTTAGGGGACCAGAAAATAGCAAATTGGGGATTTTTGGGGATGAAGAAACAATATTTGTGGTTAAAGCCTTTTGAAAAAACTGACAACACTGTTTCCCATATAAAATATGAATTTAACTGTTTGTTAAATTTTAACGGGACATTCAGTAATCAGTCACTTACCTTTCACTAACACTATTAGGATTTTCACCCATCGCACCAGCAATAGGACTATCAGATTCGGTACTTGAACTACCAGTACTTTCAGCATCACTATCAAATATAGCACTACCCGTCAGAGCGGTTTCTATCAATAGCTCAGCTTCATTTATACCTCCACGTTTTGAGCTAGCCAACAGCTCCTCTTTAAGTGATGTTCCTGCATGAGGATTTGACACTGTAGCATCCATACTAGTTTTAGATTCTACAAAAAGTGGACGCATTGGACGTTTTAAACGTAACAAATTCATTTTTGTTGTAACCGTTATATGACAATGACCCTCATAGGTCATATCCATATCCAACCATATGCCACGTTCATCTAACATGGGCTGAGAGACACGATGTATTAAAGGCGGTGTATTGCCGAGATCAATATTTTTAATAACAACATCTTCCATGAAACTGGGCAACTATGTTACGAAGGAAAAACAAAAATGTTTACCAGTATTTAAGGTTCAATTGATAAAGTAGTAAATTAATTATTGATTTACCTTTATGGAATTTAATTTCTTTTGTAAAATATCTTGTATTTTTTCTAAGAGTTGTTCATTTTGTAAGATACTATAAAGCAAACGTCCTACAAGGACATTCGCCCATACAACACTGCCCGAGGGACCTAGAAATAATGATTGATCTATACCCTTCCATAGCTCATTTTCATTACGGGCTGTACGTTTATTCTGAAATTTGAAAAAAAAAAATAATTTTATTTTGTTTTACAGTGTAAACACAAAATTTGACTGGTAACTGACTAAAAGGAAATAAATCAAATTATTAGAGTCCAACCGAATATTCGGTATGGTTTTCACAAAATTTTAGCCGAATAATTGCCGAAAACAAAACTTTTATTTTTCTTGTTTTAATCCGACCTTTTAAAACATAATTCCTTAAATCGATTTTCAAAACTAATTTAAATTTGGACAAATTAATTCGCGAATTCATTTTTCCGATTGAATTATTTGCTGTCACGATTCAATCTTTATATTTATTTTTTTAAATTCAACAAAATAATTCAATTTGAATATTTCAATTTTAAATCAAATCAATTTTGATTTAATTCGCGAATCAAAAAAAAAATAATAATAATTATTTTGATTCTCTAATTATGATTTGATTCGCAAGTTAAAATATATTTTTTAATCACGACTAATTTAATTTCAAACCCGAAGGGTTTCATGGAATTTTTATAAAACAGCCACAGGGTAACTATTTTTTTATTAATATATAAATTTATATTTAACACTCTCCGATAAATTTCGTTTCCTGTTCCATTTTGATTGTATGGAAATGGGTCACCCTGTGGCTGTTTTATAAAAATAGATTCCTCGGTATGTCTATTTTTATTATCGCAAAAATTTTGTCCGTTTTGCCCTATCTCGCTTAGTTTTCGAGATTGCGGCTATTTTAAAAAATTACCATTTTACAAAATCGATCTTTTTTTAATTCGCAAATTAAAAAAAGAATTATGTTTCTAATGATTTGATTCAATTGAATCAAGATTCAAATGAAATTGATTAATCAATTATGATTTTAAATCTGATATAATAAATGATTTATAAAGTATTGAATCATCTCGCTGATTTACAAAAATAATTATTTTCGTTCGCGAATTCAATAAAGATTTATCTCTTTTAAAGGTCTGAATCGAATATTCGGTTTGGTATTCGCAAAATTTTATCCAAATAATTGCCGAAATCGAAACTATTATTTTTCTTATTTTAATGCATCAAAAATACAATAACCAGCGTTGTTCTAAGTTTGGAGACTTTTAATTTAGAATAATTTTGTAAAAATACTAAAATTAATTTATTTTAATTAAAATTTGCTGTTTTGGAATTCCCAATCTTTTTTTTGTAGTCGAATTTGTATTAGAAAGGTCAAATGCACAAAAAAAATTATTTAAATTATTCTTCAAGTTGACAAACATAATAAATTTTGTAAAACAGTTTAAAAAATGCCTGAAGCATTCATTTAAAGTTACCTTGAACTTCGGCGTGGAAAAACTAATCAAAAAATATTCGGAAACAATGTCTGGGGGAGGCATTACATCTTATGGCAATGCTTAAATCTAAGTAAGTTTAATTTTTCGTTTTTAATTTTAAAAATAATTTTTGTCTTTAAGTTTCCTGTAGAAAATGTTAAAAATTATAAAAATTTTTTTAAAAATAATTTATTTATGTATTAAATGTTTTACAAATTTTAACATTTAAATGAAAATTTAAAGAGAAAATTACAAATTTTGATTCATAAATATGTTTTTTATAGTTTATTAAATAACACTAGGCAACAGCCATTTTGTTATTTGGTTCTAGCATACTTTTTCTCATGGATTTGGACCTACTGAACACGAAAATGAATTTTAAAAATTTTTCTGTCGATTGGTTTGCGAGATACAAATTTTTTAATTTTTTTTTTTTAATTTTTGGAGGTACACTTACTATTTTGAGCATATCTTTAGTCTTCTTTGACCTATTTTATCCTACTACTACTCAAATTAAAGACAATTGAGCCGTCTACAACTTATTCTCAGAAAATTTTCAAATCGGGTTAGTAGTTTTGATGTTGGCGGCTTAAAAAGGTTAAAAAACTGCGTTTTTTTAGTAAAAATGTGGCTGAAAAATTCATATAAAAATTCATATAAAATGTAAAACGCGATGTTAACAGCGATTTTAATTTTTTTACGTATAGCTGACACTTTTCCAAAGAAAATAAGCCCTTACTTAACAAAATCTGATGACAAATGGCCGACTTATTATTTTTTTGGTAAACGACCGAAATTCCGCTATTTCACGATTTTTTGATTTTCATTATTTGCACAGCTTACCTACCCAACGCAAACGAATAAATACATTTGAACTTAATTTAAAATAAACAAATTAGTCTTCGTATATTATTTTTTAATTTATTTACAGCACTACATGCTCAATGTATCGCACAATTAGCTAAACTAACGAAATTAAACTAACTAATTAAATTAAGCAAATCAACGCACAAAAAAATGAGTAAAAACAAAGATATAAGTGTACATTTTATGCCATGTGGAAAAACTGCTGACTTCTTCTTTGTTTTTTGTATTCGCTGCAATCGGTCTCACGTATTAGGGTCCAAATATAGTCACCCATCATAGCCGTGTCATAGTTGCCCTGATAGCGTCGTTCCATAGCCTTCAATTCCTGATGAAAGCGCTCGCCGTGTTCGTCGCTCACGTCTCCTAAATTCTCAGGGAAAAAATCCAAATGAGAATCCAGAAAGTGTATTTTAAGTGACATGTGCACTCCCATGGCTTCATAGTTCTTTACCAGATCCTCAACTATGTCCTTATAATTCGGGCTTTTGTTGTTTCCTAAAAAGTTTTCCACAACAAGCCTGAAGGAATTCCATGCTGCGGCTTCGATGGGTGATAACAGCTTTGGGAATTTTTCATCTTTCAACATTTTTTTTATCTCGGGTCCTGCGAAGACTCCTTCTTTAATTTTTGCCAGCGAAAGGTAAGGGAAAATTGACCGTAAATAGGCAAAAGCTTCACCTTCTTTGTCTAATTTTTTGGCAAAATTTTTAATCAAACCCAATTTTATGTGCAGCGGCGGAAGTATTATATTTTCACGGTTCTCTATTAGTGGTTTGCGCTGAACATTCGCTTCTCCAACTACAGGTTTCGTTCGTACCGGCCATTTTTTTTTTATATAATGCTGATCATCAGCGCGGCTATTCCAAAGGCACAGAAAACAGCAATGTCGCGTATAGCCTCCTTGGAGTCCACACAGAATGGCCACAACTTTAAGGTCGGCGCATATTTTCCAATTGTATTTCCTATACTCTATGCATTTCAGCAAAATGTCCATAGTTTCATAGTTCTCCTTTGAATGAACCGCATGAGCAATAGGAACAGATGGCTTTTCATTCCCATTATGTAAGAGAACTGCCTTCAAGCTCTCTTTGTTGCTGTCAATAAACAACCTCCATTCGTTGGGGTTGTGAATTTGGTGAAGCTCTTGGAACAAGCCTGAAATGTCGCTGCAAAAACATATTTGGTCTTTCTTTGTATAAAATTTTGCATACTCCTTGTGACGGTTTCTGTACGCTGATACTTTCACTTCTGAAGCCGCAAATCCACACTGTATCATCCGAGACGCAAAAAGTTCGGATTTCTCCTTAGTGAGACCAAAATCGCGCACCCAATCGTTTAGTTCGGCCTGTGACAGTAATTTTCGCTTTGCACCCGGCTCAAATTCGCTTGCATTTGACTCAGACTCTTCTTCTGACGATTCTGCTTTTTGAAGAGATGCACCAGGGCACACTGGATATGGCACATCATGCGAATGTGGTACTGGAAGCGCAAACGATCCCACTTGAGTGTAGTTCCATTTAAAAAATCTTCCTACCCCACTGTTTGTGGTGAGGCAAAAATAACAGTCTGTGGAATGGCATAGCGGCTTTTTCCACATCATTGGTGTATCGAATTTCATATGGCGGCTAAAATTAAAATAAATTACTATATTCGCTATGTATAATGTGTTTAAATAAAAATTCTTACCTTCCGCCAGCTGCCCAGTTGGTTAAGATTATATAGCAAAGATCACACAGCGACTTAGGTGTCCATGGTTCTGTGATATTTGGTGAAATACCAAAATAATTCAAATAGTGCAATTGTACTGCTGGAGTAAACTTGTGTGCGTGATTTTTTTTTATAAACTGGCCACAAACATTGCAGAAATTGTCTGGATCGTTCAAACACTCGAACACACGTAGTCTTTTACTCATTGTCTTCCTTGCGTTTTCTAAATATTAACTTCTTTACACTTTCACAGACAGTTTTGAAATGCAATTGATAACCGTGTCTCCTTATGTTTAAATATGTATGAGCATGTAGTGCTGTAAATAAATTAAAAAAAAATATACGAAGACTACTTTGTTTATTTTAAATTAAGTTCAAATGTATTTATTCGTTTGCGTTGGGTAGGTAAGCTGTGCAAATAATGAAAATCAAAAAATCGTGAAATAGCGGAATTTCGGTCGTTTACCAAAAAAATAATAAGTCGGCCATTTGTCATCAGATTTTGTTAAGTAAGGGCTTATTTTCTTTGGAAAAGTGTCAGCTATACGTAAAAAAATTAAAATCGCTGTTAACATCGCGTTTTACATTTTATATGAATTTTTATATGAATTTTTCAGCCACATTTTTACTAAAAAAACGCAGTTTTTTAACCTTTTTAAGCCGCCAACATCAAAACTACTAACCCGATTTGAAAATTTTCTGAGAAATTGTCTCAATTGTCTTTAATTTGAGTAGTAGTAGGATAAAATAGGTCAAAGAAGACTAAAGATATGCTCAAAATAGTAAGTGTACCTCCAAAAATTAAAAAAAAAAAATTAAAAAATTTGTATCTCGCAAACCAATCGACAGAAAAATTTTTAAAATTCATTTTCGTGTTCAGTAGGTCCAAATCCATGAGAAAAAGTATGCTAGAAACAAATAACAGACAAAAGTTTGTTATTTGTGACCTAGTGTAATTCTTAGAAAAAATGCATTCATTTTACTTTCACCAAGTTTTTTATACACGGAATATTTCACAAAAATTTTTTTGTGGATGTGAATCACAAAACAGCAAAAAAAATTTAGAATGTTTCACTCAAAAAGTATATAATTTTCTATAGATTATTTTTCCCGCTCTACCAGAAGTTCAACATGGTACAGAGTTCAGCAGCAACATTTTCAAAGTTGCTAAAGTGTTGAAAAACATTAAATTTGGTGTATGCAGTGCTGCCACATAAACAGTGTAATTTTTTATCCCAGTTTTTGGGATTCTTAACTGTGTACCAGTTTTTTCATGAAAACAATTTTTTTTTTTTAGTTATATGTTGCAAAATATTTATTCTCTTTATTATATATTTTTACCATAGAAATGGGAAATAATGGATATGAATAGACATAGTTGGTCAATGTGTGTGTACACACTTTAATACTTTTCATGTCACAATGTTATGTTTGAATTCATAACTATTTTTTAACACAATTGCAAATTTTTGTTGTATTTTTTTACTTTATTAGACATGTATAATTTTATTAAAAATAAATAGTATATTGAACAAATATTATATTTTTATATGAAAAATCTGAAAAAATACATGAATAAAATAAAAAAACATATTTTTTTATGAAATAATCTGAAAAATCTCTAGCATCCCAAAAAACGGCAAAAAAAATAGTTAAAATTGGTTATATAGCAGCACCGCTAAACACTACTAAAAGTTGCCGACCAAACTATGTTCGTGTTCTAAGAGAGTACTAAAAAATTCGTGAGAGGGAAACATACTCTTGAGAATTATATACTTTTTGTTTCACTTTAATAATTTTTTTGGGTGAATTCGAAACTAAGAACAGCGCTAAACATTATTGTGGAACAAAAAAAAAACATTTAATAGCTCCAATTTAAAATGAAAAAGTACAAATAAAAAATGACAAGATACCAACTTAACGCTTTTTTATGTGTTTGGATCATCAAAAACCATCTTATATAGTGTCAACAGCACCAAGCTGGCATAACTGGGGATAACACCACATTTTTTTTGTTTTGTTCATTTCATAAATAAAATAAATCCCATTTCAATTTTCAGATTCAATATTTTTTGTTTTTTTTTTTTTTTTCTTAAATTGAAAATAATTATTAGGAAAAATTTTAGCAAAAATATTAAAAACAAACACATTAAAATAGTTTCGGATTCGGTTTCAGTTTCGACTGAATAAAACTTTCTCAACCGAATATTCAGTTTAGGTATTCACATAAAAAAAAATATTTTCGCTCGGACTCTACAAATCTTGTTTTTAAAATATTTGTTAACCTGTTAACCGAACATTTAAGATAAAATTGATAAGTTTCAAATAAAATTAAGAAAATGCATTTACAAAATTGTAAACAAAAGAAAAACAAAACAACAAAGAACAGCTTATAAACACTATCTGTGTTTTAGAATTAATAAAAAAAATATTAAAATTTAACATCTATGCGATTTTGTTGTTGTTTTTTTACAGTGGTGAATATGAAAATCTCGGGATTTCAATGTAATGATTTAAATACGATGATGCAAAACAGCTCAGCCTGTTATTTTCACTTTTTAGGCTAGAATAGTTATGAGGATGGAAAACTGCGCTTTAAAAAAAAACACCATCGTACTCTTATTATTTAAAATTTTTCCATTTGATGGCCTTGTAATCAATTTTAATCAAAGAATGGGTAAATTATCAATATTTTAATAAATTCAAGGAAAATTAAACAAACAAAAAAATCAGTCAACCAATTAAATATTAAACAAAAAATTTATTTCCTTATAGCCAGTCACTGCTATTGTAAAAAAACCCAAAAATATAAATAATAAAATAAAAAATAAAACATACGCTCTTTTTGTCATGAGGATTATGATATATTTGGCCCTTATATACAGGAATCTTTGATTGGCTACAAGCTTTCTAAAAAAAATAATAATAAAATAAATAAAATAATAAAAATAAAACAAAGAATTTATAAACATAAACAATGCAATTTTTTTAATAAACTTGAAAAGTGATATAAAGCATATTTTTACAAAAAACTTAAAAGTAATAATAATAGTTTTTTTTTTATAAAAAAGTGATATAAGAGATGTTTTGTAAAACAGGGGGCACATTTTAATTATATCTAATAATTCTGAATTCAAATATCTCTCTCTCTCTCTCTGTCTCTCTAAATCTTATAGCAAACTTAGAGAGAGCTGCACTCACCGAAAAAAAGTCTGTAACAGTGATGAAAATGTTGATACAATTGTACTTTTTTTGATACTATTTGATTTAAGAAAATACCGTGATACTCCCGAGACACATTTGATACTACTCCCACACTTCCCAAATAAAACTTTGATATTCACTTATTTCAACATTTCCTCTTAATACTAAATTAGAAAAATTTGTGAACGGTTTTCAATCCCACGTTACTATTTTTGTACTGATGTTTTGTTATTTAAATTTTACAAATTACAGAATATTTGAAAATTTTTATTGCGGATTTTAGAATCGCTTTACATTTTTTTGTTGCTGATTTCAGAATCATTATACAAAATTTTTGAAAACTGAATTGCTGAAATTAGCAAAATAAAAAAATACTAATTATAAAAAAGCGGATATTGGAGGAAATTTAATTTCTAATATTAAACTTATAAACACAAACTTAAAATGCATTAATATAAAGGGTGATTTTTTAGCAACTTTCCATTTGGAACACTGTTTTTGGCAACTCAGTTGTTTTCGTGTAAAATGTTACTGTCAAACATGTTTAGTTTGGTCTATAATTTAACCATGAATCGACTTACAAACAAACAACGCTTGCAAATCATTGAATTTTATTATCAAAATTCGTGCTGTGTGAGAAATGTGTTTCTATCGAAAAATTGTCTTCAGTAACGAAGCTCACTGGGTACCTCAGCAAACAGAATTGCCGAATTTGGTGTGAAGAGCAACCAGAAGCATTGCAAGAACTGACAATGCATGGGCCGGTGGCATTATTGAACGGTACTTTTTCAAAGACGACGAAGGCAGGAACGTTACTGTGAATGGCGAGCGCTACCGTGCGATGATAACAACCTTTTTTTTTGCTCAAAATGAAAGAGCTGGATTTGGCTGACAAGTGGTTTCAACAAGACGGTGCCACATGCCAAACAGCACGCGAAACAATGTCCCAATTGAGAGGCGAGTTCGGTGAACAGTTAATTATTTCATGTTTGGGACCGGTCAATTCGCCGCCTAGATCGTGCGATTTAACGCCTTTAGATTACTTTTTGTGGGGCTATGTTAAGTCTCATGTCTATAGGGACAAGCCCGCAACCGTTGACGCACTGGAAGCCAATATTGAAGAATTTATTCGTGAAATTCCGGCCGATATGTTGGAGAAAGTATTTGAGGCGCAGCCACGGTCAACATTCACATGAAATCTTTTTTAAACATTGAATTATACAGACCGTTCTATCGACTCAAATAAGGATTTCATACATTTCTCTAAATTTTGTGTTTTCTTTTTAAAATCAAATCCGAAAGCTTTTATAAAATCACCCATTACAAGTAGTTACCTAAATGCTGTATCTTATCTGCTGACCCCAAGCAATCATTTTTCGTTGAGTTGTCAATTCATTTGATTCTTTTTAAATGAAATCAACAAAGGTCAAACTTATTATTAAAATACAATAGATACTGAATAATGGAAAAAACTCAGTCAACGAAAATTTGATCAGATTAAAAAAATTAAATTAATAATATAGATTTTTAAAGGTATGAAATAAATTCATGGGTCAATTGATGTGTAAAGTTCCAACCGAAATTCTGCAGAATTAACCGAAATTGAATTCACAAAAAAAAAAAAAATTTGGGGACTGCAACCGAATTATGCAGTTGGGACAATATTGGGTTATAAAAATTAATCTTTTTTCTATGTTACAGCAATTTTGATTTGATTAGAATTTTGATTATTTATGAAAGAAAAACATTGCCAAAGCAATTATTTTGAAAGCATTGACAACGCTTGAAGAAACCCATTTTTCCAAAGATTTTTCATACCAAATTTTATTATACACTCTAATTAATTTCTGTTGAAATTTACCAACTTATAGTAGGAAATTCTACTTCTACTATAAGTTGGGTAAATTTACTCTATTTGCGTAAATGAAAAAAAAAAAATACACACATTATGCGTAAATTAATGAACACAAAATATGTAAAATTGCATTAAAAGTGCTTAAAAATTCAATGAAATATAAAGAGTAAATTCACCAAATATGTGCGTAAAGAAACACGATTTTCCTGTAAATGTACATAAAAATGCGGAAAACTCATACAAAAATGCTCATATTTTCTACCATGATATCGAAAAATATAAAGCAAAAAAATGTTTGTTTTTTAATAAAAAACAATAAATTTATTATTCAGTAATTCACAATAAAACCCATAATTTTATTGTTTGTTAACTTACAGCAAAAATAAAAAAATTAATTTATTGTTTAGAAATTCCAAATAATTGATAAATTCAAAAAACTAATGAGTCTATTTTTTAGGTTTGAAAATTTTATCGATTTTTTTTTATTTAAAAAACAATACTAATTTTAGGCATAATGTGTTTAATTGTAAACAAATAGTGTCTAAAAAGTCTGCGTGTGTGTATAATTGTATATGAAAGTGTGCACAAAAAAGTTTTACGCATTTGGTGTTTATATTTACCGAATTTTCGTAATATTACATAAAACTTTGCCCATTTTATAGTAGTAATTTTACAAGCATTTTTGAGAGTGTATTTTATATGATTCAAAATGAATCTGCCAGCACATCATATTTTTAATCGCTTTTCGAAAATTTCTTTTTTGGTTTAAAGTTTATCCCCCATATGCATAGACATTTAGTTGATTCTTATAACAGTCTTATAAGGAAAATTTGTTGTTTTACATGTTAATTCGATCGATAATTGTGTTATAAAAATCAACAGAATGTCTATGCATATGACAGTATAAGTTTAAAATTTATAAGTTTTGGCTTAGAATTGTATAATAAATAAGATAAAGTTGTAAAAAAAAGTATATCATTTGATTTGGAACAAAGCGATTGCTCAATTTCTATTTCGTACAAAATTGTATAAGTCTGCAGGAAATTCCATTCAAATTCCATAATGCAAACGATTGACTTAAAATTTTACATACACTATCGGACAACATAATTCATTCATTTGAAAATTCTAAACATTTAAGATAAAAACTACCAATAATGACTGTTTTGAAAATTCATCAACATATTGAGAAATATTGATCAGATACTTAAAAAAAAACTAATGAAAAGGGATTGGAAGTGAATATACCGACTCATGTCTGAAAATAGGACATCCACTTAAAAAAGCACTAAAGTTTTTTTGGTTTTAAAAATCAGCCCTAAAAACAATTAAAATTTGACCTTAAAAGTAAAAAAAATATTGACTAAAATATTTTTTAAAACAGAAATTGCCAAATATAAACAGAATAATTCGTTTATAGTTAAACAATTATTAAGATTTTTGAGCCGTTTATTTTGTTTTTATTTTTGTATAAAATATTTAAAAACAAGTAAATAAGGGCTAAATTCGGCTGTGCCGAATCTTTGAATACCCTCCACTATAGGGGCTGAAGATTATATACGTATATACTAAATTTTGCATGAACTGTAATATGAATATGTTTTGTCAATTTATGTAACGAACTTTTGTTATTTAGTAATGTTATTTATTTAGTTTTAGCAATGTTATTTACAGAGGTCTGCTCTGTTAGCGACTTTAACATTGTTGATTTTTACGTTAACTTAGTTATTAGAGTAACACACATATAGCTCTAAGAATGTTATTATTCTCATAGTATGTAAGACAATAAATGTAATCGAACAATAACATTTTTACTTACTTAACAGAAAAAAAATAGATACAGAAAAATTGTACAAATTTGTATGGAAAATTTAGAGGTACCTTCACATTTTCACTCATAACTTTTGAACCGCTGAACCGATTTTGCTCATTTTAAATACCAAACTGCTCGGGAGGATGTTCAATAATCTGGGTAAAAATAGGCACCCCCGCTTGCGTCTTCGCTTCGTGATCGCCATTTCAACAGACGGACATACAGACAGACAGACAGACAGACAGACAGACAGACGGACATTAAGTAGCAAAATTTCCCATAATAACAGTAAAATTTTCAGTTGCCATTACAAACTTTTTTTGGTGAGTGTAAAAGTCTTTTTTCTGTGGATCAAAAAATTCAAAAGTATCGGTCCTTTAACTTAACATTATTTTACCATAAAATACCACAGTTTTATTTTAAAAACTGGTTTACTTTTAATTTTACATTTTTTATAATTTTGTAAATTTCAAAAGTGTTAGAATTAATCCATGATATATATTTTCGTTTTAATTATCATTAGCATTAGCTTAATTAAATTGTCGATAGTTTTAAGTTCAACGACTCAATTTAAATATTAAGAGTTTTCATTCTTGGTAGTAAAATACCCTTGTAGACCTTGTAAATGTAGTAGATATAGTAAAAGTACCACCATTTACTACACCACAACAACAAAATGTATAGAACTAAAATTTACTAGGCTGTGGTTAAAATACAAGACCAAAATGTATAGTACATGTTGTACATTTACAAGACTAAAACAGCTGATCGTTGAGCCGACAAAACTATTATTTTTTTTTATTTTTATTTTTCATTTTGTGGTCATAGTGACCACAAAGTTGAATAATAGATCAAAATAACCCAACTTAAAACCAAGCGTAGAAAAACAAGTAATATAAGATGAACCGATAGTGAAATTCAGCAGCTATTGGTTTTTTATTATTACAAGTAATACTGTACCTTCAAGCATAGAATATCTGCAAATTATATTTGGTTAATTGCATTTTGTTCTAAAAAATTATAATAATAATTTTATCTTTTTCCGTAATTATGGGCATTTTTGTTAACTTTAAATTCTTTTTGATATTTTGATTAACAAATATCAGCTGATTGATTAATTTACATTAGCTGTGTTTATGCGGGAAGTAAATCCACGAAAAAGTCGTTCACGCTTTGTAGTATAAAAGGGGTCTACTCCAGGGACCTGCAGCTGAGTATTGCGCGGAGACTGCCGAATCACTGTAGTGTTTTTCAGGCTGAAATTCTGGCCATTAGGGAGGTAGCGGAGTGGCGTTGGTATAATGTCCTTACAACGGTGAGGATTAATATATTCTCTGATAGTCAGGCTGCCATTAGATTCCTGGATTCTGTCTTCCTCGATTCGACATCAGCCCTGAACTGTCGCAGATCTCTTATCGAGGTGGCTCAGCAGTTCAGCATCCATGTTATTTGGGTGCCGGGCCACAGGGACATACCAGGGAATTGTAGGGCAGTCGAGCTTGCAAGACCTTACACATTTCACACAAAATGGAATCTGTGGGCATGCCTCTGGCCACTTGCAAAGTTTCGGCTGCGGGAGAGTGCTTATGGGTTGGCAAGAGATAGGTGGGCCTCTGTCCGTGCACGCACAGGTTGCTGTCACTGTCAAGGCCCGATATATCCCTACTTATGTCCGTCATGACGGGACACTGTCTGATTGGAAGGCACGCAGTTAGGTTGAGGGTTGCGGCTAGTGACTTTTGCAGAAGCTGCGGTGACTTTGCAGAAGCTGCGGTGACGAAAAGGAGGAGGAGTCTGTGGAGCACCTTCTCTGCACTTGTCCTTCCTTGGCTCGCAGGGGGACTGCAATTGGGCTCATGTTTCTTTGAGGACCTGGGTGATTTGGCTGATATCGATATCGGCCGACTTAGGGGCTTTTTGAGGCAATCGGGATGGTTCGACGGGGGAAGCAAGTGACATAATTTTTACTAGCTTCCGTGGTATCACAAGGGACTTTATAGTCTAAGTGAGTCTGATTGGCAGGCTACCACTTCTACCTAACCTAATCTTGTAGTATAAAATCGTTATAAATATACAAGGGTTGAAAATATACTACCAAGAATGAAAACCGCTATTATTTATAATATTTAAAAGACAATTTTATAAGCTTGATTTTATAAGCTTGATTTTATATACATCATTTTTAAATTTTATAAATGTTTTTTCTATTCTGTAGACGAATTTCCATTTAAAGTCAATTGGGACAGTTTTCATCATAAATGTCACGTCACATAAAAAAAGGGCGGTATATTAAAACGAACATTATGACGTCTTCTATAATTATTGAATGGTGCCATTTACGTCTTTTCAGATCAATTTGAAAAATTTGTTTCTATTTTTCTATATTTTACAACTTTTTCACTAATATTAATCAAAAATTTTTGTTGATTAGGGTGTGTGTGAAACGGTAGCAAATTTTTAACAGTGAATAAGATTTCAATGCCCATAGGGCTACTAGAATTTTTGAAACCTAAAAATTTAAAAGTATCTAAAAGCAAAATAAAAACAATTCGATTCTATTTCACACAGAAACATTTAAAAATTTTTCACTGTAGAAAAAATATTTTTTACCATGCTACTTTGCTACCGTTTACACACACCCTTAGAGCTAATTTATTTTAAAAAACTTTGTACATATTTTTTACTAATGTTTTACTAATATTTAGTAAAATTTATTGCCAATTTTTGCAGATCACTTTTAAATTGCAGTTTATAGCAATTTACTAAGATTTAGTAGCGCTTACTTATTTTTTTGTACTAATTTCATTGTACTAATATTAATTAGTAAGTACACTTTCATACCGCCCGGCTCAAATTAGTAAAATTTTCAGTTGCCGTTACAGACTTTTTTGGTGAGTGTAGTATTGTTCTTAAATTCCTTCTAAACTTTAGTGATTAAACATCAAAAACCAAAAATTTCATTCACAATTAAAAACAAAGTATTTAACTTGTAAACACAGAGTAGCTTTTCATCGGCATGCAAAGAAATCATTATGAATAAAATATATTCTAACAAGCTGTACCCCATTTCTGTATCTGATGAGAGAAGTTTTCGCATCGAGAAATTTATAGTCACCCTATTTTATACAAGGTGACTTAATAGATAATAAAGTTGATTGCATTTTTACTGGAAATTTTCTTCGAGCTTCTAACTTTTAAAGCTGTGGCACATTTAATTTTGTAAAATTTGTTATTAGATAGAGAAATAACAACAATACAGCGCGTTATTATCTTCTTTAGATTAATATATATTTAATTGCCTGTGACTCACCCTATAGAAAGCAGAACAAGGTTGCATTTTAAATGTTTTTTGCGAAAACTTTATCGATGCGAGAAATACAGAAATGAGCTGCTGATAGGCATAAAATACATTCTAGTTAAAGGCGCGTTGAGTGCGATGTATAAGCAGCTACAAATTATTTTTAAGAACATTCTGAGAACTTGTTTATTAAAGGACTGGGATAGCCGTCCCTAATAATAATTCTCAAGATTCTGATGAATTGAAATAAAAGTGAATTCAGTACAACTAATTTAAAACAAATCTATTAATTTTTTTTATAATATTTGTATTAAAAATCTATATGATTCTAGGAATAAGTAAAAACAATTTCCCAAAATTCTAAAATGTTTAACATTCTCCTAAAAATGTGAACAAATATTTATAGATTTTACCAAAAAAAAAAAAAATCATTTAAATTCTTTGAAAAGTGGAATAGCGGTCACAGGGTTACTGCGGTACTTTTGCGAATAAAAACTATCAAACTAAGAATTATTAAATTAAAAACTTAATAATAATAAATCAAAATTATCATGATAAAGCACTGCGGATTTTTAAATTTCATATAAAAAATTGTATTTAAAGTTTGTAACTTACCTGATATAAGGCCATAAATTTAATATAATCCGCATCATTACGGGCAGCACTAGACATCATTAAAAGACCTTCAATGGTTTCAGCATCATCTGGCATAAAATCTATAGATTCAAAATCATTGGGTTCCTTGTCAATTTCATCTTTATCAGGAACAGGAAGTGAAAGCTAAAAAGATTATTATAATAATTTAAAAAATTAATATTAAATTAATTTTTATTTTTTTTTTTGCAATAAAACTTACAGCATCAGCTAAATCTTCAAAATTTATAGAAGAAGCAGATTCTCTTTGTTGCTCGGAAACCGATGATTTGCCAGAAATACTAATATTATCTTTCTCTTTAGGAGTATCTTTAGGCTGAAATGAAAATGTGGTAAACAAAAGATATTAACAATTTTTATGAATAAATATAAAAAAAAAACTGAATAAAAACCTTAGGATTTGTTATAAGTTGAGCTGCTTTCGTGGCGGCCGCTTGTAAATCTTTTGAATTTATTAATTTCACATTGCTCAAATGCAAATCTTGATCATGAACATCGCCAACACTGGCTGATACAAAACGTCTATACCTATAATGTTATACAAAATATGGATGTATTATATTAAACAATCTTTCCTAGTTATAGAATTTTTTTTTTCATATTTTACCAATCTTCTTTTTCTCTGGCACATCGGGCAAATAATAATATACGAACTTCATCACCACAGGGTACAGTTATTAAATTTAAATCCTCATCTGGATTTACGTCATCTTGTAATTTTTGTAACTTTAAATTATAATATTTAAAATATATTTTATAAGTAGTCAATGTAATTTCTAAGTAGTCAATGTAATTTCTACTTACATCTGCATTTAATATAGTAGCACCAAAATCTATTTCACCAACAGGTTCTTGAGATTGTGTATCGGTTTCAGTTGGTTTATTGCTGATGCTGTCAATAGATTCTCTAGTTTCTGATTTTTCACATTTATTTTTGTGTCTGCTAAATCTTTTATGTTTTATTTGTTTCGATTCTGAGCCATCATCATCAGATGGTATATTTTTAGTATCTTTAATAATGAGTTGTATGGGATACTTTCGATTGAAATGTCTGCAATGGTAAAATTATTCTTATAATAAAATTTTGAATAAAAAGCTAACAATATTGGAAAATGTCCTTCCAATACAAGTTCCAATTTCTTTTCAATCTTTTCTGAAACACTGTAATTATAAATTATAATTTCCTGTACCTATTCACTTACCTTTTTCTAGCTAAACCTATGGGTAGTAATTCAATGCGGCATCCCAATAAATCATAACTGCGATGCGTTGTAAATATTATAGTTTTTCGATTTATGGGCAGTTCATTCCACATAACACGTTTCGGTATGCGAGCATTTGTATTGGAAATGTGTAAAACAGTACCTGAAATAAGTAAAAAAAAAAGATATATAGCAGATATCCAATTCCAATATGTCACTCCTCGATGACCATCATAACTGGCTGTAGGCAAAATCACCCATATAAAAATTGCCCAAAAATAATAATAAAAAATCGTTCACATGGAAAATCGGCAAAAACGAAAAATAGCCCGAACAAACACGAAGAAAATTCACAAAAATAAAGTGAGAAATTACCCAAATCCGAAAAAAAAAATATTTTTACCAACAGCAAAAAATACCCAAATCCTATATTTTCCTCGAAAAAATCAGCGAATTGAAAAGAATAAAACATTTTCTAATAGTTTTTATATAACAGGTCAATTGAAAACTCCCCGGCCTACCATACTAAAACACTTTTTTTTTGGCAAAATTCGTTTTATTTATTCAAGGGTGATACACTGATTATAGCGACCCTCCAACTTTTCTATACCAGTTTTGTAGTACGATTTGTCCTTTGCCTCAAAGTAGGCCTCAGTTTCGGCTATCACCTCTTTATTCGAGGAAAATTTCTTCCCAGCGAGCATTCTTTTGAGATCTGAGAACAGGAAATAGTCGCTGGGGGCCAGATCTGGAGAATACGGTGGATGCGGAAGCAATTCGAAGCCCAATTCATGGATTTTCGCCTTCGTTTTCACTGACTTGTTTTTGGCAAAAGTGAGCTCGCGCGGCACCCACTTTGCACAGAGCTTTCTCATACCCAAATATTCATGAGTGAAATGATGTACACGTTTAGTTGATGTCTTTAGAGTACCTGCTATTTCATTCAATTGCAATTTACGGTAATTCGAAATCATTTTGTGGATTTTTTTTTTTGATGTTTTCGCCCGTATCAACCTCTTTTGGGCGTCCACTGCGTTCACCGTCTTCGGTGCTCATTTCACGACTTCTAAACTTAGCATACCAATCCTTGATGGTTGATTTTCCTGGGGCAGTGTCTGGAAACTCGTCATCAAGCCCAGATTTGCTTCAACTGCATTTTTCCCCTTCAAAAAGAAATATTTTATCAACACGCGAAATTCCTTTTTATCCATTTTTTCACAATTACAAAAGTTGCTTCACTCAAAATACCTTAATTCACAAACTAATGATCCGACATTAGTGTGTTTTGAAGGTTAGGGCTAACTAAAAATCATACCAATTTAAGTCTAGTTGCGCCATCTATGTGTCAGGCCGGGGACTTCTCAATTGACCTGTTTTCTATAAGGTATCTTCAACAACTGCTCTGCAGTGTAGACCAGGGCTGGCAAAATTAATTTATACGTATCAATAGTCGCGCGCTAGTTAATTTTCGGTGTTGGAATGCGTCATTTGGCGTAAAATAAAAAACAAATAAAAAAAGGCTTAAATTCCTTCGCACCGAATCTTTAAATAGCTTCCACAAATATCCTAAAAAATATTCCTTTCTGTTTTTACACAAATAATGTAAAAAAAAAAACTTTAGATATAAAATTATGGAGGTGACATAAATTTGTTTTATGTAAAAAACTTGTGGATGTGAAAACAAATTTTTAGGTGGAAAAAAAATTATGAGGTGAAAAAAATTTTTTTTTCTTTCCGTAACTATATGAAAAGTTGTCAAATCGAACGCTACCATATTTAGGATAGGGACAGTCACATAATGTTCAATTTTCCTAAAGGTATATACAAAAATTTACCTAAATATAATTTTGGTATTAGTGACTCAATCTGTACTAAATATATTATAGTTACATATTTGTACCTGACAAATTTTCCCGTAGTTACAGAATAACCCCATAAAACTAGCACGTAATATATTTAAAAATTGTCACACCACGAAGAAATGCTTGCCACCCCTTATATAGACAATCAGGCATGTGATGAAAATCGTAAACGATCGAATTTTTAATATTGCTCAATATTTTACAATCTATATATAAAGTTTTTGTTTTTTATAAAATCAAATATAATAATTTGAAGTCAATTTTATTTTCACGATACTATTCTTGTTAAAAAAAAACTAGTGTTTCCAATTATTCGACCCTAAATTAATTAATCGGTTATTCGGGTTGATTAATCGGAAAAATTGGCGACTAATCGTTTAATGCAAAATAAATGTATTTCTTTCATCAATAAGAATACAAAGAGCTTTTTTTTTGCTGAATTATCAAGTTACAGGTTGGTTGAAAACTTCCTGCGCGCGAAATGAAAGAATACTGTTTTTGTTACGAAATATATTTTTTTATTCAATATAATCTCCTAGAAGCTCAATACACTTGTTCCAATGATCTTCCAATAATTTTATCCCATCCTTATAATGGTTTTCCGGAAGGTCTGTAAAATAACCGTCTACGGCTGATATGTCCTCTTCATTCGACGAAAAATGCTTTCCACGAAGGAATTGTTTGAGATTTCTGAAGAGATTGTAGTCACTGGGAGCCAAATCTGGTGAATACGGTGGATGTTCAAGCAATTCGTACTTTAATTCTTTGAATTTAGCCATCGTCAAAACACTTTTGTGAGCAGGTGCATTGTCTTGATGAAAAATTATTTTTTTCTTCTTTAAACCAGGTCTTTTCTCACGAATTTTTTCATCCAGCTGATCCAAAAGGCTGCAATAATATTCAGAGTTGATTGTTTTAGCTTTCTGAAGATAATCAATCAACACAATTCCTTTTGCATCCCAAAAAACTGATGCCATATCCTTCTTTGCTGATCGTTGTGACTTCACCTGCTTTGGAGCTGAACAACCAGTTTCAGTCCACTGTAAACGTTCTTGTTTCAATTTAGGATCATTGTGGTAGATCTAAGTCTCATCCATAGTTATAAATCGACGAAAGAAGTCGGTTTTATTCGGCTTAAAACGCTCCAAATTACGCTGAGAAATTTGTTTTTGATCCAGTTTTTGTTGAATTGTTAATGTGTGCGGCACTAACTTTCCAAACAGTTTTTTCATACGTAATTCTTCATGTAAAATATGGAGTACTCGTTTGTCTGAGATGCCTAAGGCATTAGCAATTTTACGCTCGTAGTCCTTCGCGTGGATCGTCTTTAAGGCTGGTACGACCACGTTTAAATTCACCAGCCCAAAATTCAACGGTGCGTTTTAAAGGTGAGAACTCCTTATACACTTCTAACACTTGTTCATAAATTTCCTTTGCTTTTAAACCCTTCAAAACAAAGAATCTAATGACTGCACGATATTCAATTTTTTCCATATTAAAAAAAATCAATGACACGTCAACTTCAAATGGCTTGTAAACAAAGAAAGAATTGACAGAATGACTTGCAACTTTGCATGTGTTCTCAGGACAGTTATACCAACTTGAGAAAAAAAAAGTTTGGAGCTAGCAGTGCCATCTCTTGGTGAGCGCAGGAACTTTTCAACCAACCTATAAGTCTATTGCGTTGGTTTCTAAAATATTTATTTAGGACAATTTGAAGCATCCTGAGATTTTTTAAAGAATTATGCCTTATAATCTTGCCTACTTTCAGAGGAATCTGACGACTTTTTTAAAAAAAATGTCAGATGTGTTCAGTGGAAGTAATCTCTTAAAAACGCAGTGTAGATAGTGTTTTACCGAAGTGGTGCATTTTGTCATTAAAGTTGGTTTTTATTTTCTTTATATGTCACTGTCCAAAATAAAAAAAAACCTAAACGTACAAGAGCTGCCTTCAAAAAAATTCAATTACAAATTCTTAAAAATATGTTATGAATAGTTTTTGCGAAATTCACAAACCAGTTTTATAGAACTGACACTGTTCCCTGACTCTTTCACAAGTTCTTAAATATTTTTGACTAAACAACTTAATTCTACTGAAGTTCCTAATTCATCAAACAAAATTTCATGTTATTTTTAAATTTTTTCATAGAATTTTAGAAAATACAGCTTTCGAACTTAAAGCAATTTTATATTATTATTTTATAACATACCCAGCAAAAACAGGGTTTTAAATACTTACCAGCCTATTTACTTGCATAATTACTTTTGTTCGCGATGTCCCAAAAGTAATGAGTGGTCATTACCTTCTCATTTACAAAAAACACAATGTAATGGGTAGTCATTACCCTCTCGCTTACGAACAGCCAAAAAATAATGAGTACACATTACTTTTTGGACATCGCGAACAAAAGTAATTCAGCGAGTAAATAGCCTGGTAAGTATTTGATACAATGTTTTTGCTGGGATAAGTAATGTCAAAGTGCTTGTTAGGAATATGCCTAGTCACATGTTTCATTGCTAAGAAGAAAAAAATATATTTTATTAGGTTTTTTGTTAAAGCTCTGCTTAGAGGCTTTAGCTTTTCTAAAACTTCTCGTTTGGATGAGATCTTTTGTCAGCTCGAAATAGATGTATACGGAGGTTGAAAGCTCTATTTAAATTTTTTGGACATGAAAATATAATTTTATATTATTTAAAATTTATTTTTTAAAGGAATTAAAACAAAAGTTAAAATTATCTATCATATTTCCTAAAGACTCTATAACATTTACTCTGATTCAGTCGATTTGAAAATAATTTCATTGTATTTTAGTTACTGTTTTTATACCCTTCACCACAGGTGGAAGGGTATATATAACTTTGTCATTCCGTTTGTAATTTCTACAATATTGATCTTAGACCCTATAAAGTATATATATTCTGGGTCCTTATGAAGAGCGAAGTTGATTTAACGATGTCCGTCTGTCCGTCTGTCCGTCTGTCCGTCTGTCCGTCTGTGTGTTGAAATGGGTTTTCCGAAGAACCCAGACATGATGAGGACTTGATTCTTTTTTATTTCTGTTACATGTGATCCATTTCTGTTTGCTATTAAAAATCAGACAGATCGGTTAATAAATGGCTGAGATATTAGCAAAAAACCAGGACTACCTCTAATTTTTCCAGTAAAATCCCTTTGTTTAATATGTATGTAGAATTTTGAGCATAACAACACATCCATGTGTTAAAATTCAATACACAAACAACACACATACAAAGATTTGTCATTTAAATAAAAACCAAACAAATCTCTAACTAACGAAGACTTTTATATATGTACCTCTATTGACGATGATTTTGTGTGAGCTTCAATAGCTCAGTTGTCTAGACGCTGTGTCACAAATACTTTTTTTTTCTCTAAGGCCGTGGGGTTCGAGTTTCAAATCTCGGTGAGGTCAATTCACTTTTTTTTTGTACATTTTTTTTTATTATTTTCTTAAGACTTTTTTTTTTTTTTTGCTTATTTTTGTTTTTTATACCCTTCACCATAGGTGGAAGGGTATATATAAGTTTGTCATTCCGTTTGTAATTTCTACAATATTGATCTTAGACCCTATAAAGTATATATATTCTGGGTCCATATGAAGAGCGAAGTTGATTTAACGATGTCCGTCTGTCCGTCTGTCCGTCTGTCCGTCTGTCCGTCTGTCCGTCTGTCCGTCTGTGTGTTGAAATGGGTTTTCCGAAGAACCCAGACATGATGAGGACTTGATTCTTTTCTATTTCTGTTACATGTGATCCATTTCTGTTTGCTATTAAAAATCAGACAGATCGGTTAATAAATGGCTGAGATATTAGCAAAAAACCAGGACTACCTCTAATTTTTCCAGTAAAATCCCTTTGTTTAATAAGAGTGTGAAGATAAATACGTAGGTTAAATACGTTTCACAACTATTGTGAATGATATAAATAAAAAATAAATAGTAGTGTCGCCAACTTTTTTTTGCCTAGAAAATGCCAAATTTGACAAGAAAAGCGCTGAAACATATGGAAAAATATAAATTTGAGATTTTACATGACATATTATTTTGGATTAAAATTTTTGGACATTTAAGAAAAAATAAATGGGGATACCGCTTGTTTGTGGAGAGCTATGAGGTAGTAGATTCCAACGATGTATTCATCTCCTTCAGAATACCATGGTGAAGGGTATATAAGATTCGGCATAGCCGAATTTAGCCGCTCTTACTTGTTTTTTTAACATTTAATAATTAATTTATATAAAATTTTATATTAATAATTAAAATTCATTTCTTTCATCTCCACCTTTTATACACAAACAACACACATATAAAGATTTGTCATTTAAATAAAAACTAAACAAATCTCTAATGAACGAAGACTTTTATATATGTACCTCTATTGACGATGATTTTGTGTGAGCTTCAATAGCTCAGTTGTCTAGACGCTGTGTCACAAATACTTTTTTTTTCTCTAAGGCCGTGGGGTTCGAGGTTCAAATCTCGGTGAGGTCAATTCACTTTTTTTTTACATTTTTTTTTTTATTATTTTCTTAAGACTTTTTTTTTTTGCTTATTTTTGGTTTTTTTTAACATTTAATAATTAATTTATATAAAATTTTATATTAATAATTAAATAATCCATAAATAGGCTAAAAACATCAACATTTTTATAAAAACCCTCTGATACAAACAAAATACAAACGTTTTTATACCTTTCACCACAGGTGGAAGGGTCGCGGGTTCGTTAAGATTTTTTTTTTGTTTATTTTTTGTTTTTTTTTTACATTTAATAATTAATTTAAATAAAATTTTATATTAATAATTAAATAATCCATAAATAGGCTAAAAACATCAAAATTTGTATAAAAACCCTCTGATACAAACAAAATACAAACGGTTTTATTTCTATTTTTTGCTCCGATTTAAAAGAATTTATAAAAACATTTTTAAACCATTTTATTTCTCACATATTAAGAAAATTTTATACATAATTTACCTTTGAGGGCAACTATTTTAGGTCATAACTTATAATAATTTATAAAAAAAATTATAAACAATTTTCCTTCAAATTTTTAAAATTAAGCTAAAGAAATTACAAATATTTCTAATAAAAAAGCGAAATAAAATCCTAAATGCAAATTTGCCAGCTAAATCAAACTATTTTGTAGAAATAAAACACATGCAGTTGTAGTGATTTCTTTTAACGATTTGTTGAAATTCTTTTCTTTCACCTCTTAACCTTTTATACACAAACAACAAACACTATTCTAGAGCTGTATTATGACCTATGGATACGTCTTATATAGCATAAGATCGAAAATCTTTAGTATAACATATTTGCTGAAAAACTCGGAAATATCGGATCAGATACAAAAAAGTTATGCCCAAAATATACATTTTTTTAAAATACATATTTTCTGGAACCATAAATCTTCCCGAGTCCAAGTTTTATCTCCAAACTAAATGGTTAATTTCCTCTTAAAGGCGTCCGTATATAAATCTGTCCATTTCATATATGTCCATATATAAACTTCAGTTTTTTCCCAACCATGGTGAAGGGTATATAAGATTCGGCATAGCCGAATTTAGCCGCTCTTACTTGTTTTTTTTAACATTAATAACTAATTTTAATTAAATTTTAAGTTAATTAAATAATTGATAAATAGGCTAAAAACATCAAAATTTTTATAAAAACCCTCTGATACAAACAAAATACAAACGGTTTTCTTTCTATTTTTTGCTCCGATTTAAAAGAATTTATAAAAAGATTTTTAAACCATTTTATTTCTCATATATTAAGAAAATTTAATACATAATTCCTTTTCGAGTGAAACTATTTTAGGTCATAACTGATAATAATTAATAAAACAAGTTTTTATAAACTATTTTCCTTCAAATTTTTAAAATTAAGCTAAAGAAATTAAAAACATTTTTAAAAAGGCGAAATAGTATCCCAAATGCAAATTTGCCAGCTAAATTAAACGTTTTTGTAGAAATAAAACACATGCAGTTCTAGTGAAATCTTTTAACGATTTGTAAAAAAATATTTTTTTGGTCGAAAAAAGCTTTTTTTAGAACTAAAAAGCTTTTTGAAAAGAAAAAATATGACAACACTGATCGTGATTGTTGTTGTTTTTATTTTATTTGTTGAACTTTTTGTCTTTCACCTCTTCACCTTTTATACACAAACAACAAATCCATACAAAGGTTTGTCATTTAAACCCAAACCCAAACAAATCAGTTTTAAACGAAAACTCTTTATTTACTTCTATTAACGTTCGCTTATGTCCTTTAATGGCTCAGTGGTCTAAGCGCTTTGTCACAAATACTTTTTTTCTTTTAGTTGCGCGATCGAGCCCCGTCTATTCAACTTTTTTTATTTTTATATATTTTTAACATTTTTTTTTTTTGATTTTCTTAACTTTTTTTTTGTTATTTTTTTTTACAAAACAAATACGTCCAGCACAGTTGGCTTAACGATGTCGGTCAGCTTTTCTGTATAATTGGAGAACGGAAAGAGGAAAAGTTTCCAAATAAGGTGCAAGCATCTTGGTTATCAATACACAACATCTGACCAAATGTGGGCGGGATCCTTGAATTGGGCGTGGCACAAAATAGATTAATTTATATCTTTAGAATGGTAAGACCGTAATTAAATACTCCATAAATGAACTAAAAACATCAAAATTTTTTTAAAAACTAAAATTTTAGAGCTGTAGTATGACCTATGGATACGTCTTATATATCCAAAGATCGAAAATCTTTAGTAGAACATATTTGCTAAAAATAGTTATGACCAAAACATACATTGTTTTAAATACCTATTTTCGGGAACCATAAATCTTCCCGAGTCCAAGTTTTTTCACCAAACTAAATGGTAAATTTCCTCTTAAAGATGTCCGTATATAAATCTGTCCATTCCATATACAGTGTGCAGCATAAGTCAAGGTACCCCAGCTGATACAAGCAAGTTCATAAATTTTACAAAAAAAAATATGTGGTGACATTTCTTTTATTTATTATATTATTAATGTACTTATTCATATACAGCAATAAAACAAAAATATATTCGTGTACACAACAAAACAAAAAACTAGACGTTGAAAATGTTGGTAACTCTATGTTTTTGCACAGCAAAAGTGTTGGTACCCTTTAGTAAATCTTGCAAAACTATTGGCAACGCTATTTTTTCTGGAATTTTTCTTTTGATATTTGTAACGGTACTTATAAAATGCAATCAGTGGTATTTCTTATTACTAACGCGTAGCAAAAAAAACCGAGTTTTATTAATATAAAATAATTTCAAAAATGTCTCGAAAGGAATTAACAATTTAAGAACGTAATATTATAATTAACAACCACAAAATGGGAAAATCTTACTCCGAAATATCCAATATAACAAACCGAAGCAAATCAACAGCACAAAAAGTAATAAATCGCTTTAAAGAAGAAAAACGAATTGAAAATAAGCCAAGAACAGGACGCCCTCGAAAGCTTACTAATAGAGAAAGAAAAATAGAAGCTATAATTAAGAAGGATCCATTTAAAAGTGCACCAAAGATTGCTGCAGAATTAAAAGAATCTTTAGACAAAAGTGTCTCTGCGGATACAGTACGCAGATCGATCAAAAGAGCCGGGTACAATGCACGCACCGCACGCAAGAAACCCTTTATTAACGAAGTAAATAGAAAGAAGCGGATAGATTTTGCTAATGAATATAAAACCAAAACAAACGAGTTTTGGGATAAAGTTATTTTCTCAGATGAGTTAAAATATAACATTTTTGGCTCAGATGGACGTGCCTTAGTATGAAGAAAAATAAATGAAGAGCTTAATCCGAAGAATACGCGTAAAACTGTTAAGCATGGAGGTGGTGGTATCATGGTATGGGGTTGTATGTCAGCCGCAGGTGTGGGTAACTTGAAATTTATAGAGGAAACAATGAATAAAACTGTATATTTAAATATTTTTAAAAATAATTTAATTCAAAGCGCTGAAAAATTAAAAAATCCTAATGATTATTACTTCCAACAGGACAATGATCCTAAGCACACTGCTGCTGATGTCAAGATGTGGCTTGCATACAACACTCCCCACATGCTTAATACCCCTCCACAAAGCCCCGACCTAAACCCCATTGAGCACTTGTGGGATCATTTGGAAAAACGGTTGCGTAATCATCAAATTTCCAACAAAACTCAGCTCAAAACATTGCTCATGAGTGAATGGCAACAAATATCTTCCGATTACACAAAAAAACTTGTGTATTCAATGCCGAATCGACTAAATGAAGTTAGTCGTCTTAAGGGATATCCTACTAAATATTAGGTATAAAATTGTGATAAGTTATCTAAACATATTAACAATAACATTTTTGTTTTTAAAGGGGTACCAACACTTTTGCTGTGCAAAAACATAGAGTTACCAACATTTTCAACGTCTAGTTTTTTTGTTTTGTTGTATACACGAATATATTTTTGTTTTATTGCTGTATATGAATAAGTACATTAATAATATAATAAATAAAAGAAATGTCACCACACATTTTTTTTTGTAAAATTTATGAACTTGCTTGTATAAGCTGGGGTACCTTGACTTAGGGTGCGTACAGAGTGGCCGCTTGTTGCCGAGCCGAGCTGGGTGACGCTTGTTGCGAGAACCAATGCGAGAAAACTAGTACTATACAAATTAGTACAAACAAGCGCAAAGAGGTCATAGTGGGCGCCGAGCTGGTCAGAGCGCAAAGCTGGTTGAATGCGAGAAAACAGTTTCAAAGCGTATTTCAGCGCCGAAAACATTGTTTGTTATGTTGTTATGATTTGAACTTGTTTAGAAAACATAAAAAAAAATTAAAAACAAAAATTTAAGAAAAAGTAAGTAAAACAAGCAATCAAAAATTAAAAAATTAATAAAAATTAAAACGAAAAAAAAAAAAATATAATAATTAAATAAAAATTAAAAAATAAAAAAATTCAAATAAATAATAAAAATTAAATAAAATTATAACAATTATAAAAAAATTAAAAAAAAAACTTATACAGTAAAATCGCTATAATTCGTACCCCGATAATCCGAAAATCCTGATAATTCGTAAAAAACAATCGGTCCCTTGGAAAAATCGCAATTATTCGTAATATTTCCATACATTTTATTCCCCTCGACCCAAACCCAAATGCATAGAAACATACATAAAACACAAATAATAGATAAAATATCAGCGCTGATACTCGCATCCACTATGCACACTCAAACTTGTTTCTCGCATGAACAAGTTGTCGCAACAAGCGTCAGTCAGCTCGGCTCGGCAACAAGCGGCCACTCTGTACGCACCCTAAGGGTGCTTACAGGGCGCTGATATTTTATCTATTATTTGTGTTTTATGTATGTTTCTATGCATTTGGGTTTGTTGTTCATTCGTGTATGTGAAATTGAAGTGAAAACTTCAACTTAATTGGAAAACATCCAACTTAATTGGAAAACATCCAATAAATGATAAACGAAATGAATTTGGAGAATTTCATCACTTATATAGTGATTTAAGAAAATATCCTGCCAAGTTTAAAGAATATACTCGAATGAGTATTGAAACTTTCGATTATATTCTCGAAAAGATTGGTGATAAATTAAATAAGAAGTGGAGTAATTTTGTCAAAGTACCAATATCTCCTTGTGAACGCTTGATAGTAACTCTCAGGTAAGAAATTGTTTATGTTTTACATATTTGTATTTATTGTATTAAATTCATTTTATATCTTATTAAAATTATTTATAAATAAAAAGAAAAATTAAAATTAAATCAAAATTCATTTTATATCTTATTAAATTCATGAATACACTTTTATAAATAAAAAGAAAAATTAAACAAAAACCAATTAAAAATAAATAATATAAATTAATTAAGAGGAATTTAAAGATGAATTACAGTTTCCATTGAATTTTTGTCTGGAACCAATGATGATGAAGTTGATGGTATATTTGTACCTTCAACTGTGGTAAATGAGATCGGTTGAAAATAAAGAGTTTTACTAAGGTCTAAAGAATTTATTTGGTGGCTTTCAGAACAAACGCTGATTGGTGAAGACAGTGGCGCATATCTTGAACTTTCATTGGACAGTGTGGGCATATTTTCAACTTTTGCATATAAGTATTTATAAAGTACATTTTGCATTTCCATTCGACACAGAAATTTATTCTCTGGGTCCAACTTCCGAATATGCGGCAAAAGAGTTACAAAAAATGCTTCATCTTCGTCCAATACAGTCTTTTTTTCCATATTTTTCTTTTCCAGCAGTTCCAATTTTCTTTTTTCAATTTCCAGCAATTGGGCAGTGCTGTTAGAGGTATTTTTTTTTTTTTTTGTGGAACTTCATAACTGAACTCGTCATCGTCGCACAGATCTCTTGTTTCTTCTTGTGAAGTATTGAGAATATCTTCAATTTCTTTCTGATATTCAACCTCTTCTTGAGTAGCTTTTGTACTTGTCGGTTTTAAATTACCACTTAATTTTCTGTATTTCATTTGGTCCTTTAAAAATATTAGAGAGTTGAAATGAGGCAAACTCGAAGTAATTTGTGATGCGGCATCCCCCGATTTTGGAGTTGGAATTTTGCGTACTTCATATCGAAATTGATCGCGTAAATACTTCCATTTTTTTTTTTTGAAATCTTCCTCTACAAAAATAAATAAAACCATATAATAAAAAAATGATAAAAATTATATACATACATGAATTTAAACAATAAAATACAAAAATATATACAAAAAATATAACATAAATTCAAATAACCATTTTTGTTTTAATTTTCTTGTTTAGATTTCTGGCAACTGGTGCATCATTTGCCTCACTAGCTTTTTCGTTTCGGCTAGGCAAATCAACAGTAGGAGCTATTGTTAAGGAGACAACCCAAGTTCTATGGGATAACATGTTTACTATCCATATGCCGCAGCCAAACGAACAATGTTTTCAAGAAATTGCAGAGCAATACTGGAAGCTATGGAACTTACCAAATTGTATTGGTGCTATCGACGGGAAGCACATACGAATCAAGTGTCCAAAAAATTCTGGCTCCATGTATTATAATTATAAACACTTTTTTTCTATTGTGTTGCAAGGTATTGCCGATGCCAACTGCAAATTTGTTGCAGTTGAAGTTGGTGGATACGGAAAGCAAAGTGATGGTGGCACTTTTAGCTCTTCCAAAATCTTTAACCTTTTAAAAAGTGGAGAACTACCTGTACCAGGAAATACATGTCTGCCAAACAGTGAAGAAATTGTGCCATATGTATTTCTTGGGGATGAGGCTTATCCCCTTTTAGAATGTTTGTTAAGGCCGTACAGCCGAAAGGAGATAACGGAAGACCATGAATATTTTAATGCCAGGCTTTCAAGAGCTAGAAAGTTCATTGAATGCGCCTTTGGGTTATTAAGTGCAAGGTTCAGAATATTATGGAAACCCATTGAAACGGACCCTTTGTTCGCTGAACTCATTGTAAAATGTATATGCCTTCTACACAACATAATTATTGATTTAGAGGGATTAGATGAAAATTTAAAAGAAGAAGTGGAAAAAGGACATTTGGAAGAAATCATAAAAGAATTCAATAAAACAAGTGTTAAAAATGGTAGATTAATAAGAGATAAATTTTGTAATTTCGTATGTATGAATAAAATATAAAAATTTCAATATAACTTACTTGGTATTTTCATTTCTAAAGCAATGGACATCCATAGCTTTTCCACTAAAACACGGTTATGATAACATTTATTTTTTTGATCCCACAAAGCCGGCCGAGAAAAAACTTCACTTATTAATTGTTCTACATTCATTTTTAATAAACCAAAACACACGACTGTACTCAAGAAAATTTCAACAGAAATGCCATAAAATGATGAATGACAGCATAAGTTTTGCTTTAAATTTTTCCAAAGAATTTTATGCCCAAAATTACAACAACCGAAATGCAATAGATCAGTGCTTCTTTTTTTACTCGCGGCCCACCAAATATTTTATAAAATTTTTGAGACCCCCAATTTTTTTTTTAATAATAATTGATATTTGTTAAATTTTCTACAATATATTGACATTTCTATTCAAACAAAACTTAATTGTTTCATTATATCTTAAAATCGAATGCAAACTTCAAATTTAACATAAAAGAAATTAACATAAACTTTAACAAAAAAAATACGAAAAACATTTTAAAATTCAAACATAAAAATTAAAAATACCTCATTGACATTCCTGCTTTTGGATATTCTTTTGCATAATTTGTCGGACCCCCGGAAAACCTCTCAAGGATCCCCAGGGGTACACGACCCACCGGTTAAGAATCACTGCAATAGACAAAAAGAGAAAAAACATTTTTTGCATGTTGCTGTGCGTTTGAAACTAGCTTTGCAAAGAATTCTAGCTTTTCAACAAATTCCATTGTTAACGGTAATTATATGCAGTTAATGATTTTTCGAACCGTTATTCTAAAGAATTTCACTTGCACATTACGAATTATAAGAGGTTTTAAACTATTCAATTACGTTTTGTAAGAGGTTTTGTATTTCTTGTTATCAAACAAATACGAGATATCAAGGGGAATAAAATGTATGGAAATATTACGAATAATTGCTATTTTCCCAAGGGACCGATTGTTTTTTACGAATTATCAGGATTTTCGGATTATCGGGGTACGAATTATAGCGATTCTACTGTATAAGTTTTTTTTAAATTTTTTTATAATTGTTATAATTTTATTTAATTTTTATTATTTATTTGAATTTTTTTATTTTTTAATTTTTATTTAATTATTATATTTTTTTTTTCGTTTTAATTTTTATTAATTTTTTAATTTTTGATTGCTTGTTTTACTTACTTTTTCTTAAATTTTTGTTTTTAATTTTTTTTTATGTTTTCTAAAACACAAATAATAGATAAAATATCAGCGCTGATACTCGCATCCACTATGCACACTCAAACTTGTTTCTCGCATGAACAAGTTGTCGCAACAAGCGTCAGCCAGCTCGGCTCGGCAACAAGCGGCCACTCTGTAAGCACCCTTAGTTGCGCGATCGAGCCCCGTCTATTCAACTTTTTTTATTTTTATATATTTTTAACATTTTTTTTTTTTTTTTTTATTTTCTTAACTTTTTTTTTTGTTATTTTTTTTACAAAACAAATACGTCCAGCACAGTTGGCTTAACGATGTCGGTCAGCTTTTCTGTATAATTGGAGAACGGAAAGAGGAAAAGTTTCCAAATAAGGTGCAAGCATCTTGGTTATCAATACACAACATCTGACCAAATGTGGGCGGGATCCTTGAACTGGGCGTGGCACAAAATAGATTAATTTATATCTTTAGAATGGTAAGACCGTAATTAAATACTCCATAAATGAACTAAAAACATCAAAATTTTTTTAAAAACTAAAATTTTAGAGCTGTAGTATGACCTATGGATACGTCTTATATATCCAAAGATCGAAAATCTTTAGTAGAACATATTTGCTAAAAATAGTTATGACCAAAACATACATTGTTTTAAATACCTATTTTCGGGAACCATAAATCTTCCCGAGTCCAAGTTTTTTCACCAAACTAAATGGTAAATTTCCTCTTAAAGATGTCCGTATATAAATCTGTCCATTCCATATATGTATGTCCAAATATAAACTTCACTTTTTCCCAACAATGGTGAAGGGTATATAAGATTCGGCATAGCCGAATTTAGCCGCTCTTACTTGTTTTTCTTTCATCTCCACCATTTATACACAAACAACACACATACAAAGATTTGTCATTTAAATAAAAATAAACAAATCCCTAATGACGAAGACTTTTATATATGTACATCTATTGACGATGATTTTGTGTAAGCTTCAATAGCTCAGTTGTCTAGACGCCATGTCACAAATACTTTTTTTCTCTAAGCCCGCGGAGTTCTAGGTTCAAATCTCGGTAAGGTCAATTCACTTTTTTTTTGTACATTTTTTTTTTTATTATTTTCTTAATATATTTTTTTTTGCTTATTTTTGGTTTTTTTTTTAACATTTAATAATTAATTTATATAAAATTTTATATTAATAATTAAAATTATTTTCTTTCATCTCCACCTTTTATACACAAACAACACACATACAAAGATTTGTCATTTAAATAAAAACTAAACAAATCCCTAATGAACGAAGACTTTTATATATGTACATCTACTGACGATGATTTTGTGTGAGCTTCAATAGCTCAGTTGTCTAGACGCCATGTCACAAATACGTTTTTTCTCTAAGCACGCGGAGTTCGAGGTTCAAATCTCGATGAGGTCAATTCACTTTTTTTTTACATTTTTTTTTATTATTTTCTTAAGACTTTTTTTTTTTGCTTATTTTTGGTTTTTTTTAACATTTAATAATTAATTTATATAAAATTTTATATTAATAATTAAATAATCCATAAATAGGCTAAAAACATCAACATTTTTATAAAAACCCTCTGATACAAACAAAATACAAACGTTTTTATACCTTTCACCACAGGTGAAAGGGTCGCGGGTTCGTTAAGATTTTTTTTTGTTTATTTTTTGTTTTTTTTTACATTTAATAATTAATTTAAATAAAATTTTATATTAATAATTAAATAATCCATAAATAGGCTAAAAACATCAAAATTTGTATAAAAACCCTCTGATACTAACAAAATACAAACGGTTTTATTTCTATTTTTTGCTCCGATTTAAAAGAATTTATATAAAGATTTTTAAACCATTTTATTTCTCACATATTAAGAAAATTTTATACATAATTTACCTTTGAGTGAAACTATTTTAGGTCATAACTTATAATAATTTATAAAAAAAATTATAAACTATTTTCCTTCAAATTTTTAAAATTAAGCTAAAAAAATTACAAATATTTCTAATAAAAAAGCGAAATAAAATCCTAAATGCGAATTTGCCAGCTAAATCAAACTATTTTGTAGAAATAAAACACATGCAGTTCTAGTGATTTCTTTTAACGATTTGTTGAAATTCTTTTCTTTCACCTCTTAACCTTTTATACACAAACAACAAACACTATTCTAGAGCTGTATTATGACCTATGGATACGTCTTATATAGCAAAAGATCGAAAATCTTTAGTATAACATATTTGCTGAAAAACTCGGAAATATCGGTTCAGATACAAAAAAGTTATGCCCAAAACATACATTTTTTTAAAATACATATTTTCTGGAACCATAAATCTTCCCGAGTCCAAGTTTTATCTCCAAACTAAATGGTTAATTTCCTCTTAAAGGCGTCCGTATATAAATCTGTCCATTTCATATATGTCCATATATAAACTTCAGTTTTTTCCCAACCATGGTGAAGGGTATATAAGATTCGGCATAGCCGAATTTAGCCGCTCTTACTGTTTTTTTTTCTACGATTTTCTTGCCAAAGTTAAGAAAATTAGGAAATTTTAAGAAAAATTACAGAAAAATTCATATTAAAATTTAAACCAGTTAATCGACCTATTTTAATCGATTATTCGGGTCGAATTAAGGAATCGGTTAATCGATTAACTAAATTTTAAACACTAAAAAAACTGTTGGTTTTTGTTTTTGATTTTCAGCACATACAAAAATAAGTCGAGGGGTCAAATATGTAGATTCCAAAATATTTAAAAAATTAATCTAAATTTTGATCCATTTTTTTAAATCAAAATACCCATATTTGGCAAGGTTGATTTAACAGAGCGTTTCTGTATTTAGATTCGTGTTTAGTAGGCTAAAACACTTTAAAAAAGTGCTAAATTTGCGCAAAAATCTTGTGTAATCGGAAAGATTAGTTCAAAATTAAATGAGAATTTTGAGATTAAATGAGAATCCCGGATCTAATAGATTTTCAAATTTGACCACACGATTTGTTTATTTGAGTGTCTTGTATAAATATATTTTCAAAGCCACCACATTTGCATTAAATTTAAGTGCCTTAAAGACAATACAATAAAGGCTATTTTCGAGATCTCTACGAGTTTCATAAATACCCTTGTATAATTTAAAAGTGCAGGATTTTTTGGCAAATTTTGGACTTTTTTCTTAAACATTGTTACAATATACATTTATTTAAAGTATTGACCTTCGTTAGCTATAACCTTTTCCCACCTTTCTAGCAACCGCGCCAAAAGAACTGCTAATTTTTTGAGGCCAAAAACGAATCAAGCCGATTTCGGATACCATGTTCAAAACTGAAACATATTCCAGTGAGAGCGTTCTGCATCGCTCAAAAAAAATGGTAGCCGAACGGGGTATTTATTTACGTCATGCTCTGTTCATCTAAAAAAAATTAAATTTTTAGTTTTTTTTCTAGAAATTAAAATTTAATAACGAAAAATATTTTTCTATTCTCTCTTAACGAGTAAAAACAAATAAATTCAATCGGACATAGTTAAAAAAAGTAAATTTTTTTCCACACTGAGTGATTTGGAACCTTAAATTTTCTGTAATGATAAGAGAAAATGAAGAAATATTTTTCGTAAAAAAAAAATTATTTAAAACACGTAAGAGCGGCAAAATTCGGCTATGCCGAATCTTATATACCCTTCACCATGGTTGGGAAAAAACTGAAGTTTATATATGGTCTTATATGGAATGGACAGATTTATATACGGACGCCTTTAAGAGGAAATTAACCATTTAGTTTGGTGATGAAACTTGGACTCGAGAAGATTTATGGTTCCAGAAAATAGGTATTTAAAAAAAATTTATGTTTTGGGCATAACTTTTTTGTATCTGAACCGATATTTCCGAGTTTTTCAGCAAATATGTTATACTAAAGATTTTCGATCTTTGCTAAATAAGACGTATCCATAGATCATATTACAGCTCTAGAATAGTGTTTGTTGTTTGTGTATAAAAGGTGAAGAGGTGAAAGAAAAGAATTTCAACAAATCGTTAAAAGAAATTTAGCTGGCAAATTTGCATTTGGGATGTTATTTCGCTTTTTTATTAAAAATATTTTTAATTTCTTTAGCTTTATTTTAAAAATTTAAAGGAAAATAGTTTATATTTTTTTTATAAATTAATATAAGTTATGACCTAAAATAGTTGCACTCAAAGGGAAATTATGTATAAAATTTTCTTAATATATGAGAAATAAAATGGTTTAAAAATCTTTTTATAAATTCTTTTAAATCGGAGCAAAAAATAGAAATAAAACCGTTTGTATTTTATTTGTATCAGAGGGTTTTTATAAAAATTTTGATGTTTTTAGCCTATTTATGGATTCTTTAATTATTAATATAAAATTTTATTTAAATTAATTATTAAATGTTAAAAAAAAAACAAAAAAAAAAACAAAAAAAATGTACAAAAAAAAAGTGAATTGACCGGGATTCGAACCCGCGACCCTTCCACCTGTGGTGAAGGGTATAAAAACGTTTGTATTTTGTTTGTATCAGAGGGTTTTTATAAAAATTTTGATGTTTTTAGCCTATTTATGGATTATTTAATTATTAATATAAAATTTTATATAAATTAATTATTAAATGTTAAAAAAAAAACAAAAATAAACAAAAAAAAAATCTTAAGAAAATAATAAAAAAAAAATTTACAAAAAAAGTGAATTGACCGGGATTCGAACCCGCGGCCTTAGAGAAAAAAAGTATTTGTGACATAGCGTCTAGACAACGTAGCTATTGAAGCTCACACAAAATCATCGTCAATAGAGGTACATATATAAAAGTCTTCGTTCATTAGAGATTTGTTTAGTTTTTATTTAAATGACAAATCTTTGTATGTGTGTTGTTTGTGTATAAAAGGTGGAGATGAAAGAAAAGAATTTTAACACATGGATGTGTTTGTTATGCGTAAAGTTCTACATACATATTAAAAACAAAGGGATTTTACGGAAAAAATTAGAGGTAGTCCTGGTTTTTTGCTAATATCTCAGCCATTTATTAACCGATTCGTCTGATTTTCAATAGCAAACAGAAATGGGTCACATATAACAGAAATAAATAACAATCAATTCCTCATCATGTCTGGCTTCTTCGGAAAACCCATTTCAACACACAGACGGACATCATCAAATCAACTTCGCTCTTCATAAGGACCCAGAATATATATACTTTATAGGGTCTAAGATCAATATTGTAGAAATTACAAACGTAATGACAAACTTATATATACCCTTCCACCTGTGGGGAAGGGTATAAAAATTAACATACATAATAACTTTTTCCTTTTTTATTTGAGATATCACCCCTTTAATTTTAGATTCTTTTTATTCACCATATTAAAGCCTATATGACACTTGCTAGCTTCAGTATTAATAATTTTAATTAGAAGACAGGTCAAACCAACTTATGTGAAAAATAATAAGTATGAAGACTTCAACCATATAGAAAATATCTGTCAAACTAAAGTCGGTAAGGTAGTGCCCTTGATATGAAATGCATTGATGGCCAACAAAACTAGAATCTAGAAAGAAGTCCGTGACTTTTTGAATGACACATTTTTTTTTGCAAAAAAAAAAATTATTTTTCAACATAATCTCCTTTTAGCTCAATACACTTAGTCCAACGTTTCTCCAATTTTTGTATCCCTTCCAAAAAATATTATTTTTCGAGGATCATAAAATAGGCATTTGTTTGGTCAATAATTTCATCATTGAAGCTAAATCTCTTTCCACCGAGACATTTCTTTAGGTTTGGAAATAGGAAATGGTCACTGGGGGCTAAATCCGGAGAATATAGCGGATGAGGTATCAATGTGTAGCCCAATTCATGGAATTATGCCATTGAGACTACACACGTGTGCACCCGTGCATTATGGTCAATTGAGAGCAAACGCGGCACTCATCTTGCAGACAGCTTTCTTAAATCCAACTGATCATTTAAAATCGAAACCACACTGCCATATGAAATGCCTATGGGATCAACAATCTCACGCACCTATCGTGGATTTTTTCGACATTTTCGGGTGTATTGGCATCAAATGGGCGTCAGAACATGCGACCATAACGAAAGTCAATAAACCACTTTTTTACCATTGAAATCGATGGTGCAGAGTCCCAATGGTATTTATCAAGCTTTTTCTTGGTTTGATTGACGGTTTTTTTTCCTCGAAATTCACTTTTTTCCATTTTAAAAAAAATCCACGAGGTTGTATGTTTTGAACAGCTGTCAAACGAAATTTGACAGTAGTCAATTTACAGGCGGTACTTGATGGACTTATTGATCCGCCTTACCGAAATAACTGAAAACCGTTAACTCTGAAATACCGTTACTGTATAATTTTTCTTATTTACAATACTTTTTTAATTGCAAGTCATATTGTTATCTTTAAAGTTTTCAATTTAGCCTAACTGCTGAGTAAAATACAAAACACTTTTTGGTCGCCATTTAATGAGGGAAAGAGATATCAATACAATTGTTTGATACGTTTTAGATTATGGTGTGAGTAACATTTTTGAATTATGCCGGTCTTCTTGCAAATGGGCGATATATTCAAAAATTGTTCACTTTACCGTAAAATACTTAGCAGCTTATTTCCCGTTAAATTATTGATTTGCTCCAAAAAATAAAAACAAAATACCGTTACACTTAAATTACCGATACCAAAAAAAAAAAAAATAAAATATCGCCTCCGTTAAAATACCATTTCTGTAATAAAATACCGTTGCCAAAAAAACTAAAATATCGTTAATCTTAAAACGCTATTACAAAAAAAAAAAAAAAAAGAAAAAATAATCATTTGTGCATTTTCAATTATATTAACGAATTGTAAAAAATCTAATGAATATTTTTTGTTAATTACAAATTATTTTTTCTGAATGGTGTTACCGATAACCATATTGATCTAATTGTCAAGCCCGTGCATAGTATCTAATGGTAGAAGTTTTTGCACAGAATGGGCCACACAATGACAATTTTTCCTTCTTATTAGAAAAAAATTTTAAATACAATATAAATTAATAAATTCTGTCTTATGGACACGGAAATCGGACACTAGTTTTTTTCTACTATTTAAAATACTTACCATCTAATTTAATATAAACTGATCTGCTCATATTAATACTAAAAGTGTTCGGATCATAACTATCAATTTCATTCATCCAGCCCTGAAAGGAAACAAATAAAAATTTTCATTTTCATTACAACATTATTTTCTATACTATGATCAGACTTTGAAAAAGATAAATCTTTATTGATTTAATTCGCGAAAAAAAATAATTATTTTTATAAATCAGCGATTTGATTCAATATTTTATAAATCAGTTCATTAAAACAGATTTAAAATTATAATTGATTAATCAATTTTATTTGAATATTTTTTGATTCAGTTGAATCAAATCATTTCAAACATAATTCTATTTTTTAATTTGCGAATTAAAAAAAAGATTGATTTGCGAATTAAAACAAAATAAAAAAAATATTTAAATTGATTTTTATATAAAAAAAAATGTGCTAGCAAAAATTTTGTACGTTCGCTTAGTTTTCTATATATTCGCCATTTTGTAAAATGGCAATTTTGTAAAATGGCCGGTATCTTGAAAACTAAGCGAGATAGGGTAAAACGGAAAATTTTTTTGTTCTAATAAAGTGTTAATAAATTGCGATGATAAAAATAGGCCAGTTCCGGCAGACTTCCCGAGGTATCTATTTTTATAAATCAGACACAGGGTGACCCATTTTTATGCAAATTAATTCCATGAAACCTTTTGGGGACCTGTTCTATCGAAGGGTCACCTTCGGCGAGCTTAACAAACAATTTTTGCGCTACCTCGCTTAGTTACCGAGATATTCGCCATTTTATAAATTGGCCATTTTTTTAAAACTATGCGAGATAGTGCAAAGCGGACCAAGTTTTTACTTTGACGGAGTATTAATGTACTGCGATAATAAAAATAGGCCATGTCCGGAAGACATTCCGTGGAATATATTTTTATAAATCATCCACAAGGTGGCCCAAATTTCAATGCTAATGAAAAAATCCCAAGTATGGTTAACAAACTAAAATATTCGCGAATCAAATCATAATTTAAGAATCAAAATAATTATTTTTTGATTCTTTGATTTAAAATTGAATTATTTTGTTGGATGTATACAAAGAATTATTTAAATCAATTTAATTCTTCCAATAAGATTAAGATTGAATCACAGTAGTACATATTTCAATCAGAAAAATGAATTTACGAATTAATTCGCTAAAATTTAAATCAGATTTGAAAAATTATTTAAGGCCCAACAGTTCTTTATGAAAGATCAAACACCAATACATTTAGAGATCAACTAATTTTGATTCAATATTTTTTATTGTAAAAACCAATACATACAAAGAAAAAATAAAAAAAAATATTTCATATCATACGTTAAACAAAAACAAAATCTACATGATCGCTGTCGTCAATGTTGCTATGTACTTGCGAGTATGCAGAGAAAAATGACAAAAAAAACTAATAAAACAAAGTTGTTTGGGTATTTCGTATTGCTAGTGCAATACGTGTGTATTTAAACACATAGCTTATAGTTAAGTGCTTTTACAAAAACAAATGAGCAACAAGCGCATAGGGCTTGGGTACCCTTGATTTAAGGTATTATGTCTTTAAAGGACTGACTAAGACACAAATCGGTACCTAGTGGACTACACGGTAGGTATCAAAGCACAGGTAGGTATCTATTGCGGGCAAGAACAGGTTTTTTGTCTTAAATCTTTAACTTTTGCAATTGAAATTTAGAAAATATCAATTGAAATTTCAAATTTCAAATTAAAACAAATTTTAATTAATAGGACAGTGCCACGTCGTTACTGAGGCTAACCGCGGAAATCCAAATTACTCGAAGCGGTAACGTACGCGAATATGTTCTTTTAATTAAAGTGAAATTACAAAAGGTATAAATTTAAATATGTTATTTCCTTTTCAATACTTTAAGAAACGTTTTATTAGACATTCTGAATTTTAATTAGAAAATTTTCTGATTTCCAATTGTAAAGATGTAGATTTTAAGTTAATATTTTTATTTAAAATTTGGCATTAAAAAAAATATCAATTGAAATTCAGAAAAAATTTAAAATTTACAATATTTCATTAAAAATTCGTCAATTACTTACCGAATATGATTTAACGGTCTTATATTCCTTAACAGCTGGTACTTCACATATTGTCATTTTACTATAATCTGGTATGTGAAACATTATCTTTTCCGGTCTAAAGCTAATTGTAAAATGTTCAATTAAATGTTGTATAAAATTTCGTAGACCTTCAATTATGGTTACGCTCAACACACAGGTCAATACACCGCGTATAAAATCGTTGAGTGGTAAAATAAATATCAATATTAAACCCAAAATGGAAATACTAGGTAAAAACTTGGATCGTTTAATAATTTCATGCAAATAATCCATATAGGAATGTTTATTATCATTTGGAATTGTTTTGGAAATGGAAGTAATAGCATCGGATGTAATGGAGTCATGGGAAGTTGGATTTAAAGGATCACTGCATTCATATAGCATTTTAATACTTTTCAAAGTGTAATCTTTATAGGTAGGACTGGTGGAGGAATGTGTGGCCGTATCAGTATTAAGGGGTAAATCTAATTCATCACGTTTTGGTTGTTGGGATAGTGATGAGTTAACGTCACTAGCATTATTTGGGGTAGCTGCTGCTGGCGGTGGTACCATATCTTCTAACATTTCTACACCCGATTCAATTTCAATTTCTTTTTTACCCTCAGCAATACCTTTGGGTTTTTTAGCCGGTTTACCACTTACTACCACCGGCACTACAGCAGCCATTTCACCACTGGCGGCTACAGTTACAGCTAAAGCGGAAGCCATATTGGTGGGTGATGCCAATTCACCGGTTTCTATAACCTTATGGCGACGTCTTCTTAAAAAGTTGCCTTTCAATGAAGTCGATGATGATGAAGATCCCGTACTTCTACTAGGACTTGTATCTTTTTTCACTGATGTAATAGCGGAATGACTTCCCTGTGAGTTTGTTGCCGCCGCTGCGTTAGCTGCAGAGAGGGTAGCTTTTTGTGCTTGATGTGCAGCGTGTTTAGCTTTTACTTTCGATTTAAGATTAGCAAAACCACGACGTAAACGTGAATGTTCATATTCTCCCTCTAATAATAATTCATTTTCAAATTCTGAATCAGAATCTTCTAATTTACTAGATCTTTTATGTTTTGTACTACCACCGCTACTACGTCGATCTTGCTCTATTGATAAATCTTCACTTAGCGAGGTTTTCGTTTCTTGATCTGAATCGTATTCAATACCTGGTTGCTGTTGTTCTTCACCGCCTAAATCATAATGAAATTTTCAAATTACTTTAGTTATTTTTTTTAACAAGATTTAAAGATCTCTTTTTGATTTTATTATGATTGATTATTTTATAGTTTGTTTTTTTTTTTTATTTTCTTGGTAATTCCAAATAAAAAATTATAATGAAATTTTGAAATATTTACCTTTGATTATAATAGTTGGATATGATTGGGGTTGTAATGTAGTAATATTTGTTGTACTACCTTTAGATGATTTTATATCTTCAATTGTTTGTGAAACTTTACCTTTTATCATACGCCAAGTACCAATCGAAGTGGCATCATTGCTCGATAGAGCCGCTATTAGATTGGGACCAACCGATGTAGGGGATATGCCTTCAATGCTGCCCGATCTGTAAAGAAGGATTACATAAAAAAAATGTGATCAATTTTGAAAATTACATAATGTCCTTAATTTTTTCTCATACTCATATTAAAAAATTATAGATATGTTTTTATTCAGAAAAAATGTATTTATTAAGTGAATTGTATTTCATTTTTTTTATATTAATTTTATATATATTAATATATATTCTCTTCCGTCTGTATTCATTTTGTTGCTTTTAAGATTTCTTTTTTCATTATTTATTTAAAAAAATTAATACATTTTATGGTTTTAAACTGTTTTCTTTTGGAATTACAAGTCGATAAAAGTTTGCAACTAGTTGGTTTTTTTTTATCATTTGATTTTATTAATATTTCATTTGTTTTTAATATTGATATATTTGGGAAATTTTTATTTTTTTCAAGTAATAAATTTTTAAATAATAATTGATTCAACTATTTTGTTTTTAATAATTATCGCTTTAGCAAAAAACTTGTTTTATTTTAATTTGTTTTTATTTTCGGGAAAAGGAGCAGAAATATTTTAAATTTGCTATTATATTATTTTTTTAAGGATTTTATTTCTTGTAATTTAAATTATTTTTTCACTGTATGTAAACGTATTTTTGTTTTTAATACTAGGCTACATTTTTTGTTAAAAAATATTTCATTTTTTTTTATAGAAATTAAAAGAAAACTACAAAATTTTATTAATATTTTTGTTTTTGATGTAAAAATAACTAAAAAAAAGTTATATAAATAAAGTTTTTTTATAAAATATTTTTTTTTATATATATAAAAAAATTCATATGAAAAAATATTATACCTAAATATGTTCTAATTATATAAATATAATTATGTTTAAAAGTATATATTTAATATTTTGCTAAAGGAATCATTTATTTTAAGGGTTTTATTACAGTATTTCTTGTTGTTTTAATGGAAGGATGTGTTTTATGATTTTTTTTATTTTTGTTTCGTTTAAAAGGGATTTAAATTTAACAAAAATTCTTTTAGTTAAGGTACTACTTGAATAATTTTATATATAAATATTTATATAATATATATATATATATATATATATATATATATATATATATATAATATATATATATATATATATATATATATATATATATATATATATATATATATATATGTATTTTTGTTTTTATGTATTTAAATTAAAATAAAAAAAATATTTCCCTTTTTTAATTTTTATACCTTACACCAAATTTGCTTGTAAAATTTGTTTGTCCGTTGTGTCCTAAATTTATAAAAATGTCATAATTAAAAAAAACAAGTAAGAGCGGCTAAATTCGGTTATGCCGAATCTTATATACCCTTCACCATGGTATTCTGAAGGAGATGAATACATCGTTGGAATCTACTACCTCATAGCTCTCCACAAACAAGCGGTATCCCCATTTATTTTTTCTTAAATGTCCAAAAATTTTAATCCAAAATAATATGTCATGTAAAATCTCAAATTTATATTTTTCCATATGTTTCAGCGCTTTTCTTGTCAAATTTGGCATTTTCTAGGCAAAAAAAAGTTGGCGACACTACTATTTATTTTTTATTTATATCATTCACAATAGTTGTGAAACGTATTTAACCTACGCATTTATCTTCACACTCTTATTAAACAAAGGGATTTTACTGGAAAAATTAGAGGTAGTCCTGGTTTTTTGCTAATATCTCAGCCATTTATTAACCGATCTGTCTGATTTTTAATAGCAAACAGAAATGGATCACATGTAACAGAAATAAAAAAGAATCAAGTCCTCATCATGTCTGGGTTCTTCGGAAAACCCATTTCAACACACAGACGGACAGACGGACAGACGGACATCGTTAAATCAACTTCGCTCTTCATATGGACCCAGAATATATATACTTTATAGGGTCTAAGATCAATATTGTAGAAATTACAAACGGAATGACAAACTTATATATACCCTTCCACCTATGGTGAAGGGTATAAAAATATTGAGATATTTCATATATAAATATCGATACCTGAATGGAATTTCAGTTCATACAGTAGCAAAATATTTACACCTATACAAAAACCATCCCAAGAAACATACGGCCTCTCCGTATTCTGCACGTTTACGGACCGTAAATACGTATCCGTCAAAGCATCTACGCAAACGGAACATTTACGTATAATTGAGTTTTCGAAAACAGTACGTTTTGACTCCGTTTTGGTGCATCCGTTTCTGTATCGTCAAATACGGACTTCTTCGAATTTCATTAGTTTTTCTTCGATTTGGTGTCAAAAATGACTAATTGAAACATGTCTGTGATGATTATACGGGTTGTGCGCTAAAGTTTTGAAAAACAGATACACCGAAAATAAATTTAATTTGAGGTAAAACAAATTTTACGGTAATGTGCGCAAATTTATGCAATTTTGCAAATAAAAATATTGTCTGCCAAATCATAATAGATTTTGTTAAAAAATGTGCAAATTTGCGTTGTATGCTACATCATTTTGAAAACGCCACTAATTAAACCAAAATTAAAATTTTGTTTTATTTTTTCATGATGGATAGAGATGCTAGTTATGCTGGAGATGAATATCATTTAATTAAATTTGTAAAAGTTTTATTTTGTTATTTTATTTAATTACATATTTATATAAATAAATTTAAAGAAAAAAAAAATATTTTTTGTTATTCAAAATTAAAAAATTTAGGCATTTACATAAATTTGTTTTTGTTGAAAAACGGTAGGAATATGGATCCGTAAGCGGTACGCCATTGACGGACTTTCAACGGACAACTCTGTTTTTCATCCGATATATTCGGTCCGCAAACGGGCCGTCATTGACGGACTTTTAACGGACAACTCCGTTTTTCATCCGATATATCCGGTCCGTAAACGGTCCGTCATTGACGGTTTTTAAACGGATTCGAATCAGTTTTGATGTTCCTTAAAATCCGTTTTCTGGTACGTAAATGGAGTTGGATTCCGTTTATGACGGACCGAAAACGGTACGTAAACGGAACGTATTGTTTGTTGGGATATGTCGTCCAGAAAATATTGGGGCAATAACTTACATTATATAATTAAAAAAAAAAAATAGAAAAACCTCATATTTAAATATTTTGGGGGGTTTTTTCTTCAAATTTAATATCTAAACGATATTTCGGTAATATTTGTTAAGTTTCAAGTGCTGTTTTTGAAAGCTATCAATATCACCTATATAGCATCCAGAAGAAGGGACGTTTCATACTGCAATACATTTTTTTAGCTGTACGATTGTAAAATCGTTTTTATATTGCCATATTTTCAGGGTGGGAAAAATGTATTTAAATACTCTGAAAAATTTAGGAATTAAAATTAAATAAAATCTGAGTTTTTTCTTAAAATTAATTAACTTCTTCTTGGTTAAGAAATTAATTTTTTGTTAGTAAAAAATCTTAATGTTAAATTTATATAGTAAAAACTAAGAAAATTTAAAATTGTATGAAAAGAAGAAATCTAACCTTTACAATTCTCATTTGGTTCATAGTTTATTTTGTACACCCAGAGAAGAGATTGGTTGCAATTCGATCAAAACCATTAACATTTATTTGTAAGAATTTTATTTTTTATGGAATAACCTATAACCCATTATTATACCAAAAAAATCTGGCATTGGGAATTAAAAAGAGGGAAAAGTAACCAAAAAAAGAATACTGTTATCCAATTATTGGTATTTCCAATCAACTTAACGAATAATATTCGTTTAGAAATTGCGTAAAGTAGAAGCAACCATTTATTTAGTGAGTGTATTGGAAAACTAGTACAATCTATCAAATTTATTAAAAATTGTCGATACTCGAAAGTAGTACCTACAAATACGGTTATCCTGATCAAAAGTTAATTAAATTAGGATTTCTGTTGAACCAACCGAATTGTGGATTGCATTTATTATAGAAGCCACTAAAGATTGGTATTTGTAAACGAATTTTCTACTACATTTATTTTCCTAAAAAATTTTTTTAAATTCAAAATTAGTCATTTAAATTTATAAGTGTTTGTGGACTAGTGAGATAGAGAGCTAGCCTAGTACTCTTAATTTCCGAGTTCAAATCTCGGTAAAGGCAAACATTTGAAAAAAATGTATTTTTTTTATTATAATAAAATATTCAAATGTTTTGTGGAACGTAATAATATTTATGTGGAATATAAATGTTGTTAGACAACTGAATATTAGCTTTCACAACTAAAAATATAATTTAATATGAAGATGGTTGTCGTAACCGCCAGAATTTGATTGGCAACAAATTCGGTGGCCACAACTGATACTGTTTTCTGGGTGTAGTTATACACCGAATTTGTTGCCAATCGAATTCTGGCGGTTACGACAACTGTCCTCAATGTTGCCCGCGGCTACGCCGTAGGTGGTCCATCCGTGAGCTCCAATTTTGGCATACTTTTCCCGGATTTCGGCAGGTGTCTCACCAATGACAGCTGTAATGTTGTCTTCCAGAGCTGGAACTGTGACTGGCTTGTCTCTGTACACGAGAGACTTCACGTATCCCTACAAAAAATATTCTAGTGGGGTCAAATCGCTTGATCTTGGAGGCCAATGGACTGCTTCATAAAGTGAAATTAATTGCTCACCAAACTCGCCTCTCAATAGGTTCATGGTATCACGTGGCACCGTCACATTTCAACCAAGTCCAATAATTCCATTTGGGGCAAAAAAAAATCGATTACCCTTTCACGATACCTTGCTCTATTGACGAATTGACATATCGCGATCTTCATTGACACTGACCGATACAGCAGCAATATTCTCCTCGTACGCTTTCTTCGCCTACGGGTTGGTGGATTAATGTCCAATAAAGTGAAATTGATGCGACATTTGTTCGGTGTGTCGATTATGACGACCATAAAATGGACGTAATTTACGAAAAACACATTTCTTACACAGCAGGAATTTTTAAAATAAAATTCAATGATGATCAAACACTGTTCGTTTGTTAGTCTATTTATGGTGAAATGGCAAACCTTACTGAGCATTTTTTGCATTGCCACGTCACGAATATTTTTTTTACACTGAAAAACCAAATATCAAAAAAAAAAAATTACCTTACAATAGACAGTTTTTAATTTTAGTTTCATTTCCTTTAAAAATTCTGATTCACTCAATTTAAACCATGGAAAGATACACAATCGAGCAACGCGAGATGATAACGAACTTATTGTGGCCAGAAATTGAGGATATGACCCTGGACGATATGTGGTTTCAACAGGACGGTGCCACTTGCCACACAGCTAACGAAACAATGGCTCTTTTGCGCGACAAATTCAATGGCCGTGTTGTCTCACGTGGTGGCGATGTCAATTTGCCGCCAAGATCATGTGATTTGACACCGTTGAACTTCTTTCTTTGGGGTTATTTGAAAGAAAAGGTGTACGTCGATAAGACAGCAACAACTCAAGAGCCAAAGAATGAGATAATTCGGCACATTAACGGAGAAGAATCACAATTATGCCTCAGCGTCATCGAAAATTTGGACCATCGGATGGATGGATGTATGGGCGATATTTTGTTCCATACATAATTGAACCATACCATATTATCATAATAAAAAAAAATGACAATAATTTCCTAAATGATTTGTGTTTTATTCAAAGTCAACATCGGCCCTTAAAATTTAACCACCCTTTATTAATAAACAAAATTTTTGTGCATAAAAAGTATAATTTACAAAAGTTTAAATTGCATTAGCACAAGTTCAAGCGCTTTCAAATCTAACAAACATTTACTTGTTAATAAGAAAGTTTTTCGAAATTTAAGTAAAACAATTAAAAAAAAGGCTAAAATTCAGCTGGGCCGAATCTTTGAAAACCCTCCACCAATATCCTAAAATAATGTTCTCTACTGTTTTTGAAACAAATATATAAAACTTTTCAAATAAAATTCTGGAGGTGAAAACATTTTTTTGAGGTGAAAAACTTTTTGTCTTGAAAAAAAAATTTATTGGTGAAAAAAATTTTTTGAGGTGAGAAATATTTGAGGTGAATATATTATGTACCAGTCGCTACTATGAAATTGTACTAAAATACACTAATTTGTATGGAAAATTTAAAGGTACCTTCACATTTTCACTCATAACTTTTTAACCGCGTGACCGGTTTTGCTCATTTTCAATTCCAAACTGCTGGGTAAAAATAGGCACCCCCGCTTGTGTCTTCGCGATCGCCATTTTACAGACAGACAGAGTGACATCGCCAAATCGACTTAAAATTGTATAAGGATCACGAATATATATACATACGTTATGGGGTCATAGACCTATAATTCGACATGTTACAAACGGAATAACAAACTGATATATACCCTCACCAAATATGGTGTAGAGTATAAAAATATACTAAATTTAAGTAATATTCCAAAAACATAAATACAAAATTTATAAACTTTAAGAAAAAGTTTACTTAATTTAAGTAAATTGTTTGTAGTTGATTTTAAGAAAAAGGTATACTTGATTTGTTATATTTTTTTGGAGCCAAATCATTTTCAAGTGAATTAATTCAATTGAACGCGTTATACGGCAACTAAAATTTAAAAATTAATTCAATTGTAACACTTCATTTTTATAAATCGGACGGCATAAAAAGTAATTCACTTTATTTATCAACCGCTCAGTGTAAACGGAAAATTTCACTAAAGCCGTCATTCAAAAAAAAATTAAAATTTTCGTTCAGTGATTTAAAAAAAAAAAATAATTTCCGTTCAGTGATTAAAAAAAAAAATAATTCCGTTCGGTGAAATGATGATTTCGAACACGAAAATATTCTTAAAAAAAAATTCTCAAGATGTTTTATTTATATTTTTATTTATTTCTTTTAACAATCAAAATGACTTCGATCGAGTACTTCTTTTACAAGAGCTGACTTAAAACTAAACGCAAAACTACTTAGGCACCGACGATCATCTAAACTTTAATGCAACGTTTGCATAAATGCTTAAACAAAGTATTTCATTGTAAATTATTTTGTTATGTTTAATCCAAACAAAGAAATTCCTAAACAAAATATGTTGTGAAATTGTTCTTATTAAACAAGCAGGATTATGGATGATCTAAAAAAATGCATCAAGTTGTCAAGTTTTTCTCATGTAATGAGATACCCTACGCTTGAATTGACAGGCTTGGATCCAGGGGAAGGGGGGGGGGGCGGGGAAGTAGGATGAGGGTGAGGGTGATAAATGAAAAAACGATTTGAAAAAATAAAATAATATTGTTACGGTTTAACCTTTAAAATGGTTGATTTAATTCCTTTAAATAAAGCGAGTTCTTTTTTATATTGCAAGTAATAAGCACGGTTGAAGTTTTCTATAGTCATTTTTTAATTACACAAACTTAAAAACAATTACACACGAGACTTTATGAAACTCTATTAAGTTTCACTTAAACGGTTTACACAATTTATTCAACAAATCACAAATGTTGCTTCTGTCGAGGTTGTCAGAATAACACATTAATGCAACCTTAATTGTGGTGAAGAGTTGCCACTGATGTCAACTGTTTTACATTTCAGGGCTGGCATATGGAAATTACTGTTTCTACGAGTAAATGGAAATTGATAAACCGAATTCCCCTAACAATATAATATACAACAGACTTTGCGACATAAAATCTTTTTAAACTAATTAAGTTATTTAAAATGTTATGTAATAAAATGTTAAGTAATGGTAATAGTGACAACTCTTAAAAAACTACGATTTATCCTGGAATGGAATCCTTTTTTTTTAAGTGAAGCAACACTCAGGAAATTCTTCCTACTTATTACTCGTAATGTGTTGCTTTCTTTAGAAAGGGGATAAAGGAGAGATGAAAGTTGGTGGAAAGATGAAAATTGTTGAATTAGTTGGTGGGGTTAAGTGCTATATCAAAACACCGAAGGAGGACGTTGCGATATGTATGAGGAAGAGAAAAATCACACATATTATTTTTTCTAAATTGATGGTGCCGTCGCAAAGAATCGAACCCGCAACCTTATGTGTAACAGTCCAACGTGCTAAACATTACACCACAACGCACACACCTTAATCTCTTACTCTTATCTAGTAGTGAAATTCTAAAGCAGCAAAGATAATTAACATTTCAAAGCTTTTAGTTTGAGAACTTGTCATTTCGAGAAAAACATTTTCTTATTGCTTTTTTTTTTGAAATTGAAAATTATTTTTGTATTGTTAGCCTTTTTTTTACTATGCACTTGTTATTGACATTTATTCCCGAAAATAAAAAATTTGTGAAAATTATTTGGAAATCAGCTGTTTGTTGTATTTTTTTTTTTTGATTTCGAACCAAAGAAAGTTTAAATTAATAGAATAGGGTTTTACAAAAAAAAAAATATATAATAAAATCTTTTTAGTGTAAAAACTGAAAATTATCCGCTCCAAAAGCAAGGGCTGGATACGCCGCTGATATATATGTATACAGTGAGCAGCTAATGTCATGGTTACCCTTAAAAATAATTATTAAAATTTTAAATTTTTTAAACTGAATTGATCTATTAATACTCAGAAGGATATTCCTCAAGTCGTTTCGGCATTGAGTGCACAATAATTTCTGTGTAGTTTTCGGGTACTTGGCCCCATTCAGTCAAAAGTATTTCCTTTAAATAGTCTAATTTCGTATGCGGTTTCTAAGTGCTCAATGGGCTTGAAATGGGGACTTTAAGGATTTATTAACGAACGAATACAACCAAACACAACCGAGAAATAGTAATTGTGGTTGGCAACGCTGAAATTTTGACAAATGTTTGACTTTTAATAGATGCGCAAATATGTAAAAATTTTAAATTTATTTAAAAAAAATAAAAAAGTAATAATTTAATTAAATTAAATTAAAATGGTTTGTCATTTTTCGACTTTGTAAAGTAATGTCCAATTTTTTTTTTTTTTTTGAATTTTACTCTTTACCCAAAAGCGTCTGGAATAGTGTTTTCGTCTGCAGAAATTAATTTTTTATTTAAAGCTAATAAATTACTTCTTTCTGTTTCCTCTTTAAAAAAAAATTTTAATTAATGTTTTGTATATTAAGTTTTTTTGTAGCCATAAGTCAGCGGATTAAGATTTATGTAATTTCAAATCGAAATCCAAAAATATGAAATGTAAAGGATACAGATTTTAAATTAAATTCAACTAAAAAATAAATAGTTCTTATTCGCTATTAATACATTCTGAAATTTGTTATTAAAATATTCCGAAAATGGTGTATAGTATAAAATAAATCGATTAAACCGATTTTATTGTAAAATTTTCTTCCATTATTTTGCGTATTTATTTTAATTTTTAATTAAAGTTTTGCAATAGGTACCAAATATTTTATTTCAATCATCATCCAATTAATTTCTCTAATTAAAACAGGTTTTCTAGCTACTAAATTATTAAATATTAATTATTATTTTTTTTTATTTTGTTAATTAATTAATGTTTTACAAAAATTGTGCTATGAAAAGTTTCAAAAAATAATTTGTTTGAATATTTTGTTTAAATTTATTTTATTTATTTTTTAAATTAAATGCTTTTAAAACTCTTTATTAAATTTTCACAAAAAATTTATTGAATTTTTTTTTTTTTTTTTATAAAAATTTCAATAGGTATATTAGTAGTATATAATTAAAAGCCAATTGTTTTTTAATGTTTATATTTGTAATTATTTAATTTTTTTTTATTATTTAAATTTAAGTAAAGTTATTTATCATTCAAGTTTTTTTCCAAGGCGTTTTATATATAAAAAACGTTTAAGCATTTCGATTAAGGGTATAATTTTCTTCCATTAATATTAATTATAATTAAAAAAAACTAATAATTGTACTACCTTTTTTCTTTTTTAATTCGTATATATAAATGTTTATGTTTTTTTTTTATACAACAGTTTTTTTTTAATAAATTATAAATGTTGTTTTAAGTCTTTTAATAAAATTACAGATGCTTTTGTTTTAAATTATGAATTATACATATTAGAACCTTTTAGTTTAGCTTGTAATTATTTTTTCCATTTAACTTTTAATAAAGTTTTGAGATTTATTGTTAGAAAAAGTCAAGAATTATTAATGATATTTTTAATTTAAACTTTTTATTTTAAAAACAGTATAGTACAAAAAAAATGGGGTAAAATATATTTTTTTATTAAAAAAAAAATAATTTAAAATTATTTAGAAAAAAAACCATGAAAAATAATTCGAACGAATTTGTTTTTTTTTTTTTTTTTTTTGTTAAAAGTAAAAAATAAAAAAATTATTATAAAAAATTAAGAATACTATTTGAATATTTAGGCCCATTTACTGAACAATATTGTATAACAAATCTTAGATTCTGAAGCATTTGTTATAAAAAATCCTAGAGCATCTATCCGTTACTAATTTTAGAAATCATTTTTTAAATTTTCCAAAATAGATTTGCTAAAATTAGCAACAAAATTATCTAATTTTAAAAAAGTGGATATTGAAGGAAATTTTATTTCTAATAATTAAAACTTATACTTACAAACTTAGTTTGCCTTAATATGTTACTTAGGTTAAAAAAGGGATCGGAAGTGATTATAGTTTTTACAACCGACTCATGACCAAACATAGGACATCCACTTAAAATACCACTAAAAATATCTAAAAATCGGTCAATTAAAATTTGACCATAAAATCCAAAAATTTGTCTCTAAATATATTTTTCAATACAAATATTAGCAAATTAAAACAATATGATAAATTCGCTTATGTTTTTACTGTTTTTATTTTTGTCTAAAATATTTTTTGAAAAAAAAAAAACAATAAAATAAAAAAAGGTGTTGCTCGAAAATAAATTTTTGATTTTTTTTTTTCGTAAGAAATTAGCAGCTTTAAAGTGCAACAAGTGTATTTAAAAATAATTCAGTTAATTTGTTGCATTTTTAATATATTTTTTTTTATATATTAAAATTTTTCTATATTTTTCAATTCATTGAGTTTAGTTCACTATAATTTATCAATTATTTTTGTTAATTAGAACTTATTTTTATTAACTTTTCTGCTATTTTCATTTTATTAATATATGGTCAAATTTGTTGCTTACAGTTTACAGCAATTTACTAAAATTTAGTAGCGCTTACTAATTTTTTTTACTAATTTCATTGTACTAATTTTTAGAATATTAAGTAATTTTTTTTTGCTAATTTTAGCAAACCGATTTTAAATTCCACTCTGCAAAAGGTTTACTAGAATTTAGTAGCGGCTAATAAATTTGTCTAATTTCATAGTACTGCACGTCAGCAGACATGTATTGCTAAGATTGGCAAAAAAAAAAAAAAATACCGCTGGGCTCTAATTAGCAAAATTTTCCGTAATATCAGCAACATTTTTAGTTGCCTTTACAGACTTTTTTTGGTGAGTGTATTTTATGAAATCTAAGATACTTTTTCACACAAAATTTTAGATAGTCTAACACTTGTTCACTTAACATTGGAATGGCCTTCCTATAGATATGCCAGATGTTCTACCCCCATTTACATAGCAGACACAAGTTGGATTCAAGAAGATTATGACAGACACACCTTTGGTTACAATCTTGAAAAAGTGTGTGCGTGATTATCCATACAAAATTAAATTTAATAAGCTGGGATGTTATCTAATAATCTTCTAATATTTTTATACAGCTTTGGATTTCACTAATACACTGCTTTGTATTTGATGCGTATCGCGTTTGTAAAAGAATCATATGGCATCACTGCAAATGTCAGATGTTCAAAAATGCATATGATGCGCAAAACCGAATGTGAAAGCAACATATGAGTGGGGAAGAGAAAGAACAAAAACATGCAGCCCGCTTGATCATTTACCCCTTTCGAGAGCAAACAAGAATTGCACGCAATAATTGCATACAAAAATGTCACCGTGTAAATTGGTTCCAAGTATAAAATTTGTTATTTAATTAATTTATTTTTGTTTATGCATTTTTTAGAGTAGAGATTGGTGCAATCCAAAATCCAACTTAAAAATTTAATTTATTACTAAGATATCAATTTTTAATTATATTAAGTTCAAAAATGTAAACCGAACTGCGCAACAAATAAGCATCAGCTAATTTGTATAAGCATCGCCAACTAATCACCGCATCAGATGCATTTTCGGACAGGCCCCTACTTTTGCAATTGTAAATTTACTTTTTACTTCTGTAAAAAATTACTGAAAAAAAAATACTATAAAATTACTAAATTTGTGCTTCCGCCACAAAACACATACAGGCATGTGATGAAAATCGAAAACCAAAACGATCGAACTTTCATTGCTCAATATTTTACGATCTATATTTTAAAATTTTTTTTTAATTGTCTAAATTAAAAGTTCTGAGTAAAACAAACCAATATATATATATAATTTAAAGTCAATTTTATTTTCACTAAATTAAATATTCTAGATTGAAATGCTGCTCGTTTTCGATTTTTATCATAAAATATAGGGTACATGCGTAAATGCAGAAAAATTGTGCATCACTGCGGCAGTTATGCCAATTTTTTTTGCTGATGCGTGATCACCTAGCAAAAAATTTTTAGAAATTCTTTGGCTATAATTCTTTCATTGCTTTCTAAACTTCAATTAACATTCTTTTATGATCTTTTGGTGTTATTCTAAGGAACTTCCAAAAGAATTCATATGTTCATATTTAAAATGTAGTGATTTGTATATAAGCCCGATGCATATCTTAAAAAATTCTCTTTTCATTGCTTTTAAAGCATTATCGTATATTTTCTGAATATAAAGCATTTATTCAAAATATTAAAAAAAATAAATGAATAATAAGAAAAAATAATACTGATACAACTTTTAAAATATTTCAATTAAATCATTTTTTATATTTTTGTTTAAAATATTATGCAGGTTAAAATTTATGCAATTTTGCAATTTTTAATAAAAGTTTTGAAAAATCAAATAGATGGATCTTTTTAGCCTTTAGTTGAAACCAGTTAAGCAATTTTTCAGCCTTTTGTAGTTATGACGATACAATCAGTGCATTTTTGCATTGTTTATTTTATTCAACACTACACCATTTCCAGTTTTAATTCAGATTTTTCGACAATAATTTTAAAATTGTGTAAAAATGTTCATCATTCTATATCCAAAATAATTTTAAAAGCGTGTAAAGATTATTTCAAATTGCCCAAAAAGGTTTTAAAATTGTCCAAATTTTTTTTTTAAATTGTTCAAAAATATATTAAAATTGACAATGTTTCAAAATTGTCCAACCAGATTTTATCCAAAAATGTTTGAAATTTGTCTAAAAATTCATTACAATTTTTAAAAAATGTTTCAAAGTTACCCAAAAATGCTTTAAACTTTCCCTAAATGCAATATTTTAAAAATGTATTTGGATAATTTTGAAATACATTTTGGGAAATTTTAAAATATATTCACACTAGCGGATCCCGGCGTACTTTTCCCTACGCATGAATATTAACATTGAATCAAAATCATTGGTTTTTTTATATATAAATTTGTACAATTTAAAAATAATAATTCTAATAAAGATTATTTTTATATCAATGCATAAAGTTCGCTTATTGAAACTAATTTGTATGCATTCCTATGACTTAGATTTTTATCAAAGCTTAAATACTACAAAATATATGAACATTTTCCACTCATGCATCAAAATATTTAATCATTGGCCCGTAATCATAGTAAAGCACTAGTCGGCTTTTTTTTAAAACGACTTTAAATTAAAAACCTGTTATTATCTATCTTGCTATTATAGGCAGAATTAAAGCCAGTTTTAAGTTGCACCGGCTTTAAATGTATACACATAGAATGTAACAAATGCCCGCATACATTTTGTACTAAAAAAATAAACAAGTGGCAACATTGAATAGCTGATTTTATATTAGCTGCAAAAAAAAGAAAAGTGAGTAAATAAAAGAATGCAATTTCAAAATGTGAAAAGGAAAAACTTTATAAAAAAAAGGGTAGAAAAGTGTATTTTTTTTTAATAAAAATTTATTAACTAAATAAATATTATGCAAAACCCCTTATTTATTGATATAATTTTCCTTTCAATATTTTGCAATTCAAACAATTTTTTTTAACAAATTTTTTTTTTGGCCGAAAACAGCTGTTGTACATGTTGTTAAATTGGATAAAACCTATTTCAGGTAGTTTTATTTTTAAAGCCGATTAAAGTATACTTTTATTATAAATTGCCTTTAAAGTATGTGTTAGTTAAAGGTAATTTTAGCTAAAGTGAGCAATAAAGTGACCTTTAATTATTTTTGGTTATTACAACTTCCTTATAAAACAAAATTATATTTTTAAAAATATGGCATTACCAGAACAAAAACCTATTACTTGTGCCAAATTAAAATGGTTCTTAAAAGTACGTAGTGGCAACGACGTAGTTTTGTTTTTTTATTTACTTATAACAAACAAAAAATAAAATTTTTACAAATTGTGTAAAAGATAAAAATATTTGCTGTAAAAAATTTACAATGCCGACACCGAACACAGAAATAAACCAAACAGCAAAGATACGACCAAAAAACTACACGGCAACTACACTACAGAGCAGAAAATATGGCAACTTCAATTGCATAAACCGTACGTTAAAAGTTAAAGGTAAGATGAACTTACCTTTAGCTTATCGGTCACTTTTAGGTTAAAATATATTTATAATGCCTGGTTTTCATTATGTCATATGAACTGACAACAAAAACTGACTCAAATGAATTCTCGTCATTTTGTGTCATATGCGTTTTCATTACATCTTAAAAACTGACAATAAGTCGATAAAGCAGAGCGTGTCAACGACTTATGTCAAATTTTGGTGTCAGTTGACTGACACGCCGTTTTCATTACAAAGGTCAAATGTGATGAGGCGAGCGAACAGCTGATTTGAAAATACTAATTTGTGTTCAATAAAAAGTGAAACAAATTTAAAAATGATAAAAAAAGAAACAAATGGCTATAGCTAGTGCGGCGTTTTGTGTTATTACATTACCATTTATTTCTTTATTTAAAAAATGTCCAATGCAATTAATTTTTCCAGCAAAAAAAAAAAAAAATTAAAAAAATAACAGCTTTGCGATCGTCAAACAAAAAAAAATTGACAACTTGTCAATTTTATTTTAGATAAAAAATGCTGACAAACTGAAATTTGACGTTTTCACTTGTATGTCATTTTAGAAGGCAGTTCGTGTGCATAACTGACTGCAAATTCATATGACAACCCGTTTTCATACAATTGCCAACAATTTGGACAAATTGACATTAAAAATGACATAGTGAATACCATGCTTAATAACGAAAAAATAATAATCTGTCCGATAACATCCTAATGCCTGGTTTTCATTATGTCATATGAACTGACAACAAAAAATGACTTAAATGAATTCTCATTTTGTGTCAAATGCGTTTTCATTACATCTTAAAAACTGACAATAAGTCGATAAGGCAGAGCGTGTCAAAGACTTATGTCAAATTTTGGTGTCAGTTGACTGACACGCCGTTTTCATTACAAAGGTCAAATGTGATGCATAAACTTTTGGCGAACGAACAGCTGATTAGAAAATATTAATTTGAGGTAAATAAAAAGTGGAAAAAATTAAAAATAATAAAAAAGAAACAAATGGCTGTAGCTAGTGTGGCGCTTTGAGTTATTTAAACACTGAAGGGCTTGGAAAAATAAAAGAAAGCATTGAAATGTATTTTTCTAGGAGAAAAAAAAAAATAAATGCGCTCGCCAAACAAAAAAAAATTGACAACTTGTTGTCAATTTTATTTTAGATAAAAAATGGTGCCATATCTGCTGACAAACGGAAATTTGACGTTTTCACTTGTATGTCATTTTAGAAGGCAGTTCGTGCGCATAACTGACTGCAAATTCATATGACAACCCGTTTTCATACAATTGGCAACAATTTGGACAAATTGACATTAAAAATGACATAGTGAAAACCATGCATAACTTTAGCTATCCACAAGTTATAATAATGGGCCTAAGAATAGTAAGCTTTAGAACTCCTAAAGTATACTTTATTTTAACTATGATTATGCTCCATTGTATTTTCATCGCTTCCTTAGAGTAAAGTATGAATAATGGTAGCAGCTATGACACGCTAATGTTGAATTCATCGATGAAACCATCAGAAAACAAGTGAAGCCTTTGCCATAGTAGTGATGCTTTTTTTGCAGCATCATTTTTGTAGATGCATTTGTTGCAGATGTTTTGCTACTGCTCAACAACTGCACTTCTTTTTAGATCGTGTTTCAAGATAAAGAAAAATATGTTCACCACAATAAAAAATATTATTGCAAATCTTGATGGTAATAATGATGACTTTTTATTAACTTATAATATATATACATACATATACTTATAACTTATAACAAAAAAAAAAATAGAATCAAAAGAAAGATGAAACGACTTTTGATTATTAAAAATCAATTAAAACGAAAAAGAAGGCAGATTTTGCACTATTGCATCAGAAATTTAAATGATGCCATAATTTCAAAAATTTGCCGCAGCACCGTCAATTGCTTGCAGAAAAAAACTTGTGACTTAATCAGTGCTGCCAAGTGATGCTTTTTGAACATTTTATTTTAATTATGCCTAACTATTGCATTTACGAACGTACCCATAATGTTCTGTGGTTTCAGACTCGTTATAACAAGTTGCATAATATTAGTAGTAACAAAACGCGGAGTAGTATAAAAATAATATCAAGATTTAAATTAAATTGATTTAATAAAATTGTTTTGCACTTAAGCAAGTTTTAAAGCCCTGCGCGAGGTTTCTAAATATTTTCTAAACTAAATAAAAATTGACAAAAATATTTGAAAAACTGAGTTTAGTTTAGATTTGACTAAGATAGTTCGCACAGGGCATAAATTTATTAAAATTATCTATATTAAAAAGAATATATATATTTTTTTTTCATTTTGCTTACAAAAATCTCTTATAAAAACTGTATAAAGTTTCTACATTTTAAGCTAAAAACTTGGTAACTTTGTCTAAAAAAAATTTGGTAAATCTTTCCAAGATTTTGTATAATTTTGAGAAGATCAGACACTGCTTTACTAAAATTAAAAATCAACCAAGAGTCGAATAAACGCTTATACCTTAATTTAAAATAAAGGATTTTGCAATTGGGTTGGGTAGATGTTGTGAAGGCCATGTTGTTTTTGTTGGCGTCTCTCTAATCTTGTTTTTATTATTCAGTCTCTGATGCCAAAGCACCATGACAAGTTACACGAAAAATATAAAAAGAGAAATCATCTTTAGCGATGAGGCGCATTTTTTGGATTAATAACTATGTTAAGCCAAATTGCCGTATATGGAACGACGCCAACCCACGCGAGGTTCACCAGGTGCTTATGCATGCGGATTTTGCCATCACCGTCAACGGCTAGCGCTACAGAAAGATGATAACCGTTTTCTTGTAGCCCAAATTGGACGATGTGGACGTAAACGGCATGTGGTTCCAGCAGGCGCTACGTGCCACACGGCGGATGCTACGATAACATCATCTGGTCTTTGATAACCATTATAGTTTGCTTTTGTTTTTTTGGGCTTCCATAACCATTATAAAAGATTTTTTTTTTTGGTCTTCCGTAACCATTACAAAAGACTTTTTTTCGTTCTTCCTGTATTCAAGACAGAAAAAATAAAAATCTTTTATAATGGTTATAGAAGACCAATAAGAAAAAAAAACTTTCATAATAGTTACCAAATACCAAAAAAATAATAAACTTTCATATTGGTTATCAAAGAACAAAAAAAATAATAACCTTTCATAATGTTTATGGCAGGACTAAAATATTCTGGGTAATTTATAATTATTATTACAGGACCAATTTGTACAGTTATATTTTCCATAACCTATTGCATATTAAAAAAATAACAGTTATTTTGGGTCCTTGATTATTTTAGTTGTATCCAATCATTGGGGTGAATATTTTTATATCCCACAGAGGTCAGTTATCTGTACTCTACTCTCCAGTGTCTCCTTCCCTTACTAAATTTTAAATTTAAAAAAAAAAACAGTTAAAAGAAATAGTAATTTTAATAAAATTTTAGAAACGAACATACGTTGTTCATTTGCGAGTATACAAAGAGAACATAAGAGCCACAGAATATCGTATGTTAATTTTACGCATCATATGTTTACAAAAAACTTTTAAAATTTGAGAGAGCTCTGTTAAGAGAATTACAAAGAAAAAACAAAGGAATAAGAAAAAACTCTTAGAAAATAAAATTGATTATATTTCACAACTTCAACGCTCTGCGTGTTTTATTTGTCAATTTGTATGGAAAAATACGGTACGTTGTTGTTCTGGGCTGTCACTAAATATTTCTAATTTGAAAAAAAAAACTCTTTACTCCATACAAAAAAATTATTTTTCTCGATAATGAATTTCAAATAAAAATTTTGTACAAATTGGTGTTAACCAAATTGTTATGGAGGGAGGACTAGTCTCTTTTTCCTATTAAATTAAAAAACTGATTTTTGTTTTGTTTGAGTTCAGTTTATCGATATAAAGTTCGATCCTCTTTTAGCATTTCCTATTGTTTGGCCATCTATTATTTTTTCCATAATTTTGAGACGCCGGTTGATGACAAATATTAAAAGCTAGAAATTGGTAAATACAGTAAAACCTAAAAATAAGCACACTTCCAACCTAACTACCTCACAGAAACTAAGACGTAATTAAATCACAATGATTTATTTCATGTTTAATAATTAACATCTTATTTTTTTAAATTAAGTATTCAGCTTATTAAAGTAAATAAAATTTTAGTTAAAATAACCTTTTTTGTATTCACATAAATATGTCAAAATTTTAGAATTAGTTTTGGCATTATAAAAATTAGTAGAAATCAAATTTAAATATAAACAAGTAAGAGCGGCTAAATTCGGCTATGCCGAATCTTATATACCCTTCACCATGGTATTCAGAAGGAGATGAATACATCGTTGGAATCTACTACCTCATAGCTCTCCACAAACAAGCGGTATCCCCATTTATTTTTTCTTAAATGTCCAAAAATTTTAATCCAAAATAATATGTCATGTAAAATCTCAAATTTATATTTTTCCATATGTTTCAGCGCTTTTCTTGTCAAATTTGGCATTTTCTAGGCAAAAAAAAAGTTGGCGACACTACTATTTATTTTTTATTTATATCATTCACAATAGTTGTGAAACGTATTTAACCTACGTATTTATCTTCACACTCTTATTAAACAAAGGGATTTTACTGGAAAAATTAGAGGTAGTCCTGGTTTTTTGCTAATATCTCAGCCATTTATTAACCGATCTGTCTGATTTTTAATAGCAAACAGAAATGGATCACATGTAACAGAAATAAAAAAGAATCAAGTCCTCATCATGTCTGGGTTCTTCGGAAAACCCATTTCAACACACAGACGGACAGACGGACATCGTTAAATCAACTTCGCTCTTCATATGGACCCAGAATATATATACTTTATAGGGTCTAAGATCAATATTGTAGAAATTACAAACGGAATGACAAACTTATATATACCCTTCCACCTATGGTGAAGGGTATAAAAAACGAACTTAGTTTTATTTCAGAGCCAGAAGGGCGTTAATTTCAGAACTTTCCAAAGCTGAATCTAAGCCCTAGGTTAGTGACCTCTTTATAATTTTCTTTCTGAGCAAATACTGCTTAGATACTTATATACGTCCAATTTATAAAACATTTATAAAAAATGTGTGATAGATTTGGTTCTTCAAGGTCATGTAGTTAAAAACAAAAATGTTTAGTTTATATTTTATTTTTAAATATTTATTGCCTCAAAACATATTTCAAACAAGCTTCGCTTGTTCATCTTCAGAAGAATATTTTATTAACTGATAATTAACAGCAGAGTTGAAAGCATACGAATACTTTCATAATATATTTTCAACTCAAACAAAATTTATGATTTTGTTTCTTAAATGCATGATTTATTTATAAAAACTTGGAAAATATTGGCTAAATATCCAATAGATGTTAAAAAAATTAACTAATTGTAAGAAATAAAACACAATTAATTTTTTATTTAAAAAAAACATATAATATTTTCGTTTTATATAAAAGTATAAATCATATTAAAAAAAAACATTTTTAGAAAACAAATAAACAATTTATAAAATTTAATTTTATAAAAAACTAACAAAAACACAAACATATATAAAATATACTGCATTATAAAAGTATAAAATCAATAAAAAAAAAAAGTTTTGAAAAATATGATTAACTAAAATTAAAACGGGATTCAAAAACAGAAAGATTTTATTATACGTATTTTAAAATTTTTAATGAATTCGAACAGGGGATATTTTAAAATTGAGTTTTGTTATTAAAGATAGAAATTTAAAGCAAGTATTATAGCTTACGATAAGATTTTTTTTTTTTTTTTAATTTTTTGCTTTATGCAGTTTTGAAGATTTTTTTTTAATATTTTTTTAATGTATCGGTTTTTTAGATAAAATATTTTTTTTATGTAGAAAAAATTATATAAAAAAGTATACAAATTTTTATTTATAAAAAAACAATAATATGTAATGAATTTTACTACTCCGATAATTTTTTTTTAATATATTATAAATTTTTTTTCTTTTGAAGATTTTTTTTTAATAAAACAATTGATTTTTTTTAATTCTTTGAAAGTTTTTTTTTTCTTATAGTGTGTAAAAAAATTTATGTTGAGATAGTTGTTTTATTAAAAAAATAGATTTTAATTATAAAAAAGAGACCTTTTTCTTTGTATAAGTGTTAAACGATATGTATTACAAAAATACTGTATATACTAAATAAAAAGATCTCTAAACGTTTGCTAATACTTTGTTTAAACACACTATTTTTTAAGTTTTTTTTTTTAAGATTTTAACTAAATTGTTATATTTGTTTTAATAAAAATTCTAGAAAAATTTTACTAATATATTTTTTTTTCTTTTTTTTTTTTTTGGTAAAAATATATTTTTTTTATAAATTTATTGCCAATTTTTGTGTTTGAAGCAATTTTTTATATTTTTTATTTATTTTTTTATTAAACTTAAAAAAATTTACTATTTTTTTTTATAAAGAAGTCTAAAAAAGTTTCAAAAATGTCTTTGCTAACATATTTTTTAATAATCTTTATGATAAGTTTAATATTATATATACAATTTTTTATGAATATAAAAAAATTTTAAATTTACTATAGATTTTTTTTATATGTTTTTAAAAATCCTATTATATATTTTTTGGTTTAAGTTGGAAAAAGGGTTTAAGGTTTTTTTTTATTTATTTAAGTTTAAGCTTTAAATATGCCTTTTTTTTTGTTATTTTATCATAATTAATATTGCACATATTTTAATATATTGAATTTAAAATTGTTTACAAAAAATTCTTTATAAAAAATGATTTATAGCTAAATTACAATTTTTCGGGTTTATTATTTTAATAATTTTTTTAAATTAAATAAACATTTTAACAAAAAATTATATTTTTTATTTTTAATATTAATTTTTAATAAAAACACATATTAATTAAAAATAAATTAAACAAAAAAAAAAAAACTAATACTGAACACAAAGTTAGAAAACATATATAAATTTTATTAAAAAAGTAAAAATATTTTTAAAATTAAAAAAAAATATGTATATATATTTTTAAAATTTTAAAAAACATATTTTTAAAATTAAGAAAAATTTGTTTAAAAATTAACATATTTTTAAATTAAAAAATACCTTTAAAAATTAAAACATATTTTTAAAAATTAAAAAATACTTTTAAAAATTAAAAAAACATTTTTATAAATTAAAAAAAATTTTAAAAATTAAAAAACATTTTTAAAAATCAAAAAAATATTTTTAAATATCAAAATTTTTTTTTAAAAATCAAAATTTTTTTTAAAAATTATTTTTTTTTTTAAAAATTAATTTTTTTAAAATTAATTTTTTTTTAAAAATTAATTTTTTTTTAATTAAAAAAATATTTTAAAAATTAAAGAAATATTTTTAAAAATTAAAGAAATATTTTTAAAAATAGTATTTAAGTAATTTTTTTAAATTATTTTTATTAATAAAAATAAAATCACAAAAAAATTAATTGATTTTTAAAATTATTATTTAATTAAAAAAAATATATATTAAATTATTATTTAATTAAAAAAAAATATTAAATTATTTTTTTTTATTATCATTATATTCATCATCATATTAAAATAATTTTAAATATTTTTTTTTAACCTTTTCAGACATTAAATAGAACCAGTTGAGATAAAAATCTGAAATTTTCAGTATAAGCTAATTTGAGGGTGCTGATTCCAAATCTGAAGTCAGATTACAGGTAAGTAGTCTCACCTGTCCGCAAGGTGTTGTCCAATATATTGGACAAAATTACTCGGTGGATATATTTCTCCTAAGCAAACTTTCAGACAATACATGTAATTAAATGAGACAAAAGTAATAAACAAATTTATTTTGTATGATATTTAGAAAAGCAATTGCTTTCACGTTTTACACAAAGATAAACATTACATTTTTTGCAAATAATAAATGACTTTTTTGAACAACCGACCATTTTACAGCGACCAGAGTTTGTACTTTTCAAAAATTCTGGTAAGTGGTTGTGACCATCGTGCTGAACTTCTTTAGCAGGAGCACTTTGGTTTGTTCTTTTTCGCTTCAGTGGTTTTTGTAACGGTTCAGTATCAATGGTTGATATGGAGCTTTTTGGTGTTGTTTCTGCCGGACATGTAGAAGTTCGAGATGGTCTGCCTCTACGCGGTGTATCAATGTCATTATCTTTTTTCTGCAATTTTAATAACACATTTGCTACATCAGCTCGAAAATTCAAAGAATCCAAAATATCTTTTTGAGGAACTCCATTCACGTCACATGCTTTTTTATACTCCATCCACGAAGCTGTTAGCGCCAAATCAACAAAATGCATTATTACACGTACGGTCCATTTTGAAGTACGAATGTTGATTCGATAGTACTGTAGCATTTGATCTAGGAGGTCCACTCCACCCATATTTTCATTGTATAAACGAACAACTTCAGGACGACTAACCTCCACGTATTTTGATGTTTTTTTGTCCCATCTCTTCGCCATATCTGATATACCGACTCCTACAAAGTTCGAAGCTAGGTTTACAACTTTGTTGTCAAACCACCTAATCAAAAATTATAAACTCGTTCAGAAATAAATATGAGGATGAAACTTAAAACCTACCTTGTAAAAATCACTTTTCCATTTTCACTACAGCATTCTGAAGCAGAACCTCTTCCACGCTTACTTAATACTTTTTGATCCGGCAAAGGTGGATTGCTAAATCGATTGCTTCTAACAGTTCCTGCTGCATAAATACCTCTGTCCAGCAGAATTTCAAATAATTGAAAAGATGGGAAATAATTATCAAAGTATAACTTATGACCTTTAGATTGCATTGGAATACGCTTTGCTAATTCTAATACGACTGCTGATCCACTTCCTACGGTCTTAACTAATATTTCGTTGAGTGGTGTTGTAGAACCTTGGTAGACAATGAACTCATAGGGCAATCCACTTTTACCGCACAAAAAGAACACTTTGATACCCCATGGACAAGGTTTGCCTTTAATATATTGCAGGCCGGTAAATTTTCCTTTGAATGGAATTATTTGCTCGTCCACGCAAAGATTTTCCTCCAAGGGCAATTGGTGAAGTCGACGACGTACCTGTTCAATTACTGGCCTTATTTTGTACATTCTATCCTGACATTGTTTTGGCCGAACTGAAATATCTGTTACATGAAGATAGTTACGTAATAAAAAAAAACGATTGACCGTCATATTTTCATAGAACATAGGCATTCCCCAACGCTTATCAAAGTACATACGCACTCGAGGAAACTTTAAACAACTCATCATAATATGAAGACCAAAGAATATACGCATTTCATCAGCGTTGGATTGTTTAAAAGACGACTTGCCTTGCTGTACGGCATATAAATTTGTGTAATATGCGGCGTTTTCAAAAAATTCATCATCGAAATATTTTTGGAAATGTTGAAATGGAGTTTCTAAAATAATGTTATCATTTGGCGGAACAAATGCGACAAGTTCTTCATTTCGTAAGAGCCTATTTTTCCATACAATATTCTTTTTTTTAGTGAATTGGATTTTGGTGCTTTCAGAATTTTCGAAAGAGTTTTGTGGTACTAAATCCACCAAGTGGGTCAGTTCAATTCCCAGAGCCGTAAATTCAGTTTCCGAAAGAGTGGGCACCTCAATTTCTTCTAAGACTTCGTCATCTTCAATTTCTTCCGGCAATGTTTCATGGTCTTCAACTTGACCCACTTTATCAGGCAACTTACTAAGAGGAAACTGATGGTCAACCTCATCATCTTCTCCTGCATCGCTTACGTCAGAAGATTCTTCTAACAGTTTTAAGATATCTTCTTCACTTAGTAGTCGTTTTGAAGTCATTTCATAAAAAAACACCAGTATTGGCAAAAAATAAATGTCGCAAATTCCAAAAACTGCAACCACAAAGTAAATTTGTCCAATATAAGGGACGTGTATTAAAATGCTTCTAAAGACTTTATTTTTATTAAATTAAATGGAATAAACATACTAATAGCTTAAAAACTAATTAAGTAATACTTACAAATTTTTTTCAAAGCGTAAAATAACGTTATTTTCCTTTTAAACTAACACTGAATATACCAAATCGCACAATAGCAAAATTACTTTTGAAAACCACTTAGTTTTACAAGAATTAATTAAAAATAACACTCCTAAAACACGTGCGTGTAAAGTTTAACAAACACACTTTTTATAACGGTAAATACCTTAAAAATCGGTTTATGTATGTCAAAGCTACATTACTTCAAAGAGAAAAAAAACAAATGTCCAATATATTGGACAAAATGTCTGAAAGGGTTAATTAAAAATAAATCATCTGAAGTAATTTATTAATTGAAAAAAATATTTTAAACAAATTTTTTTAATTAAAAAAAAAATATTTAAATAAAATTTTAGAATTGAAAATTGTTTAAAAAAATGTGAAACTTTTATATAAATAATAAAAAATAATAAGAAAGTTTTAAAAAATTAAGGATATGCGATTAATAAATTAATTAAAGAAAATGATTATTAAAAATTCTGATCAAACAAATGAATAATACTACTAAAAATAATTAAATACTTAATAAAACGAAATGTTGATTAATCAATTAATCAGCAAAAATTTATAATGAAATTCTGATTAATTTTATAGTTTTTCAAATCTTTAAATTATGAATTTTATTAATTTAACACTCAATTAGTTAATTTATTCAAAACTCGTGATTAATCAAATAATTGTTTAAAAATCAATCCAAATTATTCAAAATTGAAATTAATTTTTAACGATTTATATTTTTAATTATTTAATTACCAAATTAATCAGTATTTCAATAAAAATCTTCAATACTTGATAAACATAATTCATCAAGATTTATATTAATCGACATATATGACGAATAGACCGACTCTTCGCATATGATTGATTATAAATTGGTTTAATAAAATTTGTAATAAATTTTAAATAAATAACTATTAAAATCAACATCATGGTTTTAATTAATTGAAAATATTTTGAATTTTTAAAAATGTTTACTTACTGATAAACAATTTTTTTTAAAAGTTATACTGATAAAGAGCTTCATCACCTTTTAAGTCCAATGTGAAACTTATAAATACATTAATAGATTAATCGCATATCCAGAATGTAATGTTATAAATAAAAACAAATGCAAGTTTATTTTAACAAAATAAATGTAAATTATTATAACAAATCTAATTTATAAAAAATATTAAACAAATTAAAAATTAAATTAACACGAACAAAAATATTAACAAATTTATTTTTAAAATTATAACAACAACATATTAACATATAATTGCACATTTAAGTTTCATATAAAAATTGCGTAAAAAAGTAAAAAAAAAAAAATATATTAACAAAAAATACTTAATAAATATTTAAAACATACATTTTATGCAATCAAATACATGCAATTTGAAAATATCCATTGGAGAAAAATATTCAATGTATTGTTAAAGATATTACTACGATTAATCATTTGAATAAATTTAACTCCAAATTATTCATTCAATATTAGAAAGACATGTTAAACATGTGAGAAAAAAAGATTTTCTCGTTGGAAAATTAAAAAAAAAATTGTCTTGATTTAAATTACTGTCGTCGTATTAGTAAAATACATACAACAAATTTAACAATATTATACAATATTTTGTTTTGAATTAGGAACGTTTTAAAATAAAAATAAAAGTAAACTACATTTAAAAAAAGTGCAAGGTTTTCTTTACTATTTGGCAAAAGTTGACATTGCTTTGTAAATATAAAATGACTAATAGGAAGTATTTAAAATATCTCAAGGAAAGTTAGGATTCATAATAAAATCTAAAAATCAAAGAATTGTTCAAAAAAAGTTCTCTTTAACAAAATTGTCGTTTTGATTGTAAAAATGTTCCATATTCGTTTAAAAAGAAAAACATACTTTTTAAAAGGTTTACAATAAATAATTTTAAAAATCCTTGTTGAAAATCTTAAAAACCTTATTCTATTATTTATCGTTTTGTGTTTCGTTTGAAATTTGTTTTTATTTCGTTTGAGACAAAAATTTAAAGTATTGAAAATTTCTACACAAATTTCAAACGAAAATTTATTAAATAAATAAAAATGTATATAAATATTAAATTTTTTATACAAATTTGAAACGTTTTTAAATGAAACGACAAACGAAGAAAGTCTGAAATAATGTTTGAATTACACTTGAATTAGTTCATAATTCTTAAGCTCTGACTGACAAATAAGATTTAAATTAAACTTGTTTTACATTTGAATTACAGCAGTGTTTACTAACGCTAACAATTCTCAAATATAAATAAAATGCAACATGATTTACATTTGATTTTCAGTAAAATTTATGGGGAGGACTTTTACCAAGAGAAACTTTAAGAAAATTGACAATTATAAAAGTCTGACCAAATTTTTCAAATTATTTTTGAAATTCACAAACTTTCCAAAAATCTTTAAAACTCCACCTCAAAAAAAAGGATTACAAAAATGCGAGGATTTTAACAAAAACTATGGGGTATGTAATGAAAATCGAAAACGAAATCAAACTGTTTTACAATCTAGAATATTAAGTATCGTGAAAATAAAATTGTTTTCAAATAATTTTTAAAATATAGATCGTAAAATATTAAGTATTAAAAATTCCATTGTTTTCGATTTTCGTCACATGCATGTACAATTGTTTTGGAAAAAAAAAAAATAAATAATTAAACTAAATCTTTACAAAAAAAAGTACAAAAAATACTGCACAGTGTAACAAAAAGATATAAAAACAGATTCATAAAAAACAACAAATTAAAAAACGGGGAAAAAAATTAAAACAAAATTTTATAAATAATTAATATAAAAAAAGCTGCTTTACGTTTTAGGCTAAATATAACACAAGCTGTTTGAGAATTAAAAAAAAAACAATTTTGAAGAAAAATAAAATAGTTATAACAAAAAATGCTTAATAAATGGGATTAAAAATAACATAAATGAAATATTTGCCAGGCAAAGTTAACACAAAGTAATGTAATATTTAAACAATTTGTTTAAATTATATAATTTTTTTGTTTTTGATTTACGTATAATTATTTTTTATAGTATTTAAGCAGATAGTTTTAGAAAAGTTTATATTTTTAAAATTTGTTTATATATATAAAAAATGTCTTATTAAAAAATGTTTAGAGAAAGTATTAAATAGGGAGGTTTTTTTAATGTTTAAACACAAATTTTGTTATTTGCTAATATTTATATTTTTTTTTTTTATATAATAATTATAAATATTTTCATTTGACTACCAATATTTTAAGCTATTTTTTAAAAATTTTTATCTAGGGTTTTGAATTTAAAAAAATGTCCTTTTTAAAAAATGAAAGAACATTTAACATTTTCTTTATATGAAAAAAACGTAAAAAAGTCAACTACTAAAAACTTGGTTAAAAACAATACCAAAAACAGAGTAGAAAATTGAAAGAGGAAATGGTAGTATGTAGTTTTTTTTTTTTTTGAAAAGAAAAAGAAAATCAATAAATTTAAAAGTTTTTTCTTTATAATTTGTTGAAAATTTCTTGATTTTTCGTTTGTTACACACATTTTTATTGCAGTCTATGCAAACTTATGTTGATTGCGTTGAGGTCTTAACAACCTACCAACGCCGCCGTTAACACCAACGAAAAGGCACAGCCCGGGGACGATCAGCTCCCTCCTTCACCAATGGTTTATGATATTCACGTCCCGGACGTGAATGTATAACCGACCAGCAATGTTCACAATAGTATTGCAAACAGGTGACATTAGCACAAAAGAAGGGCGCAAATTTACCACCACATCTCTGACCTTCACACTCATCACACATTTGATCATCCAATACGTAGGGTTTAACCTCGACACGTTTATCGATATCACCATGTTGTAGTTGCACAAAACGTGCTGATATTGCTGCTATATAGCTTTGTTGATTGGAGAACGCCACACGTCCGGCTCCTTTGGGATATTTCAATTCGGGATCGGTATCAATGCCGGCATAGCAAACGCCACCATACAGACGATCCATGATCATAGCCAATTCGAATGCTTTAAGGGGTCGTGGCACACCACCAACAAATACGGTCTTACGTGGATCTAGCGACATTGTAGCATCTAAGACATAATCAGCATCGGCTAAGCGCCAGGGGCGTATTTGCACCGGTTTATCTTTGATTGTGGGCGAGGACACACACAAATACAATTTTTCATCGTCGCTTATGCAAGAATCAATTAATTGCTGAACACTATTTTCATCTTGGAAGAGTAGAAAAGCATATCCTTTGGGTGGAAAATATGACTTTGATTCGGCTTTATGCGGCCAATCGACGACCAAAGGACCAAAACGTCTGAATGAGCTGGTTATCTCATCTTCGTCAATATCTGGTGGTAAACCACCAACGAAAACTTTACGTGAAAAGCGTGCTGTATGATCTGAACCCTGTGAATGCGGTGATGATCGAGATGGTGAATTTAATTTCATATTTGGATCTAAATATGCGGCTGCACCATTACCGGCTGCAATTGCCACAGCATCCACCTCACCCAAATGATGTTCACTCAATTTTTGATTACGCATGCGTTCGGCCATAATGGCCGTGACATTATTATCTCCTCCGGGTCCAACAGCAGCACCCATGCCACGCATTATATCATTTAAACAATGATCCAATGGACGCATATCTAAACCATTTGGCATATATGGACCACCGGCTCCCATAAATGGTGGTGCATCTCCACCGCCTGTAGCGCCAGCGCTAATGCTACCATTACCAATGGATAGTGTAGGTACTCCGGCTGCTTGAGCAGCATTTATGTCCAAAGTATAACCGGGTGTTGGTGATGTGCCTCCTTTTGCTGGAAAAGATATACTGCGTCGATATTTATTTGGTGAAATGCCAGTATTTGAATTAGGTGATACACCTCCACTACTACCACCAGCTTGTGAACCATTATATGGTGAATTTCCACCACCATGTGGTGGTATCGGTGATGATAGACTATGTGGACCTGCACCACCTTCTATGCGTTGTGGTGGACCTGGATGATTTGGAGATAATTGTTGTTTGCCAGTTAATCCACCGCCGCTACAGAGATTAAGAGTAGAGATTGAGGGAGGTTTAATTTATTTTTTCTTTTTCATAATTTATTTTAATTAGAATTTGCTTTAACAATAAGCTTTTGTTTTAATAAAAAATTAAACATTAAAATCAAATTTGAGGTAAAAAAAATTCGTACAAATTTAGCAAATCCACCATCTAATTTCTACCAACCCTTCTAAATTTGAACCAAATTGGACTCATCTAGTCTTGCCATAGAGAAAAAAAAAAACATTATAATTGTTCGTGTTGAAGGAAGAGCTGAATTTGAGAGGTGAAAAGAGCAAACATAAATCCCTACATTAAATCCTATTTATTCTATGGGCAATAAAATATGACCTCACATTGTTAAAGATATCAACCAAATTTTATATTTTTTCTCTAACGAGCAAAATAAAGTTTAAAAGTATTCTTAACAATTCAATTGCATACATATTTTGAAATACTGATACATAACATATGTATATCATTTAAAAGCTATTGAAATAGTAATTATACTACCAAAAATAGCAAAACAGGCCATTTTCATTTCCACTATTTACCCGCTAAATGTGACATACCGATCATAAATATCTTGTCAGTTTATAGCACTTTGAAACTGGGATCATGCTTTTGATTTTTTTTTTTTTTAATAAACATCAAACTTTAAACAAACAAAAAATTCTACCGCCAAATTTTCGTTAACAAGTTTGGTAAATTTCAAATTTATTTTAACTTGGTTTAGTTTAAGTGGTAAACCAAATACTAGGTCTTATAGCGTATTTCCATGGAGTTTATAATTTCACAGAATACGATTATCATTTCTTTTTATATCTTGATTGTTTACACTGTCCAATTTGACGTATATGACAATTATAATTTTTTGAAAAGATTATAGTTGACACTAATGAAAACAATTCAATGGTTTTGTGCTTTTTTAAATTTTTATAGTTGGCAACATTGAAAAAAACAGTGTTGCAGCCGTGAAGTAGTATAAATTCAAAGCATGAAAAAATAGTCAGAAAATTTTTAGAAGAATATTCGACAATCGACCAGTGCCCAGATTCTATAAAACGAGCAGTGATTATCGTTCACTCTCAAAGTTTAAATTCTATATTTTTAAAGATGTTACTTATCAAACTGGTGAACTAATAGATTAAAAATAATTTTTTTTACCAAATATAAAATTTGTATGCAATCTTTTTTTTTTTAGGTGAAGCAACACTCAGGAAATGCTTCCTATTAATGTGTTGCATTTTTTGGCAAAGGGATAATGGAGAGATGAAAATTTGTGAAAGATGAAGGGCTGCAAATATGGCAACACTGTAATTGCGCGAAATGATAAATCTTAGAACTGTTGTTGTCCGCCATCTTATGAATAGTTGGCGAAATTGTTAAAGCTTTTTAGTTCATATCCCTGTTATAGTATTTTACTTCGGTGAAGTAAAGTGCTATGGGAACACCAAAGGAGGATGTTGCAATAGGTATGAGGAGGGATAGAAAACTGATACATAGTATTTTTTATAAATTGACGTGTAACAGTTCAACGCGCTAACCATTACATCACAACGCGGAGAAAGCCAAGGTTTCAAAAGCCTTAAAAATCAAAAGGTCCTAACTGTAAGAGACAACATTAGCATACAATTGACGCAGTTTAGATTCTCTGTCGATTATGAAGTCCTACGCCAAGACACCATAAAATCCGCACTGCCACCCAATGCCTCGAGTTTTATCTTAATGAGAAAAAAGTTTATGTCGAATTCATAGGTCAGATATTTCGTTGCCACAAGGAGGAGTGCTTTCACCGATACTTTTCAATCTATAACTTGCAAAACATTCCTGCCCTTCCACCATTAATTTCGATGGTGTCATACTCCGATGCTTTTACATACAGAGAAAAAAGTGGCAACCGAATTTAAAAAGAGTATTTTGGTTGCTGCAATCAATAATTTCGCACAAATATAGGGTACGTTCGTAAATGCAGTAGTTGTGCATCACTGCAGCATAATAAAAGTAAAACGTTTAAAAAAGCATCACTTGACAGCACTAATTTACGTCAAATTTTTTTTATGCAAACAATTGACAGTGCTGCAGAAAATTTTTGCAATTATGGCATCATTAAAGTTTCTGATGCAATATTGCGAAATCAGTCTTCATTTTCATTTTAATTGATTTTTAATAATCAAAAGTCGTTTCATCTTTCTATTAATTCATTTTTTTTCATTTTACCATCAAGATTTTCAATAATATTTGTTAATTTTATTGTGGTGAACATATTTTTATCTTTTAAAAAACGTTCTAAAAAGTAAACTGTGCAGTTGTTGAGCAGTAGCAAAGCATCTGCAACAGATGATCACGTATCAGCAACATAAATTGGCATAACTGCCGCCGTGATGCCCAAATTTTCTGCATTTACAAACGTACCCGTTCTAAAATCTAAACTGTGCAGTTGTTGAGCAGTAGCAAAGCATCTGCAACAGATGATCACGCATCAGCAACATAAATTGGCATAACTGCCGCTGTTATGCGCAAGTTTTTTGCATTTACGAACGTACCCATAATTCTACCATCTCCCTTCATTTTCCATCAAACAAAATAATTTAGGAACTGAAGTGCAATACACGAAATATGCAATGCACAAGAAGCGCAATACACGAGAAATCTTGGAGTAGTCTTATGTATGGTTTTCACTATGTCATTTTTAATGTCAATTTGTCTAAATTATTGGCAATTGTATGAAAACGGGTTGTCATATGGTGTCATCTGAGTTTGCAGTCAGTTATGCACACGAACAGCCGTCTAAAAGGACAGACACGTGAAAACGTCAAATTTCAGTTTGTCAACAGATATGGCAGCATTTTTTATCTAAAATAAAATTGACAACAAGTTGTCAATTTTTTTTATTTTGTTTGGATAAGCTGGTTTTGTTTTTGCTGGAAAAATTAATTGCAATGGAAATTTTTTAAATAAAGAAAGAAATGGTAATGTAATAACACAAAACGCCGTACTTGCTATAGCCATTTGTTTCGTTTTTTATCATTTTTAAATATTTGCCACTTTTTATCAAATTAATATTTTCTAATCAGCTGTTCGCTCGCCTCATCATATTTGACTTTTGTAATGAAAACGGCGTGTCAGTCAACTGACACCAAAATTTGACATAAGTCTTTGACACGCTCTGCTTTATCGACTTATTGTTAGTTTTTAAGATGCAATGAAAACGCATATGACACAAAATGACGAGAATTCATTTGAGTCACTTTTTGTTGTCAGTTCATATGACATAATGAAAACCAGGCCATTTAAGGGGTGAAAGTCGACAGTAACTGGCTTACGCCCAATTAATCTGTGGTTAAGATCGATTAAGGCTGCGAAATTTATTAAAAACCTCAAGCCATACACTTTCCAGGAAAGTATACATGGGTCTAGCTGTTACAATAACTAAACCGATGGACATCGGTAGATAAACTTCAAGTGTCATAAGGACCAAAAATATACTTAACAAAGTCCCTAAGTTTGCAGAGTTACCTCCTTTTTACTAAATCATTTCCGAGGGCCTTATGAAATTATGTCGGTAAAATTAACTGCAATTCCAGTTATTAAAGTGTACACTGCAATTTCATTTAAAATAAACTGATACTGAAGTAATTTTAACTACAGAAACAGTTAAAAATAACAATATATGTTAATGTTCAATAAAATTGCAGTATACGTACACTTTTTTTAATTGAATTAATTTTTAGTCCTCTATAACATACCCGAAATTCGTTTAGATCTGCGGGTTACAACATTCTGTAATTTTCTTGTTAGTAGGAATGAATCCATACTGAGCCCCCAAAATACGCATTTACGTTATTTTCAAGTTTTCTATTTTAAATTTGTATGAAATTTGACAGTTGAAAACTTGAAAAAATACGTATTTTGGGGTTCAGTATGAATGGGGTATTACCTAAGTAAAACTCTTACGTAAGTAAAAGAAACTACAAATTTAGAGTAAGATGACAATGTTTCCATTACAGGCTTCGTTTTTTTTTTTCCTTTTCGTTACTGCAAAAATATTTTTTACAATTTTATATATTTTTTAATGTTTAATTTTTCATTTTTGTAAATAATAATGATAATATAATAATTTGAAATAAATACATACAATATTTGGATTCTTATGGTATATTAACCCGTTTTCCGCCCAGCGTTACAAATATGCAACGGTGGAGGTGTCTTTAAATTATATATGAATATATTATTTTCAACCATTCAAAATATTTTATTTAATATTTGAGAGAATTTAATAATTCCGTTACAAGCAAACAAAATATACATTTAAAGTAATTTATATTTGAAAAAAAAAAAAAAATTGGTGTTTAAAATTGTTTTTTTTTTTTAATCATTACATATGTGTTACACTGGGCGTTTAACAAACGTTTGTTTTCAATTTCGTAATTGTGATTTTAAATTAAAACTAAATCCCTGAGTAAAAACAAAAACGATATTGTAGGAGTCGATATTTTTACCATTTGCCATTTTAAGACTTATGACCGCAAACAACCAGTTTGTCATTCTGTTTGTAACATGTCGAATTATAGGTCTAAGACCCCATAAAGTATATATATTCGGAGTCCTTATGCAATTTTAAGTCGATTTAGCGATGTCCGTCTGTCTTCATTTTTACCTATATTGTTGGACATCCTCCCGAGCAGTTTGCTATTGAAAATGAGCAAAATCAGTCTAGCGGTTCAAAAGTTATGAGTGAAAATGTGAAGGGACCTCTAAATTTTCCATATAAATTTGTGTTTTTTAGGACAATTTCATAGTAAAATATTTTGTCTTGTTTGTTCCCCAGTCGCTTAGAATTGAATAATATTTTATATTTACCTCAAATATTTTTCAGCTCAAAAAAATTTTATTTTTTTCAATACAAAAAAAAATTTAACTCGAAAATTATTTCACCTCACAATTTTTTTTCCATCATAAAATTTGTTTTCAAATCCAAAAAAAGTTTTTCACCTCAAAATTATTTTTCACCTCCATAACTTTACTTCCAAAGTTTTTCACATTATTTGTATTAAAATCAGTAGAACATTTTTTTCGATATTGGTGGAGGGTATTCAAAGATTCGGCTCAGCCGAATTTAAGCCTTTGTTTACTTGTTTTCTAATAAATGTTAAGGGTATATTTAAAATTTCTTGTTGGATATCTCAAAAGACTCAAAATAAATTTCTGGTTGCCTTGCTTATTATCAGTATTTATACTAGCTTAAAAGCCCTATGCTCAATTACCGGTAGTTTTTAATATTGGAGGAACAATTTAACTCTTTCTAAAGATTTTTCGCCTTTTAACCATATATCATATATTTTAAAGAGATTTTGCTTCTTATGGGGGTCTCAATATATTTTCGAGTTATCCCCGAAGATAAAAACCTATAAGAAAACTTATTTATAAAAAAACGCTACCAAAAATACAGTGTACGGGGTTGAGTACATAAGAGAAGCCTAGAAATCTGGTTTAACTTCTTTGTAGTCGATGTTTCAATTTCAAGTTTCAGATTTTTAGCTTTAAGGGCCATGAAAAGCAAGTTTTCTGAATATCAATTAACCTTAGTTTAATGGCATATGTTAGTTGATGTCAAAAAAAATTAAACCGATTTTAACAAATCATACTGCTTTCAATTCGATGATGTTGCCATATTGATCGTGACAATTATAAATTTCCATTTGGAAAAATGTGGTAGCACTTCCTATTTTCTTTGTAAATACGTTGCAGTGTGGCATCACCCAAACAAATTATTGTCAAAAAATAATTAAAGAATATATCCTAATACCCTAACCGAGCACTAGCAACAAAGGCTATCGGCTCGTTATAGCGAAAACAGACCAGAGCCTCTGGTGGGAATTAAACCCATAACCGCCGCACTGATAGGCTATCACGCTACCAACTAGCCTTCCGGGGCGTTCTACAAATTATTGTCCAAAAGCTGTTTTTTGTTGTGAAATTTATGCTTCAGTTTATTTGGCCAACAACGACCGGTTAAAATTTAAATTAAAAACTAAATTAACCAGTTGTGGGAAACAGAATTTCGGGTTTAACTAACGCTTAACAAGATTAGATTCAAATGACACTATGCACCGCGACCAGCATAAGTCTTTTGTGCTGCCTAGAGCTCCCCTAAAGGTCCAAGCTACCGATAAAGCCAAGAATCTTACCAGGTGAAATATCCTAAACGTCTAAAGGCGACACGGGACGATCACCCAGAAACCTGGATCCCGTAACACAAAGTCTGGGACATTCGCAGAGAACATGCTCCGACGTCTCCGATTCCAATTCGCAAAATCTACAGGTTGGTTTAAAAGTTGCTGCGCTCGCCAAGAGATTTCACTGCTAGCTCCAAGCTTTTTTTTCTCAAGTTGGAATAACTGTCCTGAGAACACATGCAAAGTTGCAAGTCATTCTGTCAATTCTTTCTTTGTTTACAGGCCATTTGAAGTTGACGTGTCATTGATTTTTTTAATATGGAAAAAATTTAATATTGTGCAGTCATTAGACTCTTTGTTTTGAAGGATTTTAAAGCAAAGGAAATTTATGAACAATTGTTAGAAGTGTATAAGGAGTCCTCACCATCAAAACGCACCGTTGAATTTTGGGCTGATAAATTTAAACGTGGTCGTACCAGCCTTAAAGACGATCCACGAGAAGGACGACCAAAAACTGCAACCACAGCAGAAATCATTGAGCAGGTACATAATATGGTTAGTGAAGATCCAAGTTTGACTAAGCGTGAAATTGCTAATGCCTCAGGCATCTCAGACGAACGAGTACTCCATATTTTACATGAAGAATTACGCATGAAAAAACTGTTTGGAAAGTTAGTGCCGCACACATTAACAATTCAACAAAAACTGAATCGAAACCCAATTTCTCAGCGTAATTTGGAGCGTTTTAAGCCGAATAAAACCGACTTCTTGCGTCATTTTATACATATGGATGAGACTTGGATCTACCACCATGATCCTAAATTGAAACAAGAACGTTTACAGTGGACTGAAGCTGGTTGTTCAGCTCCAAAGCAGGTGAAGTCACAACGATCAGCAAAGAAGGATATGGCATCAGTTTTTTGGGATCCAAAAGGAATTTTGTTGATTGATTATCTTCAGAAAGGTAAAACAATCAACTCTGAATATTATTGCAGCCTTTTGGATCAGCTGGATGAAAAAATTCGTGAGAAAAGACCTGGTTTAAAGAAGAAAAAAGTCATTTTTCATCAAGACAATGCACCTGCTCACAAGTGTTTTGACGATGGCTAAATTCAAAGAATTAAAGTACGAATTGCTTGAACATCCACCGTATTCACCAGATTTGGCTCCCAGTGACTACTATCTCTTCAGAAATCTTAAACAATTCCTTCGTGGAAAGTATTTTTCGTCGAATGAAGAGGCCATAGCAGCCGTAGACGGTTATTTTTCAGGGCTTCCGGAAAACCATTATAAGGATGGGATAAAATTATTGGAAGATCATTGGAACAAGTGTATTGAGCTTCTAGGAGATTATATTTAATAAAAAAAATATATTTTGTAACAAAAACAGTATTCTTTCATTTCGAACGCAGGAACTTTTCAACCAACCTGTACAAATATCAGTGTCCGATTGACCCTTTCTGTACCGTGGGTACCGGAAATTGCAGTGCCCAGTAAAATACCCCGTCAAGGTCCGTAAGTCCTTCCTACCAAGGGCCAGTTGTCGCCCAAAATTTGACTTAAAATCTAATGAGCAATTTTAAATTTGTCTGATTTTTGGTATTTGTGTTAAGTTTTGGGCTTTAGTGACATATATAGTATAATCTTATGGCCAACATTTTTGTAGAACGTTTCATCCCCGCCCTTCTGCTTTTTCAGGGTGGTTTTTACAATTTTTTAGAATAAAGCCAAAAAATGCCGTTATGAGGGGGGGTTAGAGGGTTAATATGTTCTACAAAAATATTTGCCATACCATTATCTACAAAGTTGCTGAACACACCCTACACTTCAGATGTAAAGAAAACATAGTTTTATATACCGATATGGTGCAAGAACAGGCCAGAGCTGGGAAACTTAAACCGCCTCTAAAATAAAATTCCGATGTAAACTATCAAAACGCCAACACACGTATATTTTTTTTTTTTTTGGTCTTCTAAACAAGAGTCAATCGTCAGAACCCCGTAATTCATTTTTTTATTTTTTGTTGAACTGTGATATTGGTAAAAAGTTTCTTTGGCAACGTTTCGATTTCAAGTTTTTATCCATAAAAGTTATTTTTTTGGTGTACAAATTGTACAAGATTATGCACAGTAGGCTATAACAGTGGTTTAATATCGCACAATATCGTTTTTTTTTATTGATTTTAAAAGACATGCACAATTACAAATTCAGTTTCATTTAAAAACATAATATATTAAATTATAAACACGAGACAACATACAATAAAACACATAAAATTATATATATATATATTTTTTTTAACAATATTAGAATAGAGAGACAGAACTGCGCGATTAAATAAAATAAGCAAATTCTAATTTAAAATCAATTATAGAGCTTATTCCGGTGTGTTGTTGTAGTTGTTGTTTGGAGGGGACGAATTTCGAATTAACATTATTTTTATTTTTTTTTTCAATTTTTATTATGTGTAGAATTGTGAAGAAGGAAAACATTTACAGATGTCAATATTATTTTATAGAGTAGAACATTCTCTTGCCTGATGAAAATTGTATTTTTAATAAAATTAGAGTTTAAAAAAAAACAAACAAATTACAAATGTAAAACTGGTAGAATATATACACTCACACACATACTCAGAAATATTTAGTAGAAGATAACTACGGTGGAGTTAAACTATGACGAACACATTTAATAAATTTAAATTTTGACAAATATATGTACATGAAAATATCTTTTGCAATATAAGAAATTATGTCTTATTTTCAAAAAGTTTCAATTGTTTTAATCGTTCTAAGCAAACTCCACTGTATTATATGAAGGTTTTAGTTGTTTTTGATACAGGGGTAAGTTATACGTTGGATGAATGATTGGATGGTTGTTGCTTGGAAATGCTATAAACATTGCAGGTAACAACTCCTTTAAAATTGACGTTGTGTTAATGTTTTTTTTTATTTGTATTTGTTGGTAGTAGTGGTTGGATGATCATGATGATGATGAAGTGTTGCATGTTGGCATATTGCTGTTTTTAATTTAATTTTATTTTTTTTTTTTATATATTTTTCACACAATTTTATTGGATGTACAAATTTGTTTAAACACCATCACTTTTTCTATATTGCAATAAGGAAATTGAAATTTTCTCAATTTAAATATGACATGAACAAGACTATTTAAATATTTTACTAAATTTTTTGTTAAAATATCGAAAAATAATTTTTGCCGACGGCGAAAAATGTATGGAATATTTTATTTTCTTAAAAGGTAGAATTACTCATACGTAAACGTAACATGCAAATCTCATTATGACGACACACAAATTTTTCAAAAAACTTTCAGAAAAAATAGAAATACGATAAAAGACAAAAAAAAAACAATCTGTATTAAGATGTTTACAAAAAAAAATTATATATTTCGCATTTTCACCAAATTTTCGCTTTTTCGTTAGCCGAAGTCAAAAATAGGACTTTTTATATCTAAATGGATTTGTAAAATATGAGCAGATCATATTTAGTGACAGATATATTCATATCAGATATCAGACCGTAGCCATTTCATATGGAAATAATGGTGCTTTTTAATTTCCTGTTTTCTTATTAAATCTGATTAAATACAGGGTGGTCCAAAATTACCGAAGGAGTTTGAATTCCTTATAACTCTTTTATTGTCCTTTTTTTATTTCTTTTTAGTATTTTGTACACACAGAACACAATTAAACATTGTGTTCAAATCGGAACCCTCTGGTTGGAAATTTTCGACAAGGGGCAGACGGCGAACACGGATGACAAAATTGAACAGATACAGGAGAGTATTTGGGAAGATGGAGAAACATCAAGCAGTTGATCGACACAACTTGAAATCTCACGAGGGTCGATGCAGAGAATTTTGCATACAATTATAATGTTTCCATACAAAATTCAGCTTGCCCAAGAATTGAAACCGACAGTTTTGCAGCAACGACTTGATTATGCAATTTATTTCCGGCAAGCAGAAAAAAATCATGATTATGAGCGACGAAGCACATTTCCAATTAAATGGGTTCGTTAAAAGGCAAAACTGTAGGATATGGGCTACAGAATGTCCACGACCACTGTGTGTTTCTTCGGAAAGGATAATTGGCCCATACTTTTTTGAAAATAAACACGTTGTCGCCGTTTCCATCAGTGGTGGGACAATGTTGGAAACATTTTTAAGGCCAGCCGTGGAAAACACACAACGCACACTGTGAGGGACACAATGGTTCTTTTACGCGATATCTTTGGTGAACGAACTATTTAAAGTACAAGCGATTTTAAATGGCCTTCGCGTTCATTGGATTTATTCGCTCCAGACAGTTTCCTTTGGGGTTATTTGAAAGGAAAAGTTTATATTAAGAAGCCTAAAACCATCCAGCAATTAAAAAACAATATACGCCACAATATTAACAACATAACATCTGAAGTTTTGCGAAAGGTTATGGAAAATGTTTTGGAAAGAGCACGAATATGCGAAGCAGAAAATGGCCACCACTTGCGAGAAATAATTTTTCATACAGGGTGGGGCATTTTAAATTTTAACACATTGACTGCCACGTCTGACCAAGGACCCTTTAAACCAGGATGAACAAACTATCAAATTTTTAGCCACCAAATGGTGCGACTACAAAAAATTCTTAGTCGAGACCACGAAATTCTTGCTAGAGGCTAAGTTTTTCTGTAAATCGGCTAAGAATTTCGTGGTCGCGGTTAAGAATTTTTTTGTAGTCGCACCATTTGGCATCATGGGTGGCTAAAAATTTGGTAGTTTTTTCATCCTGGTTTATAGGGTCCTTGGTCTGACACATATGTGTGACACTTCACTATGTAGTTTACGCCACGTCGGGCACATATGTCACATAAAAGCCGTGCATATGTGTGACATGTCCCTGCATTAAAAAAAATCGGAAGGGGCCACGTCAGACACATGCATGCGACACTCTTATTTGTAAAAAACTATCTGCTTTAAAGGAGTAATTATTACTGGCAGTAGCCTAAATTCCAATATTGACGTTTTTGAAGAGAAAATGATGTGACCGCCAGCATCTTATTTGCTAAAGTGCCTTGGCAGTCAATGTGTTGAATTTGAATCGGATATAAAAAAAAGTACTGATTATTTTTTAAAATTTCTGGTTTTATTGGAAAGGTTGAACTTTGTCATTTAAGAATGGAACACAATATCATTCATATGACTACCACGACTGATTCGGCAGTACCTCATCCGATCAACCCAATTTTTCAGTACATTTTCGATTGTTTCGGCTCGAATCTCTTTAATTGCAACATCGATTATATGTTCAATTGTCTCTGAATGGTTTGCGTAACATTTATCCTTAATGGCTCCCCACAGAAAATAATTCAAAGGGCTCAAATCACAGCTCCGAGGCGGCCACTAGATATCACAATTTCGGCTGATTATTCGATGTTCAAAAACAGCGTAAAATACCGATGGTATTTTTGAAACCCAATGTCGTCAATGTCATTCTCTTAAATTTTTGGTTGGTTGACAGTAACGGCGGCTCCTTGCTCATTTTCGAAGAAAAATGTCCCAACCGTGATAGTCATATGAATGATACTGTGTTCCATTCTTAAATAACAAAGCTCAACCTTTCCTTTAGTGGACGTTGTGGTCTAATGGTTAGCGCGTTAGACTGTTACACAGAAGGTTGCGGGTTCGATTCCTTGCCACGGCAACATCAATTTAGAAAAAACATATGTGTGATTCCTCATACATATCGCAACGTTTTCCTTCGGTGTTTTAATAGCTCTTAAATTTAATTCATGAAATGAATCTGTGACTTTTATACTCTGTTGTCACTGAAATCTGCCTTAATTTGATCAGAGCTAATTAGAATTTTGAGATTTAGTCTGTTCAGATCTGATCTTTATTTCACGAGTTGTCGGTCATTTCTAATGACGTCTTACTTACTTAGAGATATAATTTCTGTAAATTTAAATAAAAAAAACTTGAAACTTAAATTTTAGCAATTTCAGTGGGATATTTTAAAGATTACTTGTATATTCGAATTAAATAAAATTACTTCATTTAACTTTAAATCCCTTTGATTAAAAAAGAAACACTTTTTAAAAGTTTAACACCAACGGCAAAAATTTAGATTTTCGATATTATTTTATTGCAGTCTTAATCAGAAAATATTAAAAAAACAAAAGCTTGCAAAAAATGTAGCCAAAACCACGATTTTGAATCCATTTTGTATAAGTGAAAAACAAAATCTAAGATCGCCCTACCTTGGCTTTTGGGGGTAACAATGAGGAGTCATCATATGGATTTTTTTTTTAAAGCATATAAAACAAACTTTCAGATGATTTTTTTATAGAATTAAGTAAATTTCGGACATGCTTTCGACCAAAATAAGTAGGCGAGATGAACCAAAAGCCATATGGAATCATTTTTAAATATTTTCTTAATCACATATGCAAATTTTATTAAAATCGTAAAGTTTCACATTTTTTTGTTAACAAAGCTTTGGCTTTACACTTTTTTTTTGGAATAATATCTAAACTATAAAGTTATTAGTATAAGTTGTAGTATTAGTTGGTTGTGTGCAATATTTTTTTTTTAGTATAATTATTGTTTTCAAGTATTATTTATTTTTTTTTTTTTTTTGTTTCTACAAATTTTGTTTAGTATGTATTTAAATGTAAACAATAGTTTTTATGGGTTATTTTTTATGGCAAATTAAACGGCCCAGAATAACAAACATACATTTAAGTTTAATTTAACGTTTCTCTTACTAATTCGATTGCACCAATTTCAATAATTTTGAATAAAGTTGTTGTAAAGAAAGGCTAATTTTGTTGCTTGAGGTTTTAAATAATTTATGAAATTTTGTTTTTTTTTTATAATTATAATATAGTGTAAGTTTCACCATTAAAAAGACATAAAAGAGACACACAAACCATTGAGCGGAAAAAGGTTAATATATTTACAAAAAAAAAGTAATAAAAAATACCTACCATACTAAACAATAGAAATTAGTTAATACTAAAAAATTTATGCATACTATTTATGGATTAAGACCCATTAACTTTTCTCGAACAGTTAACTTTAAATTAACAATGGGTAAATACGTAAAACTAAATATTTATCCCAAGCTAAACCATAATAACTTGTCAATATTTTTACTATTGGTTCTTAACCTTAGTATGGATTGTCAAAATTAAAAACCAACGAAATATAGGTCTAAGATCCCATAAAGTATATATATTCGTGATCCTTATACAATTTTAAGTCGATTTAGCGATGTCCGTCTGTATGTCTGTGAAATGGCAATCACGACGCAAAGACGCAAGCGGGGGTGCCTAATTTTACCCAAATTATTGGACATAATCCCGAGCAGTTTAGTATTGAAAATGAGCAAAACCAGTCAAACGCTTAAAAAGTTATGAGTGAAAATGTGAAGGTACCTTTAAATTTTCCATACAAATTAGTGTATTTTAGTACAATTTCAGAGTAGCGAATGGTACATAATATATATTTTCTTATATTTTTACACCAGTCGCTTAGAAATGAATAATATTTTGTATTCACCTCAAATATTTTTCACCTCAAACAATTTTTTCACCACTAACATTTTTTTCACCACAAAATTTATTTTTCACCACAAGAAATTTTTTTCACCCCAAATTTTTTTCCCACAAAAAAATTTGTTTCAGCATACAAAAAAGTTTTTCACCTCAAATAATTTTGTTCATCTACATAATTTTACTTCAAAAGTTTTTTACATTTTTTGTATCACAAACAGTAAAAAACATTTTTTTTTTTGATATTTGTGGAGAGTATTCAAAGATTCGGCCCAGCCGAATTTAAGCTCATATTTCTACATCATTAACTCAAAAATCGCGTTTTTTTGAAGTTATGCGGGTCTTCTCGCAAATGAGCGAATAATAAAGGTGGATTATTTGAACTATATGTTAGTATTTCGTGGAATGGAAACACTATTATTTCGTGAAACCGAAATATGTGGAATATTTCGGGTATAAAAATATTTAAAAATCGTATCAATAATTTTTGTGAACAGTGCATTAAAGTGAGTAGAAAAATAATAGTTGGCAATATAAAATAAAATGACGTTTAAAACGAATGTTTGGTAAATTTCGCGTTTTCTAACGTACTTTTACAATATTTAAAATATGATTGGTTAATCGGCATGTTTGATGTCTTCATTTTTTATTGCAAGTGCACCAAAATTATACAAATCGCTAATAACTTAACAAAAAATGCAGCATATGCAGTAAAATTTTAAATTTTTTACGCATCAGATTTTTAGTAATTTAACACTATTTGAATTTTTTGTTAAGCATATTCTTAAGCCTGCATGACACTACATTTTTTGCGGCGAGTTTATGTTAATGAGAAATTTGGATGAGTGTAAAAAAAAATTAGAAACTGCAAAATTTTAAATTTATTTATCGACAAAAAAGGGTAATGTCACTTTCAATCCAAAAATTTGCAACTTTAATTTGACATAAACTGCTTAAAATTACTTGCAGTGCTTTTTGTACAATTTATAACGGGTTATCAATTTTTCGGTTCCAAAAGTAAGGTTAAAAAAAACACACATAAAGCTATGATTTCGATGAAACTTTTATTTTTTATAGTGCTTGGACCTAGCCATTACGTACGAAATAACGGGTGATTTTTTTAGCAACTCTCTTTTTGGCAACACTGTTTTTGGCAGCTCAGCTGTTTTCGTGTAACATGTTACTGTCAAACATCTTCAGCTTGGTCTATAATTTAACCATTAATTCATGTTTGGTTCAGAAAGTGCATGGTGCACTTCTTCCATTTTATAGTCAGTTTGGGCGACCTTCTGAAGCGGCTATTCGGAGTTTTGTGACTAAATTTCGCACCAAATTTACATTATTGGACATTAAACCACCAACACGCATACGTCGAGTACGTACAGAGGAAAATATCGCAGCTGTATCCGCCAGTGCTAATGTGAATTGCGAGCGCTACCGTGCGGTGATTACAAACCCTTTTTTATTATAAAAAATCGTGCTGTGTGAGAAATGTGTATCCATCGAAAAATTGTCTTCAGTGACGAAGCTCATTTTTGACTCAATGGATACAAACAGAATTACCGAAATTGGTGTGAAGAGCAGCCAAAAGCATTGCAAGAACTGCCAATGCGTCCCAAAAAATGCATTGTTTGGTGTGGATTATGGGCCGGTGGCATCATTGAACCGTAGTTTTTCAAAGACGACCAAAGCAGGAACGTTACTGTGAACGGCGAGCGCTACCGTGCGATGATTACAACCTATTTTTGCCGAAAATCTAAGAGCTGGACTTGGCCCAAATGAGGCGAGTTCTGTGAACAGTTTATTTCACGTATGGGGCCGCTCAATTGGCCGCCTATTTCTTGCGGTTTAACGCCTTTAAATTATTTTTTGTGAGACTATGTTAAGTTTCATGTCTATAGGGACAAGCCCGCAACCGTTGACGCACTGCAAGCCAATATTGAATAATTTATTCGTGAGATACCAACCGATATGTTGGAGTATGCCAAAATTGGACCAAGCGTATGAACTCCATCTTTAAACATTCAATTATATAGACCGTTTTATCGACACAAATAAAGATTTCATACATTTCTCTACAATGTCATTTATATGACCGTCTCTATATTGGGTGCATCTGTCTATCCTTTTGAGGTAGTTTTTAATCACTTTTTCGCGGTATCTCGGCGATAAATTGAGGAGATTATCTGCGAAGACGCGGTCTTTGATGTAGCCCCAACAAAAAAAGTCTAACGGCATCAAATTGAATAATCTTAGTGGCTAATTGACGTCGCTAAAACGTGAAATTAAGCTGCAAAGTTTGAAGTAAGTTTTAACAATTTTTACACATTCTTCGGTTGTTAAACGATCCATATTTGTTAATGGCAAACCTTTCGCTTAATAAATTACACTTCAGATGACAGATATTTAACAGCTGACAGCCTTGCCAGACCGGCGGTTTTGAAACCACTAATGGTAAATTTATGCATTTCAACGTTTTTTTGATGCGTTATTTCGCTGTTTACCCTTAAAAAGTTATCGTTGGTTGATTGTGATTTGAAATGATGTTTCTGTTTCTGTCTAACATTTGCTGTTTCCTTCTAAAAAAAAAATTGGCAAAAATAAAGCGTGTTTTTTTTTTAGAGTAGCACAACTTTGAGTTGGCATCATTGCTTTATTTGACAACCCATTTAACAGCTGATAGTTACTTTTTGTTTAGTTTGCTTTAAAATTTCATTATGAATTGACTTACACCAGAGCAACGCGTGCGAATTGTTGAAACTTTTATCAAAATAATTGTTATATTCGTCAAACTCATCGTGCACTTCTTCCATTTTATAGCGTACATAATCGTCCTTCAGAGCGGCATGATGAGTTTGACGAATATAATAATTATTTTGATTAAAAATTTCAACAATTTGCACGCGTTGCTCTGGTGTAAGTCGACATATCTTTCATTTGATCTTAAATTTGTACATCTTTGAAATGAGCATAAAAATAGCAAAATTCGAAAAATGTGGGGTTACGTTTAAACTCTAAAAGTGAGATTGGGACACTAATAACACACCCTTGCTTATTCCCTCTATCATATATCCCAATTCCATCACAATCGAAGGGTACCCACCCATCAACGGTGATCCTTATAAGTGCTGACTATAATACTGGCTCTATGTTTATATAGGAAAATTTTGAATTTTCAACTTAAATATCTCATTTTTTTAAACGAAAAAAATATTTTTTTAAAGAATATCCTTCTATCCATTGCTTTTTTTAATTTTGATGAAAATTGCATTCTTTATCGTGTACGCGCAGTGGAGCAACTTCTGTTACTTTGAAAATACTTGAAATTTCGTTTTATAAATATAAGTAGTATGATATAACCATATCATATATTTAGTGGGGAAGTAATATCGATTTGTGAAAACAATATCAATACATTAGGAAGCCTCCTTAAAACTTAGGCCAAAAATATGCTGACAAAGTTGTGAAAACACACACTTATGAATTGAAAAAAAAAAACTAAATTCCATTTTCCCTAAAAGCTTTTATAAAAAAAATAAACCAACAATAACTTAAAAACTTAAACTCTTGTTAACATTATAAAAACCACTACATAATTTTTAGGGTTATTGTTGGTCTAGCCAGTAGAAGTGGTTGTTGGTGTTGTAAAAAAAGAGAATTTTTCTTTTCGTTTTTTTTTTTTTTTTGTTTATTGTTATTGTAGGAACAATTTTGTGTTATTGCTTTTGTAAACATTAGGAAGGGTAGGGGAAGGTGGGGTGAAGTGAAAAATTGCAATTTTTTTCTAACATTTTTGCATTTTCGGAAATTTTAATTACTGCATCTTGTTGCTTAATAAAGTGTTAACTCTCTTTATCTATTTAGATTCTAGCGTATGTACACTGCGCGCCATCAGGTTAGCGCCCCTCTTTCACTAATCAATAATGTCAAATATTATCTGAACCAATTGAGATATAGCCTTACAGTTTTTATTTCGTAGAATCCTATCAATTCTCTTTGAAATAAAACAACAATGACGGCTTTAACAGTTTTAAGGATAATTAGTAATGCGTGGTGCCGCCTTTGTTTGAAATTACTTCGAAAATTCGATTGGGAATTGAATGGTAAAGTTGTTCAATGTAGTTCAACGAAATGGTGGACTAAGCGTGTTTGATGCCTTCGATTAATTCGGCTTTTGTGTTGTATTGTTTTCCAGATTCGTACACTTTCCTAGCCAACCATCCCCAGACGTTCTCGATGATATTTAGGTAGGGCGAGTGTGGAGGCCATTCAACGACGTCAAACTTTTTGGCTCTGAATCCACGATTTCACCGATCGGGCAGTTTGGATTGGAGCATTATCGTGCTGGAAATTGCCACTTCAGATTTTCAAATAAGTTTTGAAAGTGGGGAGAAGCTGTTTTCAAAACACTGTTGTAGTTTTCCGCATTCATACGCGATGTCAAAAACTGCAACTCGAAGGTGCCATAGTAGGATATTGCCCCCCACACTATCCCCACCCCCCACCCGGCTGTGGAGGCGGTCCAAATAATGCTCCTCCTTACTTAGGACATGAAAATAATAATTATACCCATCCGGCCCTTCTAAATTAAACTTTTTTTCATCTGAAAAGACAAAGTAATGCCACTGAGTAGACCACGTCATGTGCGTTCGAGCAAAATTTAACCGCATTTCCTTTTTAATCATATGAAGTGGTGTGTTTTTTTTTTATTTTTGCCTCTGTAGGGATGTAGCTTTCCTAATCACTCTTTGAACCGTTGACAAGCTCGCCTTAACACTAGTTTTTTCTTTGATTTTGGTAGGCGAGTCGTGGGAATTCGCTGCTTGCCTCAGTATGGCTCGCTTGTCTGATTGGGAAACCACTCGACTATTACCGCCCTTGAAGTTTTTCCATAGTTTTCCTTATTTTGAATAAAACTGGCAATCGTTTTTCTGTGCCTTCCACTTTGTTTCTGCAATTTTAAATTTTATGGAAGGATAGTCCGGAATCATAGTAGGCTTCAATCTTTGCTCTTTCTTCCAAAGATAAACTGTCCCTCTTCCCATTTTATGAGTTTTTTTAAAGACAAATACTAGTTTAATCTGCACAAAAAATTTGGTAACCGTGATTGCAAAAACAAGCGAGATAACTAAAAATACATTTGGGGGCGCTAATCTGATGACGCAAAACAAGTACAAGCTTTTTCGTCAAAAATAAAACAAAATAGCAAATAATATATAACGGTTCTTCTATCGACCTTTAATTTTTGGAGAGAGAGAGAGATCTCACACATAATGATTGCAAAAACATATAAAAAAGCAAAAACATATGATCGAAAGGGGGGCGCTAACCTGATGACGCGCAGTGTATGTATTGTTTGTTGAAGAAATTCTTTTCGCTTGTAAGGTGCGCGCCAAAATGATAAGGTCATTACATTTTTGTTCTGTTTATGCAAAAGTACAAGGAGTATAGAATATAATAATACAATTGTTGATCAAATATTTTCATAAACACATCAATTGCTCTCTATTCCATTTAGAAACCAAATCCAAATTACTGGTCAAAAAATGCGTCAATCTGACCCATTTCAAGTTCAGATATAGCTTTCTTCTCAGATTGAATATTGCGTAAACAAAAATTTTTAATAACAAAGAAGGCGCGATAAACTTTATAAGGCGCGATAAACTTTATATTTATCGATTTTTAAAGATTTTTTTTCACTTAATAATAAAAAAGTAAAAGTTTTTATATGCCATAAAATAAACTTATGACCTTTTTTCATTTTCCAAAAATAATAAGAAATGTAACTGTGATATTTTGTATTTTTGTAACAATTCCTTGAATTAGTTAATTTAGGAAGACAAAGGACCCCCAGTGTTCCTTAGCCACAGATGCCGTGTGTCACTTAGGACGTCTCTTTTTATAGTTCTCTCAAGCAGAACCGTTAATTAACTACGAAAATTATCTGACTTTGTCACAATTTATTACGTTTCAGGATATCCTGCAGTACATTTTTTTAATTTAATTAATGAAATTTAATTTATATTTTAAATACATGAGTTTAGTGTAATTCAATAAAATTTAAAGATAAAAATTTAAAGCAATAGGCAGTGGCCTAACAAAGCAGAAGTCCTCCAAAAGAAAGAAAATTTTATCATAATTAAGGATAATTTTCACTTAAAAGAAGTGCTATTTAACTTGATGTTAGAACATCTTTTCTTTTTTTTATGGAGTTAATTCCTAGTTTTTAGTTAAAAAAAATTATCTAATGAGCTTAAATAAAATAAATTTTTTCTTAAAACCAAAGAAACATTTTCTAAATTTAAGATGATATATGAAATAATTAAATTAGGAAATTTTGGTATTTTCTAATACAAATTTAGTTCTCAATAGTAAATTTTTTCTATAATTTGAAAATTTTCACCATATTTTAAGTAAAATTAATTTAAAAAAATTTAAATTTTGGTAAAAAGTGTCTTCGGCGCCGTTTTGATTTAAATTTTTTCCTCCAAATAAGTTAATTTTTTCTAAATTCTAGTTCATTTTCATCTTTCGAATGAAGAGCTGATTTCCGCAAATAATTTAACATTGGTTAAGTTCCCTGCGGACAAAGGACCTATCCCAAGACACTTTACGTGACCGGTTTATTGTGATAGGTACCGATCAAGGGACCGATCACTTTAACATGGGCTTGTCCTAGGAGGGTGTCAATTACCCTCTGTGACATGTCACATGGCTGGTCTAAAAGAACATGTCATGACTTTTAAACCGATCACGTGGTAGGTACTTTAGGAACCGGTCCTCTTTTCACCTATCTCGTGATATGTATTTTCTGAACCGGTCCAGTTTTCTCCTACCACGGGACAGGTCCCAATTCCCAACTGACACCTTTTTTCCCGCAGGGTTGTGCGAAATTTTTTAAATATCGTAAGAGAAGTATATCAGAAAAGCAAAACTACTCTTTTTATATTTTTGTCATATTAATTTTAACTTTGTAATTTTTCCGTTAGTCTGGGATTTTGAATTGCGATAGAATTAATATATTTTTATTTAAGTATAAATTCTTTCGATTCTGATTCTTTCGGGGACACTTGGCTGCTTTACTCTCTTTACACTTAACTCCAATATCAAGTTTTTTTTTTCTCTTGTAATATTTTTGTTTTGTTTTAGGTTTTCGTCAAAAAAAAAAATCAAATAAACATGAATGCAAGAATGTATAAACAAAATAAAAATTAAAAGAAGTCTGACAGACTGCCAGCCAGTGTTTAGTTTTTTTTTTAATCTCCCCTGCCTGGCTAGACATAATGCTTACAGTCATGGATTTTCTTTAATATAGAGTAAAAAAAAGAAGTTACTGCACTTTATGTAGAAATATATTCCCCTCGATTCCCTTGTACAATTTTGTAAAATGCAGTAAACTAAAAGTAGAAGCAATAAATATATTATGCACCGTATCAAGGAGCCTAAGTTTTGAAGATTTTATTCGTATTCTGAACATTTCCTTAGAAAAAGTGGGAGATTTGTAAGAAAACTTGTTTTGAAGTTTAGCTAACAGTCCTAGTGTAATTTTATACAAATTGCAATAGGATCAAACTTGTTTGGAAGAAATTGACCAAAGCTGTAACAGGATCAGTCACCTTAAAGTAAAATGCCTTGTTATAAGATAAACCTAGGACATGTCTTAGCTTAGTTCTAGGACATCCAACCGAACTACATAAGTTTTTAAGGAGAGTTCAGTGAAACGTCCTAGATTAATTCAATGACATGTCACAAGAAGTCAATTTTAACATCTTATTACAACACCAATTTAAGTAAATTTGACAAAATATTGCTCCATAAAAACCAGACAAATAAAAAGATTCAAAAGCCGATAGGAAAGGACCTCTAATTAATGATCTAAATTTGTTTCTTATTTTTTACAGAAACTCTAATGAATTTAATTGAGTTGTCATAGATTTTCACACTTTTTTAGAACTTTTTTAAACGAGTGCGAAGGACACTCTTTTTTTATCCATTGAAAGTAAAAAAAAAAAAAACAATCAAAGAAACATATTTTTTATATTGGGTATACAAGTTAATACTGTCGATTTGAACTAACCTCCTTTCTTTAAAAAAAAAAACGGCGGCTGAAAGTTATCGATTGTTAGTAGAAGCTTACGATCAACATGCATTAACTCAAAAAACTTGTGAACGGTGGTTTGCGCGATTCAAAAATGGCGATTTCGACACAGAAGACAAGGAGAGCCCTGGTCAGCCGAAAAAGTTTGAAGATTAGGAATTGGAAGCATTACTCGACGATGATTGTTGTGAAACGCAAGAAGAACTTGCATTATCATTGGGACTCACACAATAAGCCATTTCCCTACGTTTAAAAGCATTGGGATTCATTCAAAAAGCAAGGAAATTGGGTCCCATATGAATTGAAGCCGAGAGACGTGGAAAGGCGATTGTGCATGTCGGAAATGCTGCTTAAACGATAAAAAAGAAGTCGTTTTTGCATCGAATTATTACTGGCGATAAAAAATGGAAACATTACGATAACCCCAAGCGCAAAAAGTCATATGTAAAGCCCGGCCAAAAAGCCAAATCCACGACGAAGCCGAATATCCATGGCGCCAAGGTAATGCTCTGTATTTGGTGGGATTAGAAGGGTGTTTTGTATTATGAGCTGTTGAAATCGGGTCAGACGATTACAGGGGACCTGTACGGAACACAATTGATTCGTTTGAAACGAGAGCTATTAACGAAAAAGACCAGAATATTCAACCAGACACGAGGCCATAATCTTCCATCATGACAACGCTAGGGCACATGTTGCAAGACCGGTCAAAAACTATTTTGAAAACAATGGATGGGAAGTTTTGGCTCACCCTCACAGACCTAGCCCCTTCTGACTACCATTTGTTTCGATCGATGCAGAACGCCCTTACTGGAATACGCTTCACTTCAGAACAGGGTATTAGAAATTGGCTTAATTCATTCTTTACCTCAAAACCGGAGCAGCTCTTTTGGCGCACAATCCATATGCTAACAGAAAGATGGCAAAAAGTATTGGCTAACGATGGACAATACTTTTAAAAATGTATCAATTAATTTTGTTATTATAATAAATGCATTTCTCAAGCAAAAAATCCACATTATTAACTCGTATACCCAATATGTATGAAAATGTATTTTTAGTATGGTTCGAGATTATAGAACATTTTTTTCTTCAATGAAAAATTTTCTTATTTTTATTTAGTAATCATGGAGATTACACAGAAAAAGTTTTTAGACACAAGCTGAATGGAATGCATTTTCTAGTCCGCTACGACTTTCGTCAACATTCTTCGTGCTATATATTTTATAGTTTATCCTTTATGGTCATATATTTGCATATATCATTATATATGCTCATATGTATGTATATGATTTCTGTATGCTCATATATTATCATATATGAACATATACAGCCATATACCATTAAATTTCGTAGATATATGGATATATGAAATCATGTTTGTTCATATATTAAATTATGCAATTTGACGCCCTATGCTCCAGTGGGAGTTAGAGGAATATAATAATAATAATGCATGGATGTATGTATATGATCATGTATGCCCATGTATTATGTTCATAAACCAACCAATGTTCGATCATTTATGTTCATACATAAAGGTTGGTTGAAAAGTTCCTGCGCTCGAAATGAAAGAATACTGTTTTTGTTACGAAATATATTCTGTTATTCAATATAATCTCCTAGAAGCTCAATACACTTGTTCCAATGATCTTCCAAAAATTTTATCCCATCCTTATAATGGTTTTCCGGAAGCTCTGCAAAATAACCGTCTACGGCTGCTATGTCCTCTTCATTCGACGAAAAATGCTTTCCACGAAGGAATTGTTTATGATTTCTGAAGAGATAGTAGTCACTGGGAGCCAAATCTGGTGAATACGGTGGATGTTTAAGCAATTCGTACTTTAATTCTTTGAATTTAGCCATCGTTAAAACACTTTTGTGAGCAGGTGCATTGTCTTGATGAAAAATTATTTTTTTCTTCTTTAAACCAGGTCTTTTCTCACGAATTTTTTCATCCAGCTGATCCAAAAGGCTGCAATAATATTCAGAGTTGATTGTTTTACCTTTCTGAAGATAATCAATCAACAAAATTCCTTTTGCATCCCAAAAAACTGATGCCGTAACCTTCTTTGCTGATCGTTGTGACTTCACCTGCTTTGGAGCTGAACAACCAGCTTTAGCCTACTGTAAACGTTCTTGTTTCAATTTAGGATCATGGTGGTAGATCCAAGTCTCATTTATAGTTATAAACTACGCAAGAAATCGGTTTTATTCGGCTTAAAACGCTCCAAATTACGCTGAGAAATTTGTTTTCGATCCAGTTTTTGTTGAATTGTTAAAGTGTGCGGCACTAACTTTCCAAACAGTTTTTTCATACGTAATTCTTCATGTAAAATATGGAGTACTCGTTCGTCTGAGATGCCTATGACATTAGCAATTTCACGCTTAGTCAAACTTGGATCTTCACTAACCATATTATGTACCTGCTCAATGATTTCTGCTGTGGTTGCAGTTTTTGGTCGTCCTTCGCGTGGATCGTCTTCAAGACTGGTACGACCACGTTTAAATTCACCAGAACAAAATTCAACGGTGCGTTTTGAAGGTGAGGACTCCTTACAAACTTCTAACAATTGTTCATAAATTTCCATTGCTTTTAAACCCTTCAAAACAAAGAATATAATGACTGCACAATATTAAATTTTTTCCACATTAAAAAAAATCAATGACACGTCAACTTCAAATGGCTTGTAAACAAAGAAAGAATTGACAGAATTACTTGCAACTTTGCATGTGTTCTCAGGACAGATATACCAACTTGAGAAAAAAAAAGTTTGGAGCTAGCAGTGCCATCTATTGGTGAGCGCAGGAATTTTCAACCAACCTGTATTTAGATTTTTACAAAGAAAGTGCATAAAAAGCCATTTTTCATAATTTTTATTTTATTTATTTATAAAAATTGAATTTAAACAAATTTATTATAAATACTCGTATTAAAAACAAAAAAAAATATAAATTGGTTCCGCCAGGCATCGCAACCGCGATCATCTGTTTGGAAGTAAACTGTATCTAAATGATTTTTAAAATGATTGGTTCCGTCAGGAATCGAAACCGCAATCATCTGTTCAGGAGTAAACTGTATCCAAATAATTTCTAAGGATCAATTTTAAAGCAATGTTTTAGAAGCAATAATTAAGTATTTTTTTGGAAGTTCTTCAGAATTACTTTCGAAAAAAATGCATAAACGGATATACTTTGAAAGCAATGAAGAGAGTGATTTTTTTGAAGCTGCTTAGAATTACTTCTTGGAGGCAATGAAAGAAGTAGTTTGTTAAGCATGACATTTTTTTCTTTTTGCTGGGAAATTTAAAAATTTTCCAAAATTTTTTTATACATTTGCTAAATAATAACAATAAACCGTTATCAATTGAATAGCTGTATATAACGAATTAGTTTAAAGCTCTGCTTAAAGTTGACAAATAATGATGAATACATATGTTGTTTAGGTTGTGTTTTATGCTGTTGTTAATGGTAATGACTTTTATGTTGACAACACCAACAAAGACAACAACAAGAACAACAACATGCATCTAAAAAAAAAATAAACATTCCATCATTCTTGCATTCAACGTCATTGCATTTAAAGTGCATTCATTACATGTGTATGCATTTTTATATGGAATTTTTTTGAAATTTTTTTATTTTCTATTCTATTTTGTAACTAAAAACTGGAAACTGTTTGTCTACCAACCACCCTGAATATTTATTTGCATTTTTGCCAAGGACCACCATCTCCGGTGGGGTGGTGGGTTAGGGGCTGGGCTGCACTTCTTTAATAAGTATTATGTAGGTTTTTTTTAAAGAGATGTGTTTTGTTAGTATACTTGATTAAAAATATGCAACTAAAGAATTTCTATTCAAATTATGAGTGAACATGCCTTTCAATATACTTGTACTAAGTAGGAAAATTTTATTTATATTCTTCTTTATGATGAATGATAAAAATTTAAAGAATGTTTTGCAATTATTGCAAAAAAAAATAATTAAAACATGATTTACCAATAAAATACAAAAAAATTATAGGCAAATAGTAGGTGTGCGTATGATTAATATTTTATATTTTAATTTCACATCACTCATACGTTTAAGGCACATGACTAAAAAAACGAAATAAACAATCGACCAAAATAGGCTTTTTTGTCTGAGGAATTTAGAGAACAAAGGAGCTCCCAAAAATCAGACCATTTTAATTTTATTTTTATTTTTGCATTTCTTTAAAAGAATCAATATAGAAATGTTTACTCTTTATATGTATTTTTTTTTAATTGAAAATTGCGTATTTTGTTAATTAAATCAACTTAATTTTATTTCTTTTAGTGTGGGCCAAAGAATAAGGGTTGACAAAATCAGAGATGGGGAGCACACACTCAAAAAAAAAAAAGACATGGACACAAAATTAATCCAAAATTTCCTTTAAAATAGTTAAAACATTTTCCTCAATTTAAGTAAAATTTTATTAAAACTTAGAAAAATTTTCTTAAAATTAATAAAAATTCTTATGTTTGGGTAAAAACGAAATAGTTTATATACTCAGAAAAAGTTTATATTTTTCCTAAGTAATATTTCATGATTTTAGGAAAAAAAAAACAAGTATAACAGGTCAATCGAGAAGTCCCCGGCCTGACACATAGATGTCACTACTAGACTTAAATCTATATCCTTGAAAGACACATGTATAAATTTGACAGATGCCGGATCATTATAGCATTTTGAGTGAAGCAACTTTTTTTATTATGAAAAAAAAAATGGATAAAAAGGAACTTCGCGTGTTGATAAAATATTGCTTTTTGAAGGCAAAAAATATAGTTGAAGCAAAAACCTGGCTTGATGACGAGTTTCCGGACACTTCCCCAGGAAAATCAACCATCAAGGATTGGTATTCTAAGTTTAGACGTGGTGAAATGAGCACCGAAGACGGTGAACGCAGTGGATGCCCAAAAGAGGTTGTTACGGACGAAAACATCAACAAAAATCCACAAAATGATTTCGAATGACCGTAAATTGAAATCGAATGAAATAGCAGGTACTCTAAAGATATCAACTGAACGTGTACACCATGTCATTCGCGAATATTTGGGTATGAGAAAGCTCTGGGCAAAGTGGGTGCCGCACGAGCTCACTTTTGACCAAAAACAACGACGATTTGATGATTCGGTGGAGTGTTTGGAGATGTTCAAGTGTAATAAACCCGAGTTTTTGGATCGATATGACAATGGCTGAAACATGACTTCATCATTTCACTCCGAAGTCCAATCGACAGTCATCCGAGTGGACTGCACGTGATGAACCAACTCCAAAGCTTGAAAAAGGAAGGACCATCAACAACGACTATTGCATAGCGTTATTGGACCGTCTGAAGGACGAAATCGACGGAAAACGGACGCATTTGAAGAAAAGTCAGTGAAAACGATGGCGAAAAACCATGAATAGGGCTTTGAATTGCTTCCGCATCCACCGTGTTCTCCAGAATTGGCCCCCAGCGACTATTTCCTGTTCTCACATCTCAAAAGAATACTCTCTGGGAAAAAATTTTCGTCGAATGAAGAGGTGATCGCCAAAACTGAGATCTATTTTAAAGCAAAGTACAAATCGTACTACAAAAATGGTATCGAAAAGTTGAAGGGTCGCTATAATCAGTGTATCACCCTTGAAGGGAACTATGTTGAATAAAAAACGAATTTTGCCAAATTTTTTTTACTATGGTCGGCTGGGGACTTTTTAATTGACCTGTTACATATTAAATAAAAACTTATTAATTTAAAAAAAAAAAAAAACATCTCTGTTTTTAGAAATTTGTATATTAAAATGTAATAAAATTAGGTTTAGTTTAAAAAAATTAGAACATAATTTACTCCCATTTAGTTAAAAAAATTTGTTTAACATAAAATGAAAAAGTACTTGAACTTAATGAGTGTTCATTTATTTTCTTTTCGCGTGTAGTAAAATTATCTTAATTTTAGAAAGTCATTTCTAAATTCAGTTTTTAGGTCTACCACTTTCTAATTTTTAAAAATTGTTTTCTAAAAATTAGTTCAGACAATTAAAAATAAAAAGTAATACATTTTTTCTTATGTAATAAAAAAAATTTATTTGGTTTTAGAAACTGATGAACTATTTCTAAGGAAATTTTTTTTTGTTAAATTTTAAAAATTTTAATAAAATACTTTTTTTCAACTAAAAGTTTTCTAATTTTTAAAAAATAATAAAATTAGGTATAGGATTTTTTTTTTGGAAAATGTTTAAATTATTTTCCAAAAAAACAATAAAATAAAAACAAACTAATTAATTTTCTTAAATTTCAAGAAAAAATATTATAAAAGGAAACAAATTAAAGTAACCATTTAAAAAAACTTATCGTGAATGTTTGTAATTTTTGGTTCGTGATCTTAACAGTCTTAAATATTGAACTTAAAATAGCTTAAAAAAAGGGCGTCCCTTTTTGTAGTTATCTTAAGCAGAACCGTTAATTAGCTACGAAAAGGATCCGACATTGTCACAATTTATTACGTTTCAGTATATCCTGCAGTACATTTTCTTAATTTGTTTACCATTTTGCTAATGAAATATAATTTATATTTTAAGTACACGAGTTTAGTATAATTCCAATTCCGTGGCTAACGAACACTGAAATTATTAAGTGAAAAAAATAGTTCTAATGCCTTCGATAAATATAAAGTTTAATAGGCGCAACGTCAATTATAGGAAAGCCATTATAAAATGTGCTTGCGATATTTTGTATTGTTAGTCAGCAAACAAAATTATTACATAAAAGCGCAAAATTTTAAATTTCAAAATATATTTTAAGCTACTTTAAGTTCAAAATTAAAAATTGTTAAGAGATTTGCACGTGAGCGATTTTTGACTCACCCTCACGCATGATCACGAACCAAAAATTACAATCATGCACTAAAAATTTTTTTAATGGATATTTTAATTCCAGAAATAATACTTTTTTTCTTTTTTTTTTTTTTGAAATAAAAAATATTGAAAACAAGTTGAACGTTTTCTCAAAAAAACTAAATTTTTCTACGATTTAAAAAAAAATACTGAAGTTGTTTTTAATTTATCTAAAGAAATTTTTAGGAAATATTCTAAAGTTTATTATTTCTCAAAAATTAAACAAAAAAACATTTACTTAAAAAAGAAAATAAAACATTTAATTTAAAATTTATCTGAACTAAGTTTTGCAAGCAAATTTTTCCTAGAAATAGTTCATCAGTTTCTAAAATCAAATAAATTTTTATTACATAGGAAAAAAATTATTACTTTTTGTATTTAATTATCTGAACTAATTTCTAGAAAACAGTTCTTAAAAATTAAAAGTTGTATACTAACTTAAAAATTGAATTAAGAAATGGTTATCTAAAATTTAGTTAATTTTACTAGCAAAAAAAATAATTCAAGTAATTTCTCATTTTTAGTTAAGACACATTTTTTTAACTAAATGGGAGTAAATTATGCATTAGTATTTTTTAGTATGCAAATTTCTTAAATCTAAGAAGTTTTTATGAACTTAGATATGAACTATTTAGATATAAAATATTTCTGACTACATAAACTATTTCGATTTTACTTAAACATCGGAATTTTTAGTCTTTTTCTAAGTTTTCATAAAATTTTACTTAAATTGAGGAAAATTTTTAATCTATTTTATTTTATTTATTTATTTTATTTATCTTAATCGAAAAAAATAATATTCTCCGAAAAATCAACTAGAAAAACAGTAGGTTTTATCAATTTTGTTTGTAAAGTTGTTTTTTTTTGCGAATTTTTTTGTTTGGCGAAATTGTTAGTTGTTTTTTACGTCATTTGTAAGTTGTTTTTTTTTACAGTTAGAATAACTACATAATAACTTTTGCTGCCGTCAAGGTACGTCGTTATTTTGAGCTCGTTTTTTTTCATAGCTACAGCCGTTTAGTCTTATCGCTCTTATTTCGGGTCGACACTGACGTATGTATGTACAGGTTGGTTGAAAAGTTCCTGCGCTCACCAAGAGATGGCACTGCTAGCTCCAAACTTTTTTTTTCTCAAGTTGGTATAACTGCCCTGAGAACACATGCAAAGTTGCAAGTCATTCTGTCAATTCTTTCTTTGTTTACAAGCCATTTGAAGTTGACGTGTCATTGATTGTTTTTAATATGGAAAAAATTTAATATCGTGCAGTCTTTAGATTCTTTGTTTTGAAGGGTTTAAAAGCAAAGGAAATTTATGAACAAGTGTTAGAAGTGTATATGGAGTCCTCATCTTCAAAACACACCGTTGAATTTTGGGCTGGTGAATTTAAACGTGGTCGTACCAGCCTTGAAGACGATCCACGCGAAGGACGACCAAAAACTGCAACCACAGCAGAAATCATTGAGCAGGTACATAATATGGTTAGTGAAGATCCAAGTTTGACTAAGCGTGAAATTGCTAATGCCGTAGGCATCTCAGACGAACGAGTACTCCATATTTTACATGAAGAATTACGTATGAAAAAACTGTTTGGAAAGTTAGTGCCGCACACATTAACAATTCAACAAAAACTGGATCGAAAACAAATTTCTCAGCGTAATTTGGAGCTTTTTAAGCCGAATAAAACCGACTTCTTGAGTCGTTTTATAACTATGGATGAGACTTGGATCTACCACCATGATCCTAAATTGAAACAAGAACGTTTACAGTGGACTGAAGCTGGTTGTTCAGTTCCAAAGCAGGTGAAGTCACAACGATCAGCAAAGAAGGTTATGGCATCCGTTTTTTGGGATGCAAAAGGAATTTTGTTGATTGATTATCTTCAGAAAGGTAAAACAATCAACTCTGAATATTATTGCAGCCTTTTCGATCACTGGATGAAAAAATTCGTGAGAAAAGATCTGGTTTAAAGAAGAAAAAAATCATTTTTCATCAAGACAATGCACCTGCTCACAAAAGTGTTTTGACGATGGCTAAATTCAAAGAATTAAAGTACGAATTGCTTGAACATCCACCGCACTCACCAGATTTGGCTCCCAGTGACTACTATCTCTTCAGAAATCTCAAACAATTCCTTCGTGGAAAGCATTTTTCGTCGAATGAAGAGGCCATAGCAGTCGTAGACGGTTATTTTCTTTTCGAGCGCAGGAACTTTTCAACCAACCTGTAGATATTGCTACCCACCCATTTATATAGATAACATACTATGATATGAATATAAAATATAATTATTATATTAATCAATTGATGCGTAACTAATCAAGTGTTGATAAAATATTCATTGATTGGAAAGAAGTACATATGTTAGTGTACACTTAATCGAAATTGTGCACTTTTCAAGAATAACAACATTAATTATGAGTTATATTTGATTTAACCGTTTTCGCGATTTAAATGATGAAAACAAATATATAATTAAATGTTTTATTGGGACATATTTTTGTTATACCACAACAAATTGCTTTAAAAGGTGTTTCTTAGTATAACAATGTCTTACTTAAATTACCTAAATAGTATGCATAAATTTTCAAACTAAAACCCTTGATTCAGAAACTACATTAACGACAAAATATACATTAAAATTCCACTTACCTTTTACGATTAAAGAAGTTGCCTTGTAGAAAATTATTACGGGTATTTACTTCATCAGGCTGAAATAATAACAACAAAGAAAAAAAAAACACAATAAAAAATAGGAAAATAACAAATTAATTATTTAAAATTTATGTAGATTTATTTTTATAAATATTACGAAAAACTTGGGATAAAATATTGCTTAAATACTTATAAATAACAAATTTACACCTCATATTGTTTGCAGACCTTTAAAAACAAAATTCCTTGATTGAATTTTCAAATCTGATTAAATTTTTAACGAACTGATTAGTAATAATATTTTAATAAAATTAAATGAATTGTTTCAATTTGAAGTGATTCAACAAAAAATTCCTTGATCCAATTTTTAAATCCGATTAAATTTTTAACGAATCGCTTAGTAAAATTTTTTTATTAATAGAATCAAATGAACACTCAAAAAGAATAACAATTCCAATCTCTAGGTAAAAACGAAATAGTTCATATTGTTACAGAAATTTCTAAACAATAGAAATTTCATCGCGCAAATTTTTTGACAGTTGGCAAAATCTAGTGAAGAAATAACCCGAAATAACTAGAATACCTGACTACTCATATCAATACGGGTACTTGGTGATGCATCAGTTCAGTTCATAACAAAAAGCTAAAGAGTAAGCATTGTCGATTAATTGAATTGTATATTCTGTGGATGTGTAAACGTAATAAGAGTTTAAAAACAAGTCTCTTGTGTAATCGTTTTGTATTTAAATAAAGAGTAGCTTTAAAAAAATTTCAACGGTGTTTATTATTTTAAAAGGGTAATAATCACCCCTATCGTTAATAAAAAGTAAAATGGAGTTTATATTTTATAGTTGATCTTTTTAATACTTATATGTATGAAAATGTATTTTTAGTTTGACTCGAGATCATAGGAAAAGTTTTTTCAAATGAAAAATTTTTTCCTTATTTTTTAATTTTAGTAAACATGGAGAATACACAGAAAAAGTTATTAGACACCAGCCGAATGAAATGCATTTTCTGGTCAGCTACGACTTTCATCAACATTCTTTGTGCCGAAATACCAATTGTAAATATCTCTATTTAACTCACAAATCAACGGAAAAAGCTATTTTATGCTAACATACAGTTGATTTTTATTATTGAGTACAGATGAAATTTACTAACTATTGTACAAATTTGTATGAAAAATTTAGAGGTATCTTCACATTTTCACTCATAACTTTTTAACAGCTGAACAGATTTTGCTCATTTTCAATACCAAACTGCTCGGGAGGATGTTTAATAATCTGGGTAAAAATAGGCACCTCAACAGACAGACAGACAGACAGAAAGACGGACATCGCTAAATCGACTTAAAATTGCATAAGGATCACGAATATATATACTTTATGGGGTCTTACACCTATATTTCGACATATTACAAACGGAATGATAAACTGATATATATCTTCACCATATATAGTGGAGGGTATACAAATATAATTTCAGGAAACAAATTGCAATTTTTTCTCTTGATGATAATCATTAATTAACTACGAAAAGGATCTGACTTTATCACAATTTAATACGTTTCAGTACTACATTTGCAGTACATTTTTTTAATTTGTTTACCTTTTTGCTAATGAAATTTAATTTATTTTTTAAATACATGAGTTAAGTATAGTTCAATTTAATTTAAATATAAAAATGTACAGGAAAAAGCTTGTTAAAAGTTTGGTCCTCACAGAGCGGAAGTTCTCCGAAAGTGTGAAAATACTTAGTTCTTTAAAATATAGAAAAAGTTTCATATTTATTAGAAAATTTTTATCAAATTTAAGGATAATTTTCACTTAAAAGAAGTGCTTTTTAACTTGATGTTAAAAAATATTTTCTTATTTTTAGAGAGTTTAAACCTAGTTTTTAGTAAAAAAAATTACACTAGGCAACAGCCATTTTGTTATTTGGTTCTAGCATACTTTTTCTCATGGATTTGGACCTACTGAACACGAAAATGAATTTTAAAAATTTTTCTGTCGATTGGTTTGCGAGATACAAATTTTTTAATTTTTTTTTTTTAATTTTTGGAGGTACACTTACTATTTTGAGCATATCTTTAGTCTTCTTTGACCTATTTTATCCTACTACTACTCAAATTAAAGACAATTGAGCCGTCTACAACTTATTCTCAGAAAATTTTCAAATCGGGTTAGTAGTTTTGATGTTGGCGGCTTAAAAAGGTTAAAAAACTGCGTTTTTTTAGTAAAAATGTGGCTGAAAAATTCATATAAAAATTCATATAAAATGTAAAACGCGATGTTAACAGCGATTTTAATTTTTTTACGTATAGCTGACACTTTTCCAAAGAAAATAAGCCCTTACTTAACAAAATCTGATGACAAATGGCCGACTTATTATTTTTTTGGTAAACGACCGAAATTCCGCTATTTCACGATTTTTTGATTTTCATTATTTGCACAGCTTACCTACCCAACGCAAACGAATAAATACATTTGAACTTAATTTAAAATAAACAAATTAGTCTTCGTATATTATTTTTTAATTTATTTACAGCACTACATGCTCAATGTATCGCACAATTAGCTAAACTAACGAAATTAAACTAACTAATTAAATTAAGCAAATCAACGCACAAAAAAATGAGTAAAAACAAAGATATAAGTGTACATTTTATGCCATGTGGAAAAACTGCTGACTTCTTCTTTGTTTTTTGTATTCGCTGCAATCGGTCTCACGTATTAGGGTCCAAATATAGTCACCCATCATAGCCGTGTCATAGTTGCCCTGATAGCGTCGTTCCATAGCCTTCAATTCCTGATGAAAGCGCTCGCCGTGTTCGTCGCTCACGTCTCCTAAATTCTCAGGGAAAAAATCCAAATGAGAATCCAGAAAGTGTATTTTAAGTGACATGTGCACTCCCATGGCTTCATAGTTCTTTACCAGATCCTCAACTATGTCCTTATAATTCGGGCTTTTGTTGTTTCCTAAAAAGTTTTCCACAACAAGCCTGAAGGAATTCCATGCTGCGGCTTCGATGGGTGATAACAGCTTTGGGAATTTTTCATCTTTCAACATTTTTTTTATCTCGGGTCCTGCGAAGACTCCTTCTTTAATTTTTGCCAGCGAAAGGTAAGGGAAAATTGACCGTAAATAGGCAAAAGCTTCACCTTCTTTGTCTAATTTTTTGGCAAAATTTTTAATCAAACCCAATTTTATGTGCAGCGGCGGAAGTATTATATTTTCACGGTTCTCTATTAGTGGTTTGCGCTGAACATTCGCTTCTCCAACTACAGGTTTCGTTCGTACCGGCCATTTTTTTTTTTATATAATGCTGATCATCAGCGCGGCTATTCCAAAGGCACAGAAAACAGCAATGTCGCGTATAGCCTCCTTGGAGTCCACACAGAATGGCCACAACTTTAAGGTCGGCGCATATTTTCCAATTGTATTTCCTATACTCTATGCATTTCAGCAAAATGTCCATAGTTTCATAGTTCTCCTTTGAATGAACCGCATGAGCAATAGGAACAGATGGCTTTTCATTCCCATTATGTAAGAGAACTGCCTTCAAGCTCTCTTTGTTGCTGTCAATAAACAACCTCCATTCGTTGGGGTTGTGAATTTGGTGAAGCTCTTGGAACAAGCCTGAAATGTCGCTGCAAAAACATATTTGGTCTTTCTTTGTATAAAATTTTGCATACTCCTTGTGACGGTTTCTGTACGCTGATACTTTCACTTCTGAAGCCGCAAATCCACACTGTATCATCCGAGACGCAAAAAGTTCGGATTTCTCCTTAGTGAGACCAAAATCGCGCACCCAATCGTTTAGTTCGGCCTGTGACAGTAATTTTCGCTTTGCACCCGGCTCAAATTCGCTTGCATTTGACTCAGACTCTTCTTCTGACGATTCTGCTTTTTGAAGAGATGCACCAGGGCACACTGGATATGGCACATCATGCGAATGTGGTACTGGAAGCGCAAACGATCCCACTTGAGCGTAGTTCCATTTAAAAAATCTTCCTACCCCACTGTTTGTGGTGAGGCAAAAATAACAGTCTGTGGAATGGCATAGCGGCTTTTTCCACATCATTGGTGTATCGAATTTCATATGGCGGCTAAAATTAAAATAAATTACTATATTCGCTATGTATAATGTGTTTAAATAAAAATTCTTACCTTCCGCCAGCTGCCCAGTTGGTTAAGATTATATAGCAAAGATCACACAGCGACTTAGGTGTCCATGGTTCTGTGATATTTGGTGAAATACCAAAATAATTCAAATAGTGCAATTGTACTGCTGGAGTAAACTTGTGTGCGTGATTTTTTTTTATAAACTGGCCACAAACATTGCAGAAATTGTCTGGATCGTTCAAACACTCGAACACACGTAGTCTTTTACTCATTGTCTTCCTTGCGTTTTCTAAATATTAACTTCTTTACACTTTCACAGACAGTTTTGAAATGCAATTGATAACCGTGTCTCCTTATGTTTAAATATGTATGAGCATGTAGTGCTGTAAATAAATTAAAAAATAATATACGAAGACTAATTTGTTTATTTTAAATTAAGTTCAAATGTATTTATTCGTTTGCGTTGGGTAGGTAAGCTGTGCAAATAATGAAAATCAAAAAATCGTGAAATAGCGGAATTTCGGTCGTTTACCAAAAAAATAATAAGTCGGCCATTTGTCATCAGATTTTGTTAAGTAAGGGCTTATTTTCTTTGGAAAAGTGTCAGCTATACGTAAAAAAATTAAAATCGCTGTTAACATCGCGTTTTACATTTTATATGAATTTTTATATGAATTTTTCAGCCACATTTTTACTAAAAAAACGCAGTTTTTTAACCTTTTTAAGCCGCCAACATCAAAACTACTAACCCGATTTGAAAATTTTCTGAGAATAAGTTGTAGACGGCTCAATTGTCTTTAATTTGAGTAGTAGTAGGATAAAATAGGTCAAAGAAGACTAAAGATATGCTCAAAATAGTAAGTGTACCTCCAAAAATTAAAAAAAAAAAATTAAAAAATTTGTATCTCGCAAACCAATCGACAGAAAAATTTTTAAAATTCATTTTCGTGTTCAGTAGGTCCAAATCCATGAGAAAAAGTATGCTAGAAACAAATAACAGACAAAAGTTTGTTATTTGTGACCTAGTGTTATCTAATAAACTTAAATAAAAAAAAAAATAAAATTTTTCTTAAAACCAAGGAAACATTTCCTTACAGTAAAATTTAAGATGATATATAAACTAATTAAGAGGAAATTTTGCTATGTTTGCTAATAAAATTTAGTTCGCAATAAGAAAATTTATCTATAATTTAGAAATTTTGGTCAAATTTTTGTTCTTTATTTCAAGGAAAATTTTATTAAATATTGGTATTGGTTTATTAAATATTTGGCGCCATTTTCATTCAATTTGAAGTGATTCAACAAAAAATGGTTTTGTTTTTTACAAAAATAACGAATAATTATTTTTTATATTTATTTTTTCTATCAAAAAGATTTGACTCTTTTTACAAATTAAAAATGAATGCATAAATTTATTTTTACTGACAATTTATAATTGATAATAGAGTATTCAAAAAACCAGTCTTTTGAAAAAACAGGTTTCGGTTTTGGTTTTTGCAGAAAAAACCGGTCAACCGGTTTTTTCGGTTTTTTTAATTTGATTTAAAAGCTTATATAATTTGTTAATTATTTTTACTGTCCTATTCATTTAAATTTAATTTTTTTTATTGTATTTCATTTCAACAAAAAATAAATTTAAAACCAATATTTTTTAAATATGTAAGAAGAAAATCTATCTTTCACTTCTAAAATAATATTTTAGAAATAATATGCAATTTAAATGTTTCGTTTTAAGACAATTTTTTTGTTTGTTTTTGATAAAGCTAGAAGTAGAAAATACTCTTTCACTAATAGTAGATGTTGGACAAATAGTCAAAAGACAATTATATAAATTGTCCAACTTTTCAATTCTTTTGTCGCATTTATCAAGATATATGAAATCATCATATGTGACCTCCTCCGAGAAAAGGGACCTAGTGTGTCAAAAAACGTGTTTGGACTTAAGAGTGGATTCTGGTACCTAAAAGGGTGTAGAATAAGATGAAATGAGTTAGATTTCTGATAAAAACGTACAATACGAACTTGGGAAATTCGATCAAAATCAGAAAAACATTAAAATTTTACTTTTTTGGTTTTAAATTGACACTCTAAAAGCTAAAAAAAATACGTCACCACCAAATCGCATCCCCCAACTGAAGGTGCGTTCACAGTGATAAACTTTAAATGCGTTTTTCTCAAAACTTCATTTTTACACACGGAGAAGGTCACATATAATGATGAATGATTTTGTACAGTCTCTTTTTTAGGATTTTGAATACTGTTTATTGTGTTATTTAGATCAGAAATTAAACTATTTGAATTTGGAATATCCAAAGTTAAGTCTTCATCGGAATCTATCAGACTTACATCTAAATCTTCATAACCAAACAAACGATTATAAAAAGTGTTCGGAAAAAATAAAAGAGACCAAGTAACCCAGTTGGTGATGTAATTAAAAAAACCGGTTAACCGAACAAAAAAGACCGGTTTTCGGTTTTCTTCGAATTTACAAAATATTCGAAACCGATCGGTTTAAAAAAAAAAAAGAAGCCGGTTGACCGGTTTTTGAATACTCTAATTGATAAACAGAGTATCCCACAGTTCCTTTGATTACGCAAATTAAATCATGAAATAAATTGTTTAATCATTGATCTAAAATGACTATAAATTATTTAGTGATTTATAAAAATTAATAAATTTATATGCGAATTGACTTAAAAAAGAATTATATTTTTTAAGCTCTGGTTGGTTGCTGGTGCAGCTAGTCAAATGCAACCAGATGCAAATGTGTTGGATTGCATAAAAAATGTATGTATAACGACGAAACTATAACACTATCAGACAGATATGACAAAATAAATGCACACATAAAGCACACATTAGGGTATTCATACAAATGCATAGAAAACTGAAAAATTCTATTTCCAGTAGAATTTTTTTTGTCACAATATTTGCAAAACTTTTGTATTTTGAAAAAACTTCCAAAATATTTGATCTTTTTTAAAATTGAAATTTAAATTTCTTGTCATTACTACAGCAGACAATTGCAAAAAATTTCATTTACGCGAAATGCGTAAATTCGGTGTGAAATGCAAACAAAATCCCTGCCAAATCTTTTCTTGGGCAAGTGTTTAGAAATAAAACAAAAAATGTATTTATAATTTTCTATTTTTCGCCAAGTTTAACTTGGGTAAAACATTAAATACCACTAATAAGTATGAAAAACATGTTAAAATTTGCATACACATTTGCACCAAATCAAGTGGTTACGAAAGAATATTTTTCTGTTTTTTTTTTTATTTTTAATGTATGCAGCAAGGAAAAATAAAAAAAAAAAAAAAACTAGTAATAAAAATACATTTAGAGTACATTACAATTTGTTTATAAATGAATTTTTCATTTGGGGTTTGTTGTCGGATATAAAAATTAAATAATATTAAAAAAAAACATTACACGCGACAGAATAAACAATTAAATTTTTAAATTAACAAGAAATAATCCCAGTGTTTTATTATTTTCATTTTCTGTATTAAAACAAAAAACACATTTTATTGAAATTAAACAAAAATAAAAGAGAAAAATGTTTCGTACTTTAATTTAATAAGATAATTTATGAATAAACCATTCGAACAATGAGCAGATAAGACAAGTTTCTTGGGAATTGACAGGTTTTTTGTTCGTATCAAAAGTCTAATCATTCTTGGGGGAATATGGTTTTATTTTTGTATAATATACAGGGTGGAACAAAAAGTAATGTCATTTCACAATGTAAATTGGCTGACATTTTGTTGAAAATTAAAAAAAAATGGGAAAATTTAAAGGTGTAAAATTGATAACGTATGCCCGTATGTATTGTTTTTTTTTTATTGCAGAAGAGCGTGAGAGCTAATGAGAAATTTGAATGAGTGTAAAGAGCACAAGCACATTTAAAAAAAATTAGAAAATTCACATTTTAAATTTACCCAGCAAAAAAAATGGTAGTCATTCTGTGACTATAACTTCTTTCATTGCTTCCTAAACTTCAGTTGACATTCTTTTATGATTTTTTGGTGTTATTCTAAGGCACTTTCAAAGGAATTCATGTGCTCATATTTCAAATGCAGTGATCTGGATATAAACCCGATGCATATCTTAAAGAATCACTCTTCATTACTTCTAAAGCATAAGTTATGGTAGATCGTACATTTTTTTTCGAGTCTAAAAGCATTTTTCAAATTTAGAAAATAGTTCTGATGAACTGTTTTAATTTTTGTATTAAATCATTTTTTATATTTTAGTTTAAAATTTCATGAGGGTTAGAATTTATGCAGTTTCGAAATTTTTTTAAGTTTTGAAAAATCAAGAAAAACTGATTTTTTTTATGACCTTTAATTGAAACTAGCTGGCCTGTCGTTTGCATTTTTTCAGCCTTAAATATTTATGACGACGCAATCTCTACATTTTTGCATTATGTACATTATTTAACACTACACCATTTCCAGTTTTAGTTCAGAATTTACCAAAATAATTTCAAAATTGTGAAAAAATTATTTCAAATTGCCCAAAAATGTTTTAAAATTGTGCAAAAATTATTTCAAATTGTTCAAAAATATTTTAAAAATTGTCTAAAAATGTTTCCAAATTGTACAACCTGTTTTTAAATTATCCAAAAATTTTTAAAATTTATCTAAAAATGCATTAAAATTTTTGAAAAATGTTGCAAAAATTCTTTTTCACACTAATGCTGAATTATTTATTTGTTTTAATAAAAAGTATTAGTATATCAATGCATAAATTTCGCTTCTTTAAACTTATTTTCTGCATTCTTATGAATTAAATTTTTATTTAACCTTAAATATTACAAAGTATATGAACATTTTCCACTCATGCATCATTGTATTACCATTGCTTCCTTAGAGTAAAGTACATATGAGTAATGCTAGTAGCTAAATTTCAATACTTCCATCCTATGACACGCTAATGTTAAATTCATCGATGAAACCATCAGAAAAGAAGTGATGCCTTTTCTATAGTAGTGATGCTTTTATTGCTTCTTTGGCAGCTTCATTTTTGCTGGGTATTTATCGATAAAAAAAAAGACAATGTCATTTTAAATCCAACTTTGACATGGTGTGGGCGAAAGAGTATATAGAGGTGTACATAAATTGAAAAAAAAAAAAACATTGTTTCGAGTTACTAAACGCTTATTTTGAGAGATATATAGGTCACATCCCACTAAGCGACCACAAAGCTCCTAAAGAAAAATACCTAATCTTTCTCAAAAAAAAAAAAAAACCATTTAGAAAAACAGTCAAAAAATATTTTGACTGCAAAAAAAGTTAAAAACTTTTAAAATTTTTTTTTTTATTTTTTTTTTTTTTAATTTTTTTTTTTCATTTTTTTTAATATTTTTTTTATGTGTACAAGGACGGAATAATAAGTCCGTGACTTTTCGAACTTCCCTCGTAGTTACAGCCATGGACATGTAAATAGGACACATTTTAGTACTAAAATAAAATGCTTTATATTTTCCAAAATAAAACAATAGTTAAAATTTATATTTCCCACATCGGAAGAGTTACATCCAAACTTAATAATTCAACGTTTATTTCAAAAAAATCTTAGATCTTTTTAAAGAAATAACAAAAAAATGTACAGAACAAACATAAAAGGCTGGACAAATAAATAGGACAATATTATAAATCTAACGAATATTTTTTTTTTTTTGGTTGACAGAAGGTGTTGTTTACACATTATATTTTTTTGGCCAATCCAAAACCTTAATATTTTCCTTTAAAAACCACTCCTTAACAACTTTTAATGAGTGTTTGGGGTCGTTATCCTTCATAAAAGTCTAGATTATTGGCATATTTTCGAATGCAAAGTGTTCCATATAAATTTTAAGGATGCTTAAATATTGAAATTTGTCCATTTTGCCCTCTATTTTTACGATGAAAATGTACCCCAACCATTAAGATTTCACCACCGTGTTTAACTGTCTTTTGTGTGTACTTAATGTTCAAAGCATGGTTCTTCGGGCGATGTACAATTGTTCTACCATCGGGTCCAATGCGAGTTACCATGGTTTCATCGCTTCATAGCACTTTTTCCAAGAGGATAAATCTTTTTCCTTGTCCAAAGTCAAGTCGCTTTTTAATAAGTTTGCTTCGTTCAGTCGTCTTCTTACAGGTCTTGAAAGGGTCGAGTTTGCTCTTTCGAACCTTGCTTCTGTCGATATGAATTGTTGTTTTACGGCTCCTAGGCTTTTTTTTTTTTATTATGTGTGTGATATTTTCTGTCAATTTCACATCATATCAATCATCGTACATCATATTTCTAGAACACTTTACCATTAACGCAATTTCTGTGGGGAATTTGTTCTGCTCATGGAGCTGGTAGATAAGCTTCCTTTTTTCAGTACTGCAATGTTTCCACGACCCATGTTTTATTATATTTAAAGAATACACTCAAAATTGTAAAAGTTAAATGAATACTAATTGTGCGAAAAAAATTTTACAGTTTTTGCAATGTGTCCTATTTAAATGTCCAAATAAATCATGACCCATGTTAAGTAATACAGCTGTTAATACCGTAAAGTGGATTTCTTCTATAATCTAAAACTACTAGATCTATATTTATTAAAATGAAAAAACAAGTTGAAATATCTTTTTACTATAGTGAAATATATAAGCAAACATATCAGTACAACGAAGTGTCCTATTTCTATGTCCATGGCTGTGTATGAAATGCAACACTGCTCCCATCAAGTACCACATGTTAATAGACTAATGTCAAATTTTGCGTTTAACAGAAGGATTTTTCGAGGTCCATAAAATAGGCATTTGTTTGATCAATAATTTCATCGTTGGAGCTAAATCTCTTTCCACCAAGCCATTTCTTTGGGTTTGGAAATACACTCAGAAAAAAAAATTAGTTGAAAAATTTGTAAACGGTTTTCAATCCCACTTAACTATTTTTGTACTGATTTTTAGTAAAAAAATTATTATTTAGCAAATCATTTTGCTATTTACATTTTACAAATTACAGAATTTTTACAGAATATTTACAAATTTTCGTTGCTAATTTCAGAAATCATTTTACTAATTTTTGAAAACTGGTTTGCTAAAATTAGCAAAAAAAATTACTAATTTTAAAAAAGTCGATATTGAAGGAAATGTTATTTCCAATAATTTAAACTTATACATACAAACTTAAATTGCCCTAAAATGTTACATAGAATTAAAAAAGGGATCGGAAGTGAAGATACCGACTCATGTCTAAAAAGAGGACATCCACTTAAAATAGCACTAAAAAGGGTTTTTTAGTTCTAAAAATCAGCCCTAAAAACAATTAAATTTAACCTTAAAATTAAAAAAAAAAGAAATTTACTAAAATATTTTTCAAAGCAGAAATTACCAAGTTAAAACAAAATGATAAATTTTGTTTTAACAATTTTTTAGCCTTTGATTCTTTTTAATTTTGTATAAAACATCTTTTAAACTAATTTTTCTACTAATTTCATTGTACTACACGTCAGCAGACATGTGTTGCTATGAATAGCAAAAAATACCGCTGTGCTCAAGTTAGCAGAATTTCTCGTAATAACAGCAAAATTTTCAGTTGCCATTACAGACTTTTTTTGGTGAGTGTAGAAAAATAGTCACTGGGGGCTAAATCCGGAGAATATGAAGGATGAGGTACCAATTCATAGCCCAATTCATGGAATTTTGCCAATCCTTTGAAGTTGTCACATGATTACGTTTCTGGTCGGTTGTGAGCAAACGCTGCAGCCATCTTGCGGAAAGCTTTCTCATACCCAAGTGATCGTTTCCAAATTAAAATTACTAAACCATATGAGATGCCTATGCCTTCCACAATCTATCGCACATTCAATCTCCGATCGGCCAACACCATATCGTGAATTGTTTTGGGTGTAGAGACCTCAACTGGGCGTCCAGAACGTTCGGCATCTTCCGTGCTTGTAAGGCCACAACGAAAGTCAGTAAATCACTTTGTTACCATTGAAATCGATGGTGCAGAGTCCCCATAGTATTAATCAAGCTTTTCCTTGGTTTGATTGACCGTTTTTTTCGCAAAAAATAATGTTTAATGAGCAGTCGAAATTCACTTTTTTCCATTTAAAAAAAAAGCCACAAGGTTGTATGTTTTGAACAGCTGTTAAACGCAAAGTAAATGACGGAACTTGTTCAAAATTTCACAGTAGTATATTAACAGGTGGTACTAGATGGGAGCAATGTTGCATTTCATATAACAAAGAGGGAAGTTCGAAAAGCCACGGACTTATTGATCGGTCCTCGTATTTCTTAAAAGATTGAAGAAAAAGCTATCGAAAACATTTTGGACAAAATTTTCTAACTACAATAGGTAATTAGTTACAGGTATCTGAAAACAGGGCTCAAGTTTGTACACTTGAGATGAAATCCCCCATATTCATAATCCTTATGCAATTTTAACTTGATTTAGCTATGTCCGTCTATTTTTACCCAAGCAGTGTAGTATTGAAAATTAGCAAAATCTATGCAGCGGTAAAAAAAAGTTATGAACAAATCGTGTATTTTAGTACAAATTGATATAAGCGTCTGATGAAATAAATATTATATAATATTTTTTTTTTTTCACCCAAACGCCTAGAAGTGAGTACTCAAAAAAAATTTCACCACAAAAAATTTATTTCATCTCAAAAAATTTTTTTCACCTCGAAACACCGAGAAACGAGCCCATAGAAAAAAAAACAAAAACAGCTGCAGGGGATCGATTAAGGGTCATATGAAAAGATCACATGGGAAGTATTGGTGGCTGCTGATATCGGATCCAAAATGACGATCGTGGATTTTAAAGTATATATTTGAATCTAAAATACTCACGATTCGGAAATAAAAAAATTAAATTTAAATTGGATCTGCTGTTTTGTATTTTAAATTTATATATTCAAATACAAAATAAAAACTTTTTTAAATTCACGGCCGCCATTTGGATCCGCCAAATTCGTGATTAGAAGCCTCTAAAACTTGTTTATGTCATTTTCTTTTTATATGATCTCTAATAGTTCCTCCAGCTATTTTTATTCCTTTCTCTATGGTCTCGATTCACTGTGCAACAATATATTACCTTTTATATTTTTTTACTTTATCTGCAAAGATTTGAAAAAACCGGTAAAGCCGAATTTAATGCTTTTACTTGTTTTTTTATTTAATATAAGGTTCTTTATCAGTTAATATGCAGAAATTCTGGAATATTAAGAAGTGTTTTGTCTTTAGGAAAACTGGAAAAGTCTGATATCTTCACAATAGTTTTAGAATATGAAGCATTTTCAAATTCTAAAACTTTTTGCCACTATAAAATCCTTTAATCTTGTGTCATTTGATTCTATAGCATGATCCATTTCGAGGTTCCCTAATTTTTTAAAGAAAAAAACACAGAAAATTCAAATTTAGTGGGGAATGTTTATTATCATTTGAAAGAACATTCTTTGGCATTTATTTTTTGAAGATTATGTCTATCAAATATTGGCCGTTGCTACGTCGCAGATGGTCCATCCATTGATTTCAATTTTCGATGACTCGGTCGAGCATTTCGACTGGTAACTGGCGAATGACACGCGTGATGCTTTTCTCCAAGGCCTGAATCGAAACTTGTTTAACCGCATAAACTTTAGACTTTACATATCCCCACAGGAAAAAGTCTAACGGTGTGATATACACGATCTTGGTGGCCAATCGACCGGCCCAAAACGTGAAATTATGTGCTCACCGAAGTGTTCTCTCAACAAATCCATTGATTGATGCGATGTGTGGGAAGTGGCGCCGTCTTGTTGAAACCAAATGTCGCCATGATCACGAGCTTCAATTTCAGGCATCAAATAGTCGGTTATCATGGCACGATAACGGTCGCCATTGATGGTTACATTCGCGCCGGCATCATTTTTAAAGAAATCTGGACCGATGATTCCATCGGCCCACAAACCACATCAAACCGTTGTTTTTTCTAGATGAAGTGGCAGTTCTTGAATCTCTTCAGGTTGCTCTTCATCCCAAATGCGGCAATTTTGTTTGTTTACATACCCATTGAGCCAGAAATGTGCCTTATCGCTAAATAAAATTTGCCTCGAAAACGTTAGAGCGAAGCGATGTCGCTTGGGAAGGTCGAGCGGCTTCAGTTGTTGCACAAGCTGTATTTTGTACGCTTTCAGTTTAAGATCTCGACGTAAAATGCGCCAAGTCGTTCCATGCATCAGTCGGATCGACTCTCCACAGTCTTCGTGTACACTCTCAGCTACGGCCGCTATATTTTCTTCACATCGTGCTGGACGTGGTCTATTCGGTCGAACATTATCCAATAATGAATGCTGGGTCTCAAAAAAGTGTTACGAATAGTACGCTCAGTAGGCCGATTATGTTGACCATAAGTTGAGCGAAGTGCACGAAACTCATTCCTCACAGAACGTGAATTTTCGTAACAAAGTTGAACGATTTGTAAACGTTGTTCAGGCGTAAGTATTTCCATTATGAAATGCCAAACAATACTAAACAAAAATAACATGACAGCATGACACGACTCACCCGTGATCTGTCAAAAAAAGGGTATTGAAAAAAGTATCTCTACTTGAATCACCCTATATATAAGAATATTTAAATTTAATGGAATTTTATGAATTGTTGATCTGTTATTTTGTAAGTGAATAGTATAGTAGGATTTTTTTTAAGATCATATCATATTCTTTTTAATTATTTTTATTGTAAAGAAACATGAAAATTTTATTAGTAAGTTATAGAGAATAAAAATTGAGAAATTCCACTGAGCCAGCAGGATAGAATACTTAGTATTTTCGGTTGGCGCTACCCAACCTTGTCAATACCCATGCTCTTCTTCTCCCTTTACGGTCATTGCTTGTTGATGATTGTCTATTTTATATTGAGTGTTAGGAAACAAATTAACAAACTTGTAAACAACAACACAATTAGACTAACATCAACGAAATTTAACAATTTATATTTATCCTCTATATTTTACAGTTTTTTGTTATGAACTTTAATTCTTAAAGTATCAAATAACACAGCTTATATGAAGCATTTATTATCAAATGTTTGTCTTAATCCATATTAAATCTACAACATAATCTATGTTGATAGTTAATGAATAGACAATATTTTGAATTATATTTTTCACTGTATCCTTGTGTGTAAAGTAATGGAATTTTATGAATTGTTGAAGCTGTGTTATTTGATACTTTAAGAATTAAAGTTCATAACAAAAAACTGTAAAATATAGAGGATAAATATAAATTGTTAAATTTCGTTGATGTTAGTCTAATTGTGTTGTTGTTTACAAGTTTGTTAATTTGTTTCCTAACACTCAATATAAAATAGACAATCATCAACAAGCAATGACCGTAAAGGGAGAAGAAGAGCATGGGTATTGACAAGGTTGGGTAGCGCCAACCGAAAATACTAAGTATTCTATCCTGCTGGCTCAGTGGAATTTCTCAATTTTTATTCTCTATAACTTACTAATAAAATTTTCATGTTTCTTTACAATAAAAATAATTAAAAAGAATATGATATGATCTTAAAAAAAAATCCTACTATACTATTCACTTACAATATTTAAATTTTTCGATTTTTTACAAATATGAAAATTCTTAGATTTTATAATTTTTTTAAAGGAAAATTTTATCAAATTCTAAGAAAAGATTTGTATGGCAAACTTAAAAAAAAAGAATTTTCAATTAAATTCAAATTGCAAATAATACATATCTTAGCATTTGGAACATTCACCCTTATTCTAGTTGTCGTCATCGACACAAGACAATGTCGTCTTGGGATTTTTTTTTGAAATTGGTATTCCCGTTGTCGTTATCGAAAATAATTGATAACTTTCGACAACTATTTGGTAAAAAATGGGAAGAAATATCAAATTTATTAAATGCACTTGGCCCACCGAGAATAATGTGAGATGGATGGCAGAAGGTAAAGAAAGCATGATCACATAAAGTGGTTTATAAAAATATAACAAAATTTAATTATAGGTTTGGCGAGACTTAAAATTTAAAGTTAAAAAGAAAATGGTAGCCAACAAAGCCGAGTGTAATGCTACAAGTGGCGGAAGATTCAAGCAATTTATATTGAGCCCGCTGGAGGAAGCTGTGGCAAATCTTCTACAGTTTCAGAAACACCTGAACCCTAAGTTAAAGTCGTTTCAAACACTGAGCTGGTACGACCCCTGGGCTAAAAATCTTAATGTAGCTGCCAACTTGATTGTTTTGGAAATAAATGTGGACTTGATTCCGGTTTTCAAATTAGGTGCTATTGTTTCCAGCACATCTTTGAAGGCTGTTTTATTCAGCCGAAAGTAACTTTCAAACCTTTTAAAAAAATTAGAAGATTAACATTCTTTAAAGTAACAGACTTTGATTTTGCTACTCACTTGTTATCCGGCAGATTAAAGATATTGGATTTCTGTATGAGAAGTCTTCTTTCCAATACTAGATTTTCTTTATTTTCTTCATCACTGGTATCAGAATTTAAATTACACATAAAAAACATTTTTTCGCAAAAATAATAAACAAAATAAATCTGCAGACTCAATTTTTAGAGATGTGTTTTTGTTTAAATCGATAAACTGTCGACGTCGTTACAACACTGTTTTAGAATACCAATTTGGTGTCGAAGTGATGTCGATGTCGACGTCGAAGCAAAGTGATGTTGACTCAAAAACGACGACGACATTGATAACGACAACTAGAATAAGGGTGATTATTATTCTAAAATAGCTCAAATTTTGTTTTGGAAATTTCTACAAAAAAGGCAGTACATAGGAATTAGAATTTGTAAAATTAATCACCATTCCATAAAAGTGTTAAAAGTCTTATATAGTTTAATGCATTAATAATTTCCATTACTCGCTAGAGTTTTATATGTACTTCAAATTCAATTAATGCTACTTCAGATATTAATATAGTATTAGTATACTTAATTACCTTTTGTTTTTTACGCATTTTAGATAGTTTTCGTTTTCTTTTTGCACTATTTTCAATATATACAAGTTTTATTTTTTTATATAGAGTGTTACTCATAGAGTATTTTTTTTTTTGTATTAATTTATAAGAAATTCTTTAATAATAACGACCAAACCACATAGCAAAAATACTACACTTTTTTATTTTTGATAAAAATTAAATAATTGTTACAAATATTATGATAACATACTTGTACAAATATTTAAATGAAACTAAAAAACTAAAATGTTTCAATACATGCCCAAGTTAAATAAGAATTGAACATAAACACAAAATTGATGACGAAATAAAAAATCCCCTTCCTTGAAAAAAAAACAATAAATGAGGAATAGTTTTGTTTTCTTAACCCATTATGAATAAGTTATAAGTTTGAAATCAATGTTATTGGAAACTTGCAATGTCAACGTTTTTCTGAAAATAAAAATGTTTCTAAGGTCTGAAACATGTTAACAAGTAAAACTCGTTTAAGACCAACAAGAATAAACCGAATTCTCGTTATATACAAAATAATTTTAAAGTCCTGACTTATTGGCAGCAATTTGCATTTAAAAAAATTTCTGATAGTAAAAACTCGCTTAAGAACGAAACATAGAAGCTAACATAGAAACAAAATATTTTTTGATAAAATTTGATTTTATTATTCAATACCACCTTCAAGGGCGATACAATGATTATATCGGTAATACCCTCCACCATATATGGTGATGGTATATTTCAGTTTGTCATTCCGTTTGTAACAGATCAATAAGTCCGTGTGACTTTTCGAACTTCCTCGTAGTTATATGAAATGCAACACTGCTCCTATCAAGTACCACCTTTCAATAGACTACTATCAAATTTTGAGCAAGTTCCGTCATTTACTTTGCGTTTAACAGCTGTTCAAAACATACAACCTCGTGGATTTTTTTAAAAATGGAAAAAAATGAATTTCGAATGCTCATTAAACATTATTTTTTGCGAAAAAAAACGTCAATTAAACCAAGGAAAAGCTTGATAAATACTTTGGGGACTCTGCACCATAGATTTCAACGGTAAAAAAGTGGTTTACTGACTTTCGTTGTGGCCTTACAAGCACGGGAGATGCCGAACGTTCCGGACGCCCAGTTGAGGTCTGTACACCCAAAACAATTGAAAAAATTCACGATATGGTGTTGTCCAATCAAAGATTAAATGTGCGATAGATTGTGGAAGACATAGGCATCTCACATGGCTCAGTGGTTTCAATTTTGAACGATCACTTGGGTATGAGAAAGCTTTCCGCAAGATGGCTGCCGCGTTTGCTCATAATCGACCACCAACGGAATCGTGTGACAGCTTAGTTTCCATGAAAAAAATCCATGAAGTAGACTACGAATTGCCCCCTCATTAGCCTTATTCTCCGGACTTAGCCCCCAATGACTATTTCCTTTTTCCAAACCTAAAGAAATGGCTCGGTGGAAAGAGATTTATCTCCAACGATGAAATTATTGATTAAACAAATGCCTATTTAATTGACCTCGAAAAATAATATTTTTTGGAAGGGATACAAAAATTGGAGAAACGTTGGACTAAGTGTATTGAGCTAAAAGGAGATTATGTTGAAAAATATTTTTTTTTTTTGCAAAAAAAAAACTGTTTCATTCAAAAAGTCACGGACTTATTGACTAACCCTCATATGTCCATACAAATTCCCTTCCCTTCAGTAGATCGAAGCAATTTAATTTTTTTTTTTTTTTAAGTTTTGGCATTTTTTATTTCCTTTATTTATTTAATTCTTTTTTATTTCCATTTTTAATTTACATAAATCTTTTTAACAGTGACTGAAACCGAACTCGAACCCAAACGTGTTCAGGTTCGCGAACACCAAAAATTTCTTCTTTAGCCAAAAAGCTAAGCTTGAAAAAACCCGTACTAGACTGTCAAACTAGATGGAATTATAGTTATGACATGGTTCAAAACATATTGGAATACAGAAGATTTTGTTCGGAATTACTATCTAGCTGCATTAACTATGAATGATATTTGGAATAATTGTGAAGAATTCGTTGAAGTTTATGCACATGTTAAAAAATTAACGCTAAAACTACAAGAACAGATGATTTTAGGCGATTTTTATAGAACCTGGCATAGTTTTGAATTAGAGCGAAGAAAATATGACAAAACAAAAACATTTTATTAACAATCTTCTTTTAATTGCAGCATTATATCTAAATATCAGATTTAAGTTTAAAAACATATTTTAAAAACAATTAAAATTTTCAAAAATTCGCAAATGGTAAGAGAACAGAATTTTACGAGAGAAACAATATCTTGTTCTTCAGAAGATAATGTTCTAAAAAATAAGGAACGATTTTCTAAATCAAATTCTTCATTTTGTCGCCGCAATGAACAAATTTAAAAGAAGAAAACTTAAAAATTAATTATAAAATTAAACAAAAATTTCTTTGAAAAATAAATAAATTTCCTTTTAATAAAACATTTGTACATTTGTATAAGTAATATTAAAAATTTGTGCCTGGCTCAGGATTAGATTAGATGGTAAAAAGATAAGATTTTTAGAATTCTTATATTCCGCAAATAAAATTAACATTTTTTAAACAATCTGATATTTTTTTATATACTAATTAATGAGTTGCTTTCTTTGGAAAAAGAGATGGGCGAGAGTTGAAAGGTGCTGAGAAATGTGGGTCTCCAAAGATGGGAACACTGTAAATGCGTGAGATGATCTTAGAACAGTTTTTGTTCGCCATCTGATGGAGAGTTGGCGAAATTGTTGAAGCTTTTTAGTTCATAGCCCCGATTTTTAATTTTACATTGGTGAGGTTAAGTGCAACATCGAAAGACGTTGCGATATATTTGAGGTATAGATAACTCGTACATATTATTTTTTCCAAACTGATGTTGCCATCGCTGGGGTTGTCTACGGTTTTGTGTATCTAACTACCATTTAAGCCCGATTCAGAAAGGACCTTTTTGTGGGAGGTAGGTCTAAGTGTGAACCGATTTTAACCAAATTCAATGAGGTTCGTTGTTCAAATATATGATCCAATTTTCTTTAAATTTGGGGACCTTTCTATGAGAGGTCTGAATAAGGAATGATTCTAACCAAATTCAATGGGCCAATAGAAACATATGTACCAAATATTTGCGACCTGTAGTTTAATTACAAGATTTACATTGATACAAGAACGAACGGACATCGTAAAATCTACTCACAAAATTATTCTTAATCGATTAATAACTATTAGGTATACAAGTTAATAATGTTGATTTGGACAACAGATGGCATAACTATCACATATGGTTTGTGTCAATAATAACAAATATGGTATTTTCGAGGGTAAACATCTGTCATTATAATTAAGTATTCGATAGACCCCAAATCTCTATAATAATGTCGAATTAAGTGCCTAAAAAAGATGTTTTGCGGGGAAGTCTGATAACCTTCATTTGAAGAAAACGGCTGCTGAAAGTTATCGATTGTTGGTAGAAGCTTACGGTCAACATGCACCAACTTAAAAAACTTGTGAATGATGGTTTGCGCGATTTAAAAATGGTGATTTCGACACAGAAGACAAGGAGAGCCCTGTTCAGCCGTAATAGTTTGAAGATGAGGAATTGGAAGCATTACTCGACGAAGATTGTTGTCAAACACAGGAAAAACTTGCATTATCATTGGGAGTCATTCAAAAAGCAAGGAAATTGGGTCCCATATGAATTGAAGCCGAGAGACGTTGAAATGCGATTTTGCATGTCGGAAATGCTGCTTGAACGCTACAAAAAAGAAGTAATTGTTGCATCGTATTGTTACTGGTGATGAAAAATGGATACATTAGGATAACTCCAAACGCAAAAAGTCATATGTAGGGCCCGGTCAACCAGCCAAATCAACGACGAAGCCGAAGATCGTGAGATCAGAAGGGTGTTTTGTATTATGAGCTGTTGAAATCGGGTCAGACAATTACAGGGGACCTGTACGGAACACAATTGATTCGTTTGAAAAGAGAGCTATTAACGAAAAAGACCAGAATATTCAACAGACACGAGGCCATAATCTTCCATCATGACAACGCTGGGCCACATGTTGCAAGACCCGTCAAAAACTATTTGGAAAACAGTGGACGGGAAGTTTTGGCTCACCCGGCTTATAGCCCAGACCTTGCCTCTTCTGACTACCATGTGTTTCGATCGATGCAGAACGCCCTTATTGGAATATGCTTCACTTCAGAACAGGGTTTCAGAAATTGGTTAGATTTATTCTTTACCTCAAAACTGTAGCAGTTCTTTTGGCGCGGAATCCATATGCTACCAGAAACATGGGAAAAAGTAGTAGTTAACGATGGACAATACTTAAAATAATGTATCAATTCATTTTGTTATTATAATAAATGCATTTTTCAAGCAAAAAAAAATCGACATTATTAACTTGTATACCCAATTTAAGGTGCGACATCTACACAAACTCATAATACCCTGACCTTTGCTACTTTAACCCAGCAATGTTGGAGGGTTAAACTCAGGTTAGATTTGTCAAAAATATTAACAGCTGATAAAAAAAAAATAACAATAAAAACAAAAACATATAATTGCTGTGAAAAATGGATTATTCCAGTGATGACGAAGATAGTTATTCGGAAATATATCAAAATTAAAATATAACTACGATTCAAAGACCGTGAACAATAAGAACTCGTCCAAATCACATATATATCGTACAAATCACCACAAAAAAAAATTTCACCTCAAAAAATTTTTTTCACCTCAAAATTTTTTCCCCACCACAAAATTTGTTTACGCATCCGAAAAAGTTTTTCAACTCAAAAAAATTTTTTCACCTCCATAATTTCACTTTTAAAGTTTTCTCACATTATTTGTATCACAAAAAGAAAGCTTCGGCACATCCCAATTTAAGCCTTGCTTTATATTTTTTTTAACTTATTTAATTATTTTTTTTTAGGAATAATACACTCTCAAAGATCAAATGCTGTTAATTACTTTGAGGTTATATGCGACAGGGGGCATGTTGATGACAATCGGGAATTTAAATGGGGTTTCAACGTCAACAATTTCAAAAGTGATTGCGAGATTTTCACATTATATAGCATTATTGAAGGACTACTTTTTATAAAATTTCCAAAAGCCGAGAATAAGCTTCTTCAAGTCTTTAAGACTTATTTCAAATACCCCACAGGTAATGCATCTACACCCAAAATAAAATCGAGGTAATATTACCTAAAATCATAGTGTGATTTAATAAAACTTCTTTGTTAATTTTCACACTCTCTTTTGGTAGAAAACTTTGTTGATCATATTTCTTATATTAATGAAATAAAGATATAAAAGTCAACAAAATAATGAAAATCAGTAAAATATAGAAAAATTTAATCCCGAGTCTTGTATGACAATTATTAGAAATTTTCTGTGATGCCATTTTGTTGTGTGTAAAATATGCACATTTTTCAACAATTTTGATAATTCTTAAACCACAGCATTATCAGTTAATCTTGAAATAAATTTATTTTCGTTTAACTAAACTGATTTTAAAATCAAGTTAAATCCATAACCCAAAAACTCGCCTAACGCTGCGTTTATATTTGACTTTAAATCTCGAGATTTCAGTGGAAATCTCGTACAGAAATCTTGACCGTTTGCTTTGAGTTTAAATTTGTTTTTGTTATGTTTTCAATAATAATATTTTTTTATTATTTTGTGATATTTTTTTAGTTATTTTTTGTCAGCTGTTGACCAGCGTTGCCACTTTTTCGTGCGGGATTTTTTACAAATCTCGTGAATTTGCGATATTTCATTTGTATGGGAAATCTTAGTCTTGATTTTAGTCGAAATCTCGTAATTTGAATGCAGATGTAAACGAGGCATAAAACTCGAAAATCATAAAAATACTTTTATATTAACAACGATTTTATACTGAACCATAGAGGAAGAATAGTAAAGAGATTGCAACGCCGGCAGCGGTCAAATAAAATTTTATACAAAATACAATGGTTCGGAAGCTGAGAGAAAACAGGGGAAAATTGAGCAAATTTCCCTGATTTTTGCAAAAATTTTAGCAAATTTCCCTGTTTTTCAAACCTTTTTCAAATCCAATTGGAAAATCTGCTCAAAACTAATTGGGTTTGCAAAGAAAATCAATTGGAATCGCAAAAAATCAATTTGAAAAGCTGCCGAACCTTTGTAATTTGCCCATATAAAACCAAGAGAACGTTTTTTACTACGTGAGCGACATCGACATGGTGTGACTGAACGCATTTTTCGTGTATTAACTTCCCGCATAAACACAGCTATTGTAAATTAATTAATCAGCTGATTTTTGGTTTACTTTTCATCATTTTGTTAAAATTCAAATTCGATTTCTAACAATTTTTTGAAATGTTTGTAAATTGTTATTTTTCATATAAAAATTATACTTGGAAAATAAAAATTGAAGTTACAAAAAAAAAATAAAAAGTTTTTTGTATTTACAAAAGTATTCTATGAAAGATGTTTAATATTACAAACAGCATTTAAAAAAAAAAGTATTTTTTCAGAAGATTAACAATAATTCAATTCGTGTACTTTTCTCAGTCAAGTTAAGTAAGAATTACTCAGTAACAAATTTACAGAGAGTAAGACAAATTTACTCTCAAAATAAAAATTTTCTAAAAAAGTACGCGAACAGAAAATTTGCAATAATTTACATGTTTGTTAAACAGCTGATCGTAAAACCAAATGCAAAAATAAATTATGTATAACTGGTCGATATGAAAAAAGAGGATTCTTGTTGTAAAATCTTAAGCAGAAACATTTAAGAAAATTTTCTTATCTTTTCTATAATTCATTTAACAATATTTGTTGCTTTGCATTTGCGTAAAACAACGTAGTTGTATTTTTTTTTTTTTTATTTGTATTTACAAAAATTTAAACACATTTTTTTTCAATCATATGTTTTTCTGCTTGTAAATTCTTGCTGGCAATAATTTGTCGAGTAAAAATTTGCAGAAAGAAGAAGAACTCTCAAAATCAAACTGTCACTTTATTCCCTCTTTTTTCTTTATGTTTACCGAGTATTTGTCATGGTTGGCATTCAATACCTTTTCATAATAACGGAAGTTGGCCACCACAGCTATTTTAAGACCGATATGATAATTTTAAAATGGCCATTCCATTAGAGGCAAGTTTCTTTTCGTATAAGCGGGTTTATTGCACTATTTTACCGGTTCAGTTTTGAAATACCTTAAACTACCGTTATAAAGGGTGTCCCAAGAAGAACGCAATTTTTAAATTTTAAATAAAACACAGATATTTAAAAAAAAATCGTAAAACTTTATTATATCGTAAAGTAGACAGGATAAGGTTATATATGGAAGAATATATCGTGCAGATGGCCGCCGCGGCTTTGCTGGCAGGCACGCGATCTTTTAATGAAATTTTCAATGACCGTTTTGCATGAATGCTGCGGTATTTCATTAATGCAGCGTCCAATTTCCTCTTTTAAGGCTTGAGTCGTCGTCGGCTTATTCGCGTAAACCATCGACTTCAAAAAACCCCAAAGAAAAAAATCTAATGGTGTTAAATCGCACGATCTAGGCGGCCAATTCTGATCTCCAAAACGCGAAATAACACGACCGGGAAATGACTGATGCAGCAATTGAATTGTTTCTCTGGCTGTATGACATGTGGCGCCGTCTTGTTGGAACCACATGCCCTCCACATTCATTTCTTCAATTCTAGGCAAGAAAAAACTGGTTATCATTTCACGATACCGAACACCATTGACTGTTTGCGCTTGACCTGCCTCATTTTCAATGATTCCTCCAGCCCAAAAACCACACCACACAGTGACACGTTGAGGATGCATTTGCTTCTCGTGAATCACTCGAGGATTTTCCTCACCCCAAATGCGACAATTCTGCCTATTGACGAAGCCATCAAGATGAAAATGGGCCTCGTCACTGAAGATGATTTTATGGGCAAAATCAGCATTTTCATGTTGTCTCTCCAATACCCAATTAACGAACTCCCTTCGCTGTCCATGGTCAGCTGGCTTCAGTTCCTGAGTCAATTGAACTTTGTATGCATGAAGATGCAAATCTTTCGTCAAAATTCGCTGCAAAGTGGATTTGGAGACACCAATTTGCTGAGCTCGGTGTCGAATTGAGGTGGATGGAGTTTGAGCGACATCATCACGTACAGCTGCAACATTTTCGGTCGATCGACCTGGTCGATGGCGCGTTGTTGTCTTTACATCACTAACAGACCCAGTTTCGGCAAATTTATCCATTAATCTCTTTACAGTTGACTCTTTTGGAGCATTATTGTGACCCCAAATTGATCGCAATTTGCGAACTGGAGCCGCAAAACTTTCACCATTTTGGTAAAACAATTTCACAATGAGAATGCGTTGTTCATTCGTGTAGCGCTCCATTTTTACTAACCTCGTACCTTCTACTACCAAACAATAACAATTGTTCAAATGTCAAACAATGACACTTCGAATGTTGCCAGATTTAAAAATTGCGTTCTTCTTGGGACACCCTTTAATAACGCTACACTACCGAAACACCGATTTATAACGGTATTTTGCAAATATAACAAAATTTAACAGGTAATATTATTTCGTATCGGTATTGATTAGAGCGTGACAGACAACTACCATTATAATAAAAAGGTATTGGTTGCCAACCATGGTATTTGTGTAAACGAACGACATCCAGTAAAAAATTTGTACAAATGTGTACAAATTATTGAGTAAAAGGCTTTTTACAGTGAACAATATCTTTGTGAAGATTTTGAAAATGTGAAACAAGTGTTTACATTGGCAACATCTTTCATCCGCCATTTATTCAGCTGTCAAAAAAGAAAAGGACGCATATTTTTTGATAAAAATAAAAAATGGATACAGAAAGCATTAATCATTGTAGTAGTTGTTGCTTTGCAAGAAAAACCCGAATTTTAATGCAGTACATTGAAACATTAAAGGTCATTCTGGAAGAAGATGATGATGAAGAAAAATTTTTGGTAGACATAAGAATGAAATTCGGAAAAATGCTATAAACGAACGGAACTAATGTTTGTCATAAAATGGGTTAATAACTAAGTTAGTTATATACGTTATATTTTTAAAATTAATTATAATGTAACGATATAAATTTTAAAAATAAAATTACTTACATTATTTATTGTATTTTGATGATGTTGTGAAGGGCTTGTATATAGGGAATCACCACCAATACCAGAGCCTGTGGCGTTAGTATTATTAGAACCTACTGACGTACCACAACCTCCTCCGCCGCCACCACCACCACTTCCAGTGTTTGTAGCCGAAGTATTAGTGGTATTTGTTGTATGAAATGTTTGAAATATATCATCCAAACACTCATCACCAGCATTAAAACGTACAGTTATGGGTACTGTAGAGGAGGTCTGTGTAGAGGAGGTTTGACCTGTTTGGTTGTTGGATTTATTTGTGCTTGGCGATGATATTGAGGCATTGTTAGTAGTTGACGATGATGTTGAAGAACCTTTTAAAAAAAATTAAAATTTTAAATGTCAAGGATTTTTAATCAATATTAAAAGTTCTTAAAATAATGTTTTTTTTTTAATAATTATTGTATGTACAATACTTACTTTTGGATATTTTTAATGAATCCATTTTTGTTCAGCTGTATGTACAAAAATAAAGCGATAAATTGTGTTGACTTCTCACTCCCCTCTTCAAAGTTTTGATAAGTTTTCTTTTTATATATATATTTTTTTTTTTGATGTATTACGGAACAAGTAACAACTGTTTGTTGTCTTTATTTTAGCTTTGATATATTTTTTGAATTTCTTTCTTTTTTCTATTCTGTCTATTATTAAAAACAAGCAAAACTGTAGCGTTGTCAACAAAATGACACTAGTGCCACTACTACTCTTCTTGTGTGTAGTTGACAATTTCTTATTCTTGATATATTTTCTTTTTGTTTTGCTTTATTTTGCCCTAATTTTAGAATGTTACATTTTGATGTTGTTGTTGTTGCCCCGCATACGGAGTAGTTAGTTGGTTAGTTGCAGTAGCCAAAAAAAAATAGCACCGAGCGAGTGTATTAAACATTATCGTGTACAACAAACAAAAAAGCAAGAATTCATCATCAAAAATAAATCATAAAATATAAAAAGCAGCAGCAGCGGCAGCAGCAACAGCAAATAAATAGCAGCAATAACAGCAGCAGCATAAAATAAAGTATGGTCAATTGTTTGTTAAGTAGTCGTCGTAGTTGTAGTGGAAGTAGTTCAGGTATCATTTCCAAGGCAAACAATTGTGTTTTTTTTTAATTGAAAAGAAAAAGAAATAGAAATAAAGAAAATATGAAATAGACTCAATTTTATTTTAATGCAATGTTATTGAAGTGCAAAAGAACTTACAAGGAAGGTCTGCCAAATGGTTAGCTACGATTTGAATGAAATTTGAATATGTGATAGAGGGAACAAAAAAAAATTAACATGTTCAGGGTAGGCCAATCTCATACGAAAGGGTTAAAACAAGTGGGGTCAAAAATTACCCCGTTTTTTTTTTTTTTTTTGGTCTGCTTTCATGTTTGTTACAAAGGAATAAATGTTAATTGGGAATCAAATGAAAGGTCTTTCCAATCGTGTACTCAAAATACTAAAAACTTTGTAAACATAATACTAAAAACTTTAAAACTCAATTTTATACCCAAAATATCAACTCAGGCCGATATGTGTTTAATCTCTCAACCGCGTAAACGTACAGGTTGGTTGAAAAGTTCCTGCGCTCGAAATGAAAGAATACTGTTTTTGTTACGAAATATATTTTTTTATTCAATATAATCTCCTAGAAGCTCAATACACTTGTTCCAATGATCTTCCAATAATTTTATCCCATCCTTATAATGGTTTTCCGGAAGCTCTGCAAAATAACCGTCTACGGCTGCTATGACCTCTTCATTCGACGAAAAATGCTTTCCACGAAGGAATTGTATGAGATTTCTGAAGAGATAGTAGTCACTGGGAGCCAAATCTGGTGAATACGGTGGATGTTCAAGCAATTCGAACTTTAATTCTTTGAATTTAGCCATCGTCAAAACACTTTTGTGAGCAGGTGCATTGTCTTGATGAAAAATGATTGTTTTCTTCTTTAAACCAGGTCTTTTCTCACGAATTTTTTCATCCAGCTGATCCAAAAGGCTCCAATAATATTCAGAGTTGATTGCTTTACCTTTCTGAAGATAATCAATCAACAAAATTCATTTTGCATCCCAAAAAACTGATGCCAGAACCTTCTTTGCGAATCGTTGTAACTTCACCTGCTTTGGAGCTGAACAACCAGCCCAAAATTCAACAGTGCGTTTTGAAGGTGAGGACTCCTTATACACTTCTAACAATTGTTCATAAATTTCCTTTGCTTTTAAATCCTTCAAAACAATGAACCTAATGACTGCACGATATTCAATTTTTTCCATATTAAAAAAATCCATGACACTTCAAATGGCTTGTAAACAAAGAAAGAATTGACAGAATGACTTGCAACTTTGCATGTGTTCTCAAGACAGTTATACCAACTTGAGAAAAAAAAAAGTTTGGAGCTAGCAGTGCCATCTGTTGGTGAGCGCAGGAACTTTTCAACCAACCTGTATATAAACTAATGCTCAAAAATATAGCACACTTTTAAATACATTTTATAGCTTATTTATGCTTTTGATAAAATAAAAAAATTACGTTTTTCTGTACTAACAAATCAAATTTATTAAAAATATAAAATTAATATAACTTTTCAGTTGGAAACATAAAAAATTAAAATAAATATTTCCTATGCTTTAAAACAAATCAAAAAACATGGTTCCAAATTAGGGCGCACATACAATGCAAATTAAAAAATTAAATTCATTTAATGAAAATTAAAAAAAATTATAATAATACTTAATATGATGAAACACTTCCTCCGTTGGCTTTAAAAATGCATTTGATTCTATTTGAAAATTTGGCCTTATGACATGGTGCATTATCCTGCTGAAAATAGCTTTGTGCCGTACCAGAGCCTAAAACTTGGTCGTAATATGGCGTAAACTCCTCAGAAATTAAATCAGTATATCTTCTAGCATTTCATCGTCCTTCATAAAAGAATAAGCCAGTGCCATGTGCCGCAAAACATACCAACACGCTGATAGATCCGCCAATCTAATTTTTTGACGTTGGCACTTGTTACGGAATGGGCGACGTTTTTCAGGCCGTGGTTGTAAAGCGCTTATTGACTTTTGCCCCCTCTGCCACATGTATCCAAATTTCATAGAAATGTATGGGAACCCATAACTAGCATTTCCTTGTTATAATTATAAAAGTTTCTTTCTTTTTTAGTTTCAATGAAATGCTATGGTTTAGTGAGTAATAAAAGCAATATGGAAATACAAGATATTTTTCTAAGAAAACAAAGAAAATTTCGAAAGAAATCAAATTATATAATTTTTTTTTGTAAAATACTCTACAACAATTCTTAACTAAACGTGACATTTGCCACCATCATTTTTTATCATATAATTTATTTTAAATTTGAATTTTTAAATTATTTAAAGAAATAATAGTGGAACCCCGATTCGTGAACTCTGATACAGACGTAAATCGGGGGATGCCTGTCCCGTAATTTTCTAACGATAAATTTCAAACGATATTTTTTGAAGAAAATATATTTTCTTTTTCGTAATTAACATCGCACATTGGGGCGAACAGTTCCAAAAACGAGGATTAATTCAAAAAATTAAATTAGTTTTTCATATAAGTATTTGGTACCATCTTTCACAACACACGTACAGTAGAAGTACGTGTGTTGTGGCTGAACTCCTCCTAAACGGTTGGACCGATTTACATAAATTTTTATGTATGCGTTTGGGTGTCGCCCCGGGTGGTTTAGATTTACAATTCGGTCCAATTGGACAAAGGGCGCCGTACCTCCCATACAAACCACAAATTAAAAATCTATTATTTCTGCTCCTGATAACGGTATTTGAACAAAATTTGGTACGTCGGTTTGGTGTGCATTTTTTAAGTGCTGCTGCAAATATGGGCGGAATTGTACAAAGGGGCGTGGTACCTCCAATACAAACCACAAATTAAAAATCTATTATTTCTGCTCCTGATAACGGTATTTGAACAAAATTTGGTACGTCGGTTTGGTGTGCATTTTTTAAGTGCTGCTGCAAATAGGGGCGGGATTTGATAAAGACGCGTGGTACCTCCCCTGCAAATCTTCTTTATGTATATAATTCTACTGTACGTGTGTATGTCACTGAATAAATTTTTTTGCATGCGTTTGGGTGCCACTTTGGATGGTTTACATTCACAAACTAGCCCGGCAGATGGCGCTGCAGTCGGTATCTAGGTTATTCAACTACACTGCAACTACACGACTGGATCGACTTGAATGAATTTTTGTGTATTCATTCATTCAATGCTTTTAATAAAATTTGAAGGCAAAGCAACGTTTGCCGGGTCAGCTAGTATAGGATAAAATTCAACACCAACAACTGTACAAATTATGGATCTATGTTAAATTTTTTTTTGTTTTACGCGCCCAAGGTTGAATAGTATTTGCGAATTTGGCAATATTTGTTAAAAAGTGAAAATCAAGATATTTTAATTGCGATTTGTGCGAATTGTATCTTAGAAAATACTATTTTTTTAAAATGGATCCATCAACTTCAGGTATTTGACTTATTTATTAATAAATTTTTGTAAAAAAAAAATATTGCGGAAATATTTATAAACTTTTTTTTAAAATTGGTCAAAAAATGAGTTTTTTTTTTAAACAAATGTTGATTTTCAAAATATTTGTGAGAATACTTAGGCAAAACTTTTTATATATTCTTAAAATATGGTATTTCAGCTTGCATAATCAAAAAAAAAAACCTTGCCCGTTTTTGCCCCATTTGAAAATATTTGAAATATTGTGAAAATTTGTTTTTTCTATTTTGTTTTGATTCGTTTGAGTGATTATTTTAGTTATTGTTGTTGTAAGTATTAATTTTGTAACAGACAGTGCAGCAAGTACTGTGTTTAACTAAGTTAATAAAAATGATCGCGAAAGAAGTAAATGTGGATAACTTTAAGTTTGGTTTATCCATTCTTCATGGATGGATTAGATTTTTTGGGTGTCTGCTAGATGATACAAAATTGCTTCTGATACAAAATCACGCATTCAAAAAGAATTCAGAGAGCAAACTAGACTTGTCGTTGACCAACCAAACCCAGGTTTTGAAAATTTTAATGATGGTAACACTGCCAGGCGGTTTTTCCGAATTGCAGAAGTTTCTGCTAAAATTACAAAAATTGATGTAGAATTAATAGAAAGATTGCATATAATACACAAATTCTTGATTCATGAACCCGAAACAGTATGCCAACTTTTCTGAGGAGGCACATAGAGGACAGTCGGTTTCTTATAACTTCAGATCCTTTAATTCCAGCAAAAACAAACATTATGATAAAAATAAAAAAACTACACAATTTAAATTTACCACAAACAGTACTTGATTTGCTTATTCTGCAATGCATGTGCCTTGTTTCAAAAAAATATATTTATATATATGTATGTTATATAATCAAAACCTTTCTTAAACGTATTTTTTAAAATTATTTAAAAAACATTAAATATTTGTAGAATTTAAGTTTCGTAATATAAATATAAATTCCCAAAAAAAAAAACTTAAAACTTATATAAAAAATCTTATATAATAAATTAAAGTCTGTGATAGCGTGTTAATATTTGAAATTTTTTGAAAAAGTTACATAATTTTTTTTTTAGTTTTTGTTATTAAAAAAATAAAATTAGAATTCCACTAAAATTTCCAACAGGAGTTTTTTTGTAGTAATCAATATACACAGAATTCAAAAAAATATTGTGTAGAGTATTCAAAAACCGAAAACCGGTCAACCGGTTTTTTTTAAACCGATCGGTTTCGAATATTTTGTAAATTCGAAGAAAACCGAAAGCCGGCCATTTTTGTTCGGTTAACCGGTTTTTTTTAATTACATCACCAACTGGGTTACTTGGTCTCTTTTATTTTTTCCGTACACTTTTATAATCGTTTGTTTGGTTATGAAGATTTAGATGTAAGTCTGATAGATTTCGATGAAGACTTAACTTTGGATATTCCAAATTCAAATAGTTTAATTTATGATCTAAATAACACAATAAACAGTATGCAAAATCCTTCATCATTATATGATGATTTCATATATCTTGATAAAGGCGACAAAAGAACTGAAAAGTTGGAAAATTGTCTTTTGGCTATTTGTCCAACATCTACTATTAGTGAAAGAGTATTTTCCACTTCTAGCTTTATCAAAAGCAAACAAAAAAATTGCCTTAAAACGAAACATTTAAATTGCATATTATTTCTAAAATATTATTTTAGAAGTCAAAAATAAATTTTCTTGTTACATATTAAAAATGTAATATTAAAAAAACTTATTTAATGCCAAACTTTTTAAACGTTCAAATTACTAACGTACTTATTTTACCCAATTTACAAACTTAATGATCTCTATTCATTTGATATAAATATAGTTTTATAATATTAATTTTTAAGATATTATATTAAAAAATATTAAAACCAATAAATAAAATGTTAAAATGAAATACAATAAAAAAAATTATAAAATATTCTTTTTTTCAAAGAATGTTTTTTTTATTTTTATTACTTTATATATTACATTTCTGTTGTTTTTGTAATAAAAACAACCAATTATATAAGCTTTTTATTCAAATTAAAAAAAACCGAAAAAACCGGTTGACCGGTTTTATCTGCAAAAACCGAAACCGAAACCGGTTTTTTTAAAATTCGATTTTCGAAGAAAACTGAAACCGTTTTTTCCAAAAGGCCGGTTTTTTGAATACTCTAATATTGTGTCATAAATTACAGGCTTTTCTGAATTAATCCTCGTTTTGCATATGTTTCACCCCACTGTGCATCGTTTGAAATTTGTCGTCCCAACTTTAAAAAGAACGCAAATCGGTAGTCGCATGTTTATTTTAAATTTGTGGTACTTTAACCGATTTGAAAGCCTTTTTTACGCTCACCGATTTAAAAGCTTTTTTACTGAGCCATCACACACGAGAACAATTTTGCTGGCATACTATGCCAGCTTGTAGGCATGCGGGGTTTTTGGTTTTTTGTTGGCATAAAGTTTCAACCTTAGTTTCAGAGTCATTCCCTTCAATAAAAACTTAGTACTCTCGAAGAAAAGCTTTTAATCTGAGGACTTTTTCTTTTATAAAAGATATGGCATTTTTTGACAATATATATCTCTAAGATTTCATAAAAAAAACAATTTGCCTGTTTACATATTAGTTTTTACTATCTTTACTAGTTTTTTCTCTTGAATTTAGATTTGACGTAAAATTTGCCAACTTTTTAATGCAGTTGTTTCTATTTACTATTTATATTATCATTTCCTTTTATTCCATTTAAAAATAAAGTAATTTTTAGCAATTATTTTGTAATTTCAAAATTTACTATTTTTTTTTTCAAGAAGTGTGAACATACCTAAATTTTGATTAACATAAACAAAATTTATATATAAAATTATTTCATAATTTGAAAATAAAAAATATATGAATCGTATAAAAAATTACAATTCAATGCAATAAATCTCCTTGATCAAACAACATGTCAATTGTTACAATAAATTTGTTACAACAATTCAGATTCATTCATTATAATTCATTTGCTTGTAATTTTTTTAACTACTAATTGATGACATTATTTTCATTGTTTGAGATTAAGTTTTTGTTCACGCTACGATAATAATGTGTACATTCAAATATAAGTTGTAACTGACAAGGGAATGCTCCCAAGGCTTACATGCCGATTTGGATGAAACTCGACAAAAATAACCTTAAATATGTTGTGCAAAATTTATTATCACAATGAAAGAAACAACGTTAATAAAGGGTGTCCCAAGAAGAACGCAATTTTTAAATTTTAAATAAAACACAGATATTTAAAAAAAAAATCGTGAAACTTTATTATATCGTAAAGTAGACAGAATGAGGTTATGATGGCCGCCGCGGCTTTGCTGGCATGCACGCGATCTTTTAATGAAATTTTCAATGACAGTTTTGCATGAATGCTGCGGTATTTCATTAATGCAGCGTCCAATTTCCTCTTTTAAGGCTTGAGTCGTCGTCGGCTTATTCGCGTAAACCATCGACTTCAAAAAACCCCAAAGAAAAAAATCTAATGGTGTTAAATCGCACGATCTAGGCGGCCAATTCTGATCTCCAAAACGTGAAATAACACGACCGGGAAATGACTGATGCAGCAATTGAATTGTTTCTCTGGCTGTATGACATGTGGCCCCGTCTTGTTGGAACCACATGCCCTCCACATTCATTTCTTCAATTCTAGGCAAGAAAAAACTGGTTATCATTTCACGATACCGAAGACCATTGACTGTTTGCGCTTGACCTGTCTCATTTTCATAAAAAAAAGGTCCAATGATTCCTCCAGCCCAAAAACCACACCACACAGTGACACGTTGAGGATGCATTTGCTTCTCGTGAATCACTCGAGGATTTTCCTCACCCCAAATGCGACAATTCTGCCTATTGACGAAGCCATCAAGATGAAAATGGGCCTCGTCACTGAAGATGATTTTATCGGCAAAATCAGCATTTTCATGTTGTCTCTCCAATACCCAATTAACGAACTCCCTTCGCTGTCCATGGTCAGCTGGCTTCAGTTCCTGAGTCAATTGAACTTTGTATGCATGAAGATGCAAATCTTTCGTCAAAATTCGCTGCAAAGTGGATTTGGAGACACCAATTTGCTGAGCTCGGTGTCGAATTGAGGTGGATGGAGTTTGAGCGACATCATCACGTACAGCTGCGACATTTTTTCTGCATTTCATTTGACATTTCTCAATTTCAGACTAACTCAATTTGAACCATGGAAAGATACACAATCGAGCAACACGTTAAAGTTATTCAGTCTTATTATGAAAATGGGCGTTCAAATCAAAATGTATTTGTGGCACTTCGTGATTTTTTTTGGTCAGCATAATCGACCAAATGTGTCCACAATCGGGAGAATTGTGGGCAAATTTCAGCAAACCGGGTCTGTGAAAACAACTGTGCATGCTCGCCCAGTTCGTTCTGCGGAAAACATTGCTGTTGTTCGCGATAGTGTGTCATGAGGTCGGCCAAGCATTTACCGTGAATGGTGTTTGCTATCGCGAGATGATAACGAACTTATTGTGGCCAGGAATTCAGGATATGACCCCGGACGATATGTGGTTTCAACAGGACGGTGCCACTTGCCACACAGCTACCGAAACAATGGCTCTTTTGCGCGACAAATTCAATGGCCGTGTTGTCTCACGTGGTGGCGATGTCAATTGGCCGCCAACATCATGTGATTTGGCACCGTTGGACTTCTTTCTTTGGGGTTATTTGAAAGAAAAGGTGTACGTCGATAAGCCAGCAACAATTCAAGAGCTAAAGGATGAGATAATTCGGCACATTAACGGCATAGAACCTCAATTATGCCCCAGCGTCATCGAAAATTTGGACCATCGGATGGAGGTGTGCCGCCGAGGTCGCGGCAGCTATTTGGCCGATATTTTGTTCCATACATAATTGAACCATGCCATATTATCATAATAAAAATAAATGACAATAATTTCCTAAATAATTTGTGTTTTATTCAAAATCAAAATTTATTCACAATATTACATATCTACACTCACAATATATTTTCCGTTACCGACTGTAGTTTGTTTAAAAAGTAATACGTAAAGTTTGTTCTTAAATGAAAAATCAATTAAAATTCATAGAAATATATTTTTTAACTATTTGAATCAGTTATTCAAAAAACAAAATATAAAAATTTACAGACATTCAGTACGAGTTCATATTTTCTGTTAAATGTAAAATTTTATGATTTCTGTTTTTTTAAATATAAATTCATATAATTCCTTATTGTTTTTTTACCAAAATAGTTTGTTTATATACAAAATTATTTCAATAAAAATTACAACAAATTATTCAAATATATATATACACATGAAAATAAAAAAATATATGCATACGTCTGTGTGTGTTGTGTTTTGTAAAATTACATACAAATAAAAAAAATTTCAATTTGAAAAACAAATCACAAAAATCGTTTTTTTTTTCTACTTTTTATTAGTAAAAATTGATGGTTATTTTAAACGACTTTTGATTGCTTTTACTACTTTTGTTGGTTATTAAACGATGATTGAAAATAAACAACAAAATGGGCTGAATATAATGAAAAATCAGTAGTCCTCTTTTTGATTGTATTATCGATTAATTTATAATTTATTTTAGATTATTTTTAACGAAATAATATTGTGAGTGTAGTCTAATGTTCCATTAAAAAAATTAAGTTGGATAAATTTCAAAAAATTTTGGCTGGTGGACTGTTTCTAGGACTTGCCCAAATCAAACGAGTATGCCATTTTTATGTAGATTTTTTCAAAAAGTACCAAAGTATCAATCAAACATTGGAGATGGAACTAAAAAATATAACATTGGACTGTGATTATTTATTATATATCCAAATTTCATCCAAACCGGGGTATACGCATTGGGGGACTTCCTTGTGAGTCTACTATATGATTGTTATTTAACTTTCCATCTAACTTCTGTTGGCATCTAACTACTTTCTGCTACTATACTTTAGGCTCACTCCCACACACACGCTCACTCACGGCAATCTATCAAAGAAAGTTATGGTTATTAGCATCACGATCCAGGAAAGTCTCCTGGATCGTGATAGAGGTTACCCAATATGATTTTAAGGGTTAAAAATGGGTTTTATGGCACCCAAAGGACATTCAATTTCAAAAGCGAAAAACAAAAAATGAAGTCACTTTTGATTCCATTTTTAACAGCCAAATACACTTTTAGAGATCCCACCTAGGGGTAAATTTGAACCTCAACTTATGTAGCTGATATTTGGATGTGTTATAAAGAAAACAAAACCAACGCGTCTTTTTTCCTCTACTGAAATTTAAGTGGGTAAAAGAAATCTTTTTTGTATCAATTATTGTCTGGAATTTGTAAAATTTAAATTTGTTGAACTAAACTTTAGAAGCAGATGCCATTTGATGTATTTGAAATGTAGGAGACAAAAGCGAAAAAGCTGAGAAACTTGTAATTTTTAAATTGAATGACTTATTAAACATATAAATTTGGTAGCTGAACTTTAATACATCAATATACTAAATTTCCAAAAATTTTGTTGCGTTTTTTTGTAAGTTTTTTAAGCCTTTGACCTTTCTAATGATGTATCACATGTTATCATTTTCTTATGAGAGACCATCCATCATAGAATTAAATTCATACGAAGAAAAAAAATTATCAAGTAACACAAGCTTAAGTATATTGTAACCGAAAAATATATACCATTTTATCAATAAAATATTGATGAAAACAAATTTATATAAAAACGTTGTCTAGTTTGAAAATAAAACATTTTTTAAAATACTTCCATCTCTGGATGATAAAACATTATATATACAATAATTTTAAAAGGTACTTGACCAAGCTTTTCATTGAGAGCCATTTTGTGCAAATTGCACTTTTGCCTACAGTCGCCCACTTTAAAAGGGCAATGGAGACAAAAAAAAATAGTCTGGAATAATTTTTTTTAGGAAATATTTTTTTTCTTATCTCGCATAGTGCAAAACGAAGCATAATACTGTATTTATAACTAAAAATTGCGGGATTTACAAGAGCTGGCGTATCTTTTGCACATGGTTTGTATCTTTAATAATTTATATCGCATTTTGGTGGGTAAACACCTGTCATTTATTCTCACTTAGTCATTGATTGAAATATTTGCGTCGAATTATTTGCATCATTTGCGAGAAGCTTTTCTTTACTATTTCAATTTGAAAAAAGTGCACATCGAATGCTAAACGAACCATCAGAATATGTTATTCCATCGATTTCAAAGTGCGAGAGATGGCATGTGTGGTTCAAAAGTGGTGATTTTGACACGGAGGACAACCAAAAAAGTTCGAAGATGAAGATTTTAAGGCAATGCCCGATAAATATTGCAGTCAAACTGAAGAAGAACATGCAAAATCATTAGGAGTCGCTCAAGCAGCAGTTTCAAAACGTTTACAAGCAGCAGGATACATCCAAAAGTAATGAAATTCGTATCATTTTTGTATCGAATCATTACTGGCGATGAAAAATGCGATCCATTGCTCTGGTAGTGCTGTGTTTGGTGGAGCCAAAAGGGCTTCCATAAATTATGATCTGCTTAAATCACAATTGATTCGTGTGAAGTGAGCATTGGCCAAAAAACGCCCAGAATATGCGACCAGACATGAAGTCGTAATTTCCCATCATGACAATGCTCGGCCACATATTGCAAGACCGGTTAAAAACTATTTAAAAAGTAGTGGTTGGGAAGATTTGCCTTACCCTCCTTATAGTCCAGATCCTGCCCCGCCAGATAACCATTTGTTTCGATCGTTGCAGAACGCTCTTACTGGAATATGCTTCTCGTCAAAACAGGGTATGCAAAATTGGCTTGATTCGTTCTTGGTCTCAAGAAATTAACAGTTCTTTTGGTGTGGAATCAATATGTTGCCAAAAAGATGAAAAGAAGTCATAGCTAACGATGATCAATACTTTGAATAATTTTATATTGTACCAATATTTTGCAATAAACGCTTCAAATTTGTCAAAAAAAAAAATCTCGCATTTTCAAGTTATACACTAGAGTGGGTCGCACTCCATACAAAAAAAAAATAAAGTTGTGCCGGTTACCCCCTAGAATTAAAGATAATGGCCCGTAATCAAAGTCCCGCACTAAAGTTTCACCATGGTATTCTGAAGGAGATGAATACATCGTTGGAATCTACTACCTCATAGCTCTCCACAAACAAGCGGTATCCCCATTTATTTTTTCTTAAATGTCCAAAAATTTTAATCCAAAATAATATGTCATGTAAAATCTCAAATTTATATTTTTCCATATGTTTCAGCGCTTTTCTTGTCAAATTTGGCATTTTCTAGGCAAAAAAAAGTTGGCGACACTACTATTTATTTTTTATTTATATCATTCACAATAGTTGTGAAACGTATTTAACCTACGTATTTATCTTCACACTCTTATTAAACAAAGGGATTTTACTGGAAAAATTAGAGGTAGTCCTGGTTTTTTGCTAATATCTCAGCCATTTATTAACCGATCTGTCTGATTTTTAATAGCAAACAGAAATGGATCTCATGTAACAGAAATAAAAAAGAATCAAGTCCTCATCATGTCTGGGTTCTTCGGAAAACCCATTTCAACACACAGACGGACAGACGGACAGACGGACAGACGGACATCGTTAAATCAACTTCGCTCTTCATATGGACCCAGAATATATATACTTTATAGGGTCTAAGATCAATATTGTAGAAATTACAAACGGAATGACAAACTTATATATACCCTTCCACCTATGGTGAAGGGTATAAAACATGTTATTATCTATTTTGCTATTTTAGTCAGAATTAAAGTCAGTTTTAAGTTGAGCCGGCTCTAAATGGGTATCACATCAAATGTACCAAATGCCCGCATATATTTTGTACTAAAAAAGAAGCAGAAAAAAAAGAACATTGATCAGCTGATTTTATATTTGCCGAAAAAAATGAAAAGTGTGTAAATAAAATATTTGCGATTGCAAAATTTAAAAGGAAAAAACTTTAAAAAAAGGATTGAAAAGTGTATTTTTATTAATAAATATTTATTAACTTAATAAGTCTTATGCAAAATATCGTATTTATTGATAAAATTTTCCTTTTAATGATTTGCAATTCAAATATTTTTTTTCACAAAAATTTTCTTGGCGGAAAACAGCTGTTGTGTGTTGTTAAATTGGATAGAGTCAACTTCAGCTAGTTTTAATTTTAAAGCAGACTTTAGCGATTAAAGTATACTTTTACTTTAGTATGCCTAAAGTATACTTTTAAGAAAAGTCGACTTTAGAACTCTTAAAGTATACTATATTTTAACTATGATTATGCGCCAATGTGCAGACGTTCTCAAAAAATATTTTTTTTGCCACGCCCCGTGACCCCGCGCTTTTGGTGTTTTGTTTCCTGTGCCTCTATTTATAGTCCGTCCGATCGTAACGTGTGATATATCATTGTTATTAGAATGACAACAGCTCTAGAAGTGACGTCTGGAATCTCGGTTTCTACCCCCACCACCATACATTGTTTTCATGAAATTTAAAAATTTAGGGGATCGTCTTCGCATTATCTTTAATTCTAGGGGGTGCAAGTTTTTTTTATCGACACTCTATTATACACCCAATATTAATAAGATAATTTATTAAAATCGTAATTCGTGAACAAAGACCTAACCAACAGATTAAGCCCTGGATTATATATTGCGAAAATTGATTTAAAAATATTTTTTCCTTATATATTTTGTGATGAAAGTAATTGGGAATTTCTATCGTTTTTACTATTTTCGTAAAAGATAAACAGGTCATTAATTTCACGCCCATAACTTGCGTATTTCCCGAGTTATTGAGGTTTGACTTTGGTAATACTGATTTTTTTACTTTTACGGTACCAAAGTGTAAATTAATAATTTGTACCCCGACTTCTTTAAAATGTTCCATAACATAATTTTCCTTATAAAAAATTTTAAAATCATATTCCGCTTTAAAAACTGAAAAAAAAAAACAAAAGTTTTCGTTAACAGTCTTTAAAACTTTTTGCTGATGTTAATGATGACGTTGCTTTGGAGATGATATGTTGTTGTGTACTCAACATAATAGTTGAGGTAAACAAAAAACAAAAAAACCAACAAATACCTACGTATAATAAAAGAGCGCATGGCCCAGTTTTTTTTTCCCGAAAATTAACATAAAAAAAATTCAATATAGTGCAGTTTAGATTTTTGGTTTGAATGACAAACAAAAAAAAAAGAAAGAGCTTTAAAAAGGGGTGGTAAATTTTTTGGGGTTTTTTATTTTCTTTATTTTGTTTTTATACTTTTGTCACAAATATAACTTTTCTATGCGTACTATGATGACTTATGTATATGAATGAGCGGGGGGGCATGGGTCACAATAGAGAGTCTTCGATAGTGGATAGTGGTGTCAAAAGAAACCTAGTAATGCAATCATATGTGCATATATATATTTAGTTATACATATATCCCAGTTATTAGGTCGTTCGTTGGTGTTATTTTTCCATTCATGTGATAACATGTGATTTTTCGTTTATGTTTTGTTTTATTTTGTCTTTTTCTTTTGTTTTTAGTTCAGGTTTTAGTTTTGCAAGTTTTACTCTACTTTTAAGTTAAGTACAGAATTTTATTATAGTGTAATTAGGTTAATATGAATTTGCTATTTGTATTGTACTTTACCATAATTTTCTTCATTTAATATTTAAATTGGTGTTGTTGTTTAAATTATATTTTTCTTGTAATATAGACATTTATTATTGAATTTTTTGCAATGCGTATTAACAGTCGTCAGATAATATGTTGTATAGATATGTAATGTTTTAAATAAAAATGTCGTTTAAAATCTTCCAGTCTTAAAAATCAATAGAATAACAAACTAAATTTTTTGATAACAAAAATGCATTCACATTTCAGGATCTTTCTCGTAATCCTAGGTTTTTAATTAAAATGCCTTCAGAATCAATGAATTTAAGCAAGGATGGCAATTACAACGAATATTGGTTACGCATTTTGTACCAATATGATTTTGTTCTTTATTTGACTTAAGGGTATTTCAATTTGAATCGGTATTTAAGCGGTAACGCCATCCACTCTAGGATAGCAATCAGTTACGGTGTCGTACCAGTATAATTTGCTCTTTATTTCGATTTGGGGTCATGGTTAGGGTATTTGAAAAACAAGGTTAAACCATTTTAATCTATTACAAGTTTGCAATTTGAATGGGTATTTCAGCAGTTAGGGGTTTTTAGCGGTTAGGTTAACCATCTATATATGTAACACCTAATGATGCTTCTTGTTAGTGTAATGTTTACATAGCATTATTGTACATTAAGGAAGTCCAAGGTTATATGGCAATTTTATAAAGGGCGAATTTTAAGAGTATAGGGTTCAAATTTGTTTTCATCCTATATAAAACTAATAAATATTAAGTTTGAGGGTAATCGGATAAATGAAAGTCGAGGCAGAAATCGATTTAAAATTTCAAGAGTGTTCTATGGGAAAAATATGACTTTTTTCAGATTTTAGGAAAATTTCATTTTGTATTTTAATTTTTTCAACCACTTATGTTATGAAACGATTTCATCAGGAAGAAGTAAATATCCCAGACCAATTTTGTGTAAAAAAAACACTAGGTCATGAAATTTGATGGGCGCTTTATTAAACTTTCAGAAATTGATTAAAACCCTCTATACTTATAAAAACTTATATATGAAATATTGTTTTATTACCTGTCTGTTAACCTGTCGCGCAATAAGGCAAAAAACGCATACATTTTTTGGCTAATTTTTAAAACTCCATTTTCGATTTTTCAAAAATTTTCTTAAACAAATTTTAAAAAAATGGATTTTGCACTTTGAAGTCTTGTTAAAAACATCCTAGAGATGAAGTATGCAAATTTTAAGGTTAATTCCTTCATGGACCTGTCGGTGACATGCTCTGAGTTTTTTATAGAATCTGGCTTAGTTTTGAATTAGAGCTAACAAAATATGACAAAACAAAAACATTTTCACTAGAATTACGAGTATATTATAATAAGAGAAACCCACTTTTTAAATAATCAACTTTTGATTGCAGCAGTACATCTAGATTTTTGTTAATGTTAAGTCCTGAAGATGTTGAAAATGCTAAAAAAGATATATTTTCAAAAATAAAAAAATTTCCTCTTAATAAATCATTTGTACCATTTTTTAAGTGTTGAAGCCGAACCCTGAACCGAAACCGAACCTGAACTTGTTATTTAGATAAACCCGAACCTAAACCCCATTTTTCCAGGTTTCAGTCAATGATAAAAAATATATTTATTTTTAATTTACTCGACCTATAACTTTAGACGTACGTAGGATTTTTTTGAAATATTAATTATTGGTGGAGCTCTGAAGAAGTTTTTATTCCAAGAAAAAAAATGATATAAAAACAGCTTTAAATTGAAATTTTAGGGTAGCATTTATCAGTGCGAATGCATGTTTGAATTCAATAGCCCAGAAGTCATTATGACCAACTATAATGGGTATAGCCACCTTCCTAGCAACATATGAATTCGGCCCCAAAAGAACTGCTCATTTTTTGAGGCCAAGAACGAAGCAAACCAATTTCCGATACTCTGTTCTAAAGTGAAGCGTATGCCAGTGACAAGGACCGAATATTGGGTGTATAACTTAAAAATGCCGGATTTGGGACATTTGTGCAATATAAATTCAAATTCCAAGTATTGGCCAGTGTTAGCTATGACCTTTTCCCCATCTTTTTTGGTAACATATAGATTCCGCCCCAAAAGAACTGCTCATTTTTTGAGACCAAGAACGAATCAAACCCAATTTCAGTTACCCTGTGCTGAAGTGAAGCGTATTACAGTGAGAGCGTATTGCATCGATCAAAACAAATGGTAGTCGGACGGGGCAAGGTATAGACTATTAGGCGGGTGAGCAAAACTTCCCAACCATTTTTTTCTAAATAGTTTATAAGCGCATTTCGCTCAATTCTCACTTCAAACGAATCAATTAAAATTGGAACAGGTCTCCTGTGATCGTCTGGTCCGATTTCAGCACCAAACATAGAGCATTATCTTGGAGCCATGGATATTCCTCTTTGGCGTTGATTTGTCTGGTTGGTCGGCCTTCACATACGATTTCTTCTTCGGATTGTTGATGCAAAAATTAATTCTTTTTATGGCGTTCAAGCAAAATTGTCTTTCAACGTCTCTCGGTTTCAACTCGTGCGGTACCTAATTGTCTTGCTTTTAAATGAATCCTGCTATTTGCAAATATTTTAGAAACTGTAGCTTGAGTGACTCTCAATGATTTTGTGAGTTCTTCTTGAGTTTGACAACAATACATCATCTTTGTCTTCTTACACATTCGAACAAAAAAAACTTTGTTTACACTATTTCATTCAATGACTATGTACCTAAGTGAGAAGAAATGACAGATGTGTTTTTATAATTTAAATTTTTAATGTTTACCCTCCAAAATGCCATATAAGTTATTAAAGACACAAACCATATGTAAGAGATACGCCATCTGTTGTGAACACCGCATCAAATCCAAATCAAAGAATTTGTAACAAAATGACCTCTTTTTTGGCATATTTTATTATAAATGCATATTTGGCTTTCAAGTGCATATATATATATTTTTTTGGTAAATTTAAAGATTTGCAGGGCATATTTTTTAATATTTGGTATGTATTGCATATTATATTTAAACTAATTTTAGTTTCAATTATCCTGCCCTGAGAGTTATCCTGACTATGACGACAGAACTTTTTTTTTTGGAGTATTCAAGGGAAATGAGGTCGCAATAGCCAAGTTTTCAAAATTTTTAAATAAAAATTCCACAAATTACTTGTTAAATATATTATTATTATTATTTATTTTATTAAACATATAATTACAAATTATATCTTAATACCCTATCCGAGCACTAGCAACGAAGGCTATCGGCTCGTTGTAGCGAAAACAGACCAGAGCCTCTGGTGTGAATCGAACCCACGACCCCCCACACTGATAAACTACCACGCTACCAACTAGCCTACCGGGGCACTCTTGTTAAATATATGTATGTAGATCAGTAAAAATTATAATTTTTGAGCCTTTAAAACCCACTTAACCCCTTAAGATCCCATGGGAATTTTTTTTAACGAAAACTGGTATGAAAATATAATTTAACTCATATCGAAGAAAATCGAATTTAAAAGTTTTACACCTTTTATAAAAAGAAAACTATTTGCATAAGTTTTTATTATTTTCATTTCAATATATAATTGACGAATTCGTAAAAAATAAAATATATTGTTAAATGATTTGATTGATGCTGGAAAAAAAAGAATATTTACGAAATAATTATGCAAATTTTACATTTTTTCAACATTTGTGGCCATCAATAATAAATGTTTGTTTTTAGCATTCGCATTGATCAATATCAATTTAATAATTTTTCATTGGCATTGATTCAAACAATTGTAATGCAAAAAAAAATATAATTATCATTGGCAAATAATACCTATAAAGTCCTTAATTAATTGGTACACACAATTATCTACAGCCAAGAATGTATTGAAGAGACCTGTCATCATTAGGGGTTTATCTAACATGTCAGATGTAAAACCTAGAATAGGTAAGTATTCTCTCCTTATAAACATAGTTCAGTCAATTGTGTCCTACAAAGACATCGTAATTTTAAAGTGGCATGTCCCTTTCGTATAAAGGAACCATTTCTATGCCATTTTTTTTACAAATTTCTCATAGGGGTTGATTTAAAAACACCGAGTTAGATATTTCCAAACCACTTTGCAAATATATAAAAATCTAACTGAATATACTATATTTTATTGTCTTGTTGTCATAACTTTTTCTATAATTTTATTACCTTTAAATCATGTTGTGGTTGGTTAACTTTTGTCGCAGTTTTTTTTTTTTTTAATTATTATTCATTAATTCATTATCTTACAGGGAAAGTATTCCAAACTAAACTCTCGGATTTGTATGAAATTTAATGTGATGGAGAAAAGAATTCTAAAGATGAAATGGGCATGTAGTACTAAAATAAAATGCTTTATATTTTACAAAATAAAACAATAGTTAAAATTTATATTTCACACATCGGAAGAGTTACATCCAAACTTAATAATTCAACGTTTATTTCAAAAAAATCTTAGATCTATTTAAAGAAATAACAAAAAAAAAATGTACAGAACTAACATAAAAGGCTGGACAAATAAATAGGACACTATTATAAATATAACAAATATTAGCTAAATTATTGTTTTTTTTTTATTTGTAAATTGTGTTTGACAGAAGGTGTTGTTTACACGTTAATATTTTGTACTAAAACCATCGTTGGCACCGATCTATTGGTATAGCATACCATGCATCTTGAATTTCCATCCAGTTTTTCGGCATTTTTAAAATTTCGTTGTGCAATTTCATTTTTTACAACGTTCCGAAGGTTTTCTATAGGATTTAGGTCAGGGCTTTGAGCTGGCCTATCCAAAACCTTAATATTTTCCTTTAAAAACCACTCCTTAACAACTTTTGATGAGTGTTTGGGGTCTTGTCCATTTTACCCTCTATTTTTACGAAAGGACCAACGCCGTACCATGAAAATGTACCCCAAACCATTAAGCTTCAACCACCGTGTTTAACTGTCTTTTACACACGATGTATAACTGTTCTACCATCGGGTCCAATGCGATTTAACCTTGGTTTCATCGATCCATAGCACTTTTTTTTCAAAAGTATAAACCTTTTCCCTTGTGGGTTTTTCCAAAGTCAAGTCGCTTTTTAATATTCTTTTTTGAAAGGAGTGGCTTCTTTCGGTTTATGCGTCCAAATAAGTTTGCTTCGTTCAGTCGTCTTCTTACAGTTATATTCGACAATTCCACTTTCAATTCTTCTTGAATTTCCTTATTTATGTGACGAGAGGACTTGAAAGGGTCGAGTTTGCTCTTTAGAACTATGCTTCTGTCGATATGAATTGTTGTTTTACGGCTCCTAGGCTTTCGTTTTTAATTTTGTGTCTGATATTTCCTATCGATTTCACTTAAGCGAATTGCATTGTATACCATATTTAGAGAACACTTTACCATTAACGCAATTTCTGTCGGAGATTTGTTCTGCTCATGGATCTGGTAGGTAAGCTTCCTTTTTCGGGACAGCAATGTTTTCCACGGCCCATGTTTTATTATTTTTAAAGAATACACTTATTTCAACTCAAAATTGTAAAAGTGAAATGAATACTAATTGTACGAATAAAAATTTGACAGTTTTTGCAGTGTCCTATTTAAATATCCAAATAAATTATGACCCATGTTAAGTAATACAGCATCGTAAAGTTGTAATTATTTTGAATTTTAATACAATACCGTAAAGTTGTAATTATTTTGAATTTTTTTTTAATCTAAAACTACTAGATCTATATTTATTAAAATGAAAAAACAAGTTGCAATATCTTTTTGCTATAGGGAAATATATAAGCAAGCATATTAGTACAACGAAGTGTCCTATTTCTATGTCCATGGCTGTACATAACAACAATAGGTCCATTGAACAATTCAATTTCCAAGGTGGCCCAAAAGCCGATACCGGTTAATCATAGAATTTGTATTTCTACAATATAACCAAGCTTTATTAAAATCGGAGTGTTTAGCGTAAAGCAACTTCCTTGTTAGTACGTTTTTATTTAAAAAAAACGCTTAAAACTACAATAAAAATCAAAATGTTTAATTTGTTGCCGCATTTCAATCCACCTTTAATTGGAAGATTATAGTTAGTGCATTCGGAATAACATATGGTTGTTGTTTTATTTATTTATTTGTCGCGTGTTTATTTTTTATTAAAGTTGTAGACCTATTTTTTTCTTACGTGCATTTTTTTTTTTCAAATGACGTTGTACATTTCTTTTTTCTTAACAATAAAACAATTGTTTAAAAAATTAAAACGCCTTTTTACGATTTTTCAAAAGTGTTTTTTTTTTTTCTTTAAATTTAATGAAAATGTTTGTAATGTAAAGGAATTTTATGAATTGTTGATCTGTTACTTTGTAAGTGAATAGTATAGTATAGTAGGGGATTTAATATCATATCATATTCTTTTTTATTAATTATTTTTATTGTAAAGAAACATGAAAATTTTTATTAGTAAGTTATAGAGAATAAAAATTGAGAAATTCCACAGAGCCAGCAGGATAGAATACTTAGTATTTTCGAATGGCGCTACCCAACCTTGTCAATATCTATGTTCTTCTTCTCCCTTTGCGGTCATTGCTTGTTGATGATTGTCTATTTTATATTGAGTGTAAGGAAACAAATTTACAAACTTGTAAACAACAACACTATTAGAAACATCAACGAAATTTAACAATTTATATTTATCCTCTATATTTTACAGTTTTTGTTATGAACTTCAGTAGCAATGTTTGTAATTATAGCAATATATGCATATATTTGTAAATTTTTTATATTTTGCTATAAATGCATATTATAATACATATTTTGGCATTTTTAATGCACATTTTCATATATATGCATATTTTAAAGTGTATTCATGACCAGTGGCGTGCCGAAATTATTTCCAAAATACAATTTTTTTACTATGTGTATTATGCATATATACCAAATAGCTTGTATTTTTTTATTTCCAATTGATTTTCTTTGCAAGTCCAAATGGGTTTTACCAGATTTTTCTGAAATTTGTGCAGAAATGAGAAAAATTTGCTTTGAAATCGGGGAAATTTTTTCAATTTTCTCTCAGTTACCTAACCTTGTAATATGTACAAAATTTTATTTGGCTGCTTCTTTCAATGAAATCTCTATACTTATACTTTCCCACGAAAATGCGAAAATGTAAAGTTTTCCTCAAACACAACAAGGAACAGGTGGGAAAAATTTTTCACAAACCTGATGCTACCCACACACGAAGGAACATTAGTAGAAACATGGGCGTGTTTCACTTAATGTCCCATCGTCTGTAGCAATGTTTCCCGTTAAAATTTCTGTTTCATTTTTGGTTCCTCAAATATCAAAATTCTTTGATATTTTTCGTTGTGTGCTGTGCTTTTTGGAATTCGCGGAGTTAATAAAATAAAAGAGACGAAAATGGTGTCAATTGAAAATAATGAAAATTTGATAAAAGTTGCGAGATTTTGGAACATAATATGTGGTGTTGCCACCATTGAGCAAATTAAAAAAGGCATGAAAAAAGTTAATAGAAAAATATGCAAAAAGAACTGAAAATAACACTTCATAATCATTTAACTCGGCAGCAATTTCTTAAAGCATGTATTGTGGATTTCTCTTGTAAGCAAAAAAAAATTATGTAATAAAAAAATTACTTTTTTTATAAACAAGAAAATTTATAATAAAAAAACAGAGATAAATAAAAATTAAAGTTTATTCCCTAACTACAGTGGATTTTTAATTGAATATTATATATTTTTGTAAATTTTGCTTCATTTTAATTTTTAAAGGAGCGCTCACGTCACGATAATTCAATTTTCCATTTTTGCAATAGTAAAATTTCTGATTTCATGTTTTTAGCAAATTTTTTATATTTTACTAAAAATTTGGTTTTATACATTTTTTATCTTTGAGAAGAAAATTATATAATTTATAAATATGAGACCCCTGCTGTCCAAAATTGAGCTTGACGTATTTAGTCAATATGGAGCTAACGGTGGGGTGGTGGAACAAAAAGTTTATGGGGGAATTTAATCAAAAAATGTTTACTGTTTCCAAATAATGTTAAAGCAGTGTGAATTAAAATTATAAATTCCAAATAAAATTATTTTGTTCAAATATCGTTAACATTTCGATGATAATATTTGTCATGACAGCGTTATAAAATTAACTGACACCACATTTATGTTGTGCGTTGCAAAGATTATCCCATTTAAAATCGTTTTTCCTCAAAAGCAACAATAGGTAATTAGGTATCAAATGAAAGGTATTTGGAAGTTATCTTTGTTTTGATTTGAGCGTGGTTGTTGTCGTTTTTTATTGCTAAATTAAAATGTAACTATTGGATGGCATGTCAACGATATCATGGTTTTGCAATAACATTGAAATTCAAGTGTGATAACTGCTTGCTTTAATATTATTGCAGGTGAATACAGCGGGTTAAAACAACAATGAAACCCCTAAAGCAAATTACGGCATTCATGATCGAATGTATTCGTTGGAAAACTATTTTTATACCCTTCACCACAGGTGGAAGGGTATATATAAGTTTGTCATTCCGTTTGTAATTTCTACAATATTGATCTTAGACCCTATAAAGTATATATATTCTGGGTCCTTATGAAGAGCGAAGTTGATTTAACGATGTCCGTCTGTCCGTCTGTCCGTCTGTCCGTCTGTCCGTCTGTGTGTTGAAATGGGTTTTCCGAAGAACCCAGACGTGATGAGGACTTGATTCTTTTTTATTTCTGTTACATGTGATCCATTTCTGTTTGCTATTAAAAATCAGACAGATCGGTTAATAAATGGCTGAGATATTAGCAAAAAACCAGGACTACCTCTAATTTTTCCAGTAAAATCCCTTTGTTTAATATGTATGTAGAATTTTACGCATAACAACATGTGTTAAAATTCTTTTCTTTTATCTCCACCTTTTATACACAAACAACACACATACAAAGATTTGTCATTTAAATAAAAACCAAACAAATCTCTAATTAACGAAGACTTTTATATATGTACATCTATTGACGATGATTTTGTGTGAGCTTCAATAGCTCAGTTGTCTAGACGCCATGTCACAACTACTTTCTTTCTCTAAGCCCGTGGAGTTCGAGGTTCAAATCTCGCTCAGGTCAATTCACTTTTTTTTTTTTTTTGTAAATTTTTTTTGTACATTTTTTTTTATTATTTTCTTAATATTTTTTTTTTGCTTATTTTTGGTTTTTTTTTAACATTTAATAACTAATTTATATAAAATTTTATTATACCCTTCACCACAGGTGGAAGGGTATATATAAGTTTGTCATTCCGTTTGTAATTTCTACAATATTGATCTTAGACCCTATAAAGTATATATATTCTGGGTCCTTATGAAGAGCGAAGTTGATTTAACGATGTCCGTCTGTCCGTCTGTGTGTTGAAATGGGTTTTCCGAAGAACCCAGACGTGATGAGGACTTGATTCTTTTTTATTTCTGTTACATGTGATCCATTTCTGTTTGCTATTAAAAATCAGACAGATCGGTTAATAAATGGCTGAGATATTAGCAAAAAACCAGGACTACCTCTAATTTTTCCAGTAAAATCCCTTTGTTTAATATGTATGTAGAATTTTACGCATAACAACATGTGTTAAAATTCTTTTCTTTTATCTCCACCTTTTATACACAAACAACACACATACAAAGATTTGTCATTTAAATAAAAACCAAACAAATCTCTAATTAACGAAGACTTTTATATATGTACATCTATTGACGATGATTTTGTGTGAGCTTCAATAGCTCAGTTGTCTAGACGCCATGTCACAAATACTTTTTTTCTCTAACCGTGGAGTTCGAGGTTCAAATCTCGCTCAGGTCAATTCACTTTTTTTTTGTACATTTTTTTTATTATTTTTATTTTCTTAATATTTTTTTTTTTGCTTATTTTTGGTTTTTTTTTTAACATTTAATAACTAATTTATATAAAATTTTATATTAATAATTAAAATTCTTTTCTTTTATCTCCACCTTTTATACACAAACAACACACATACAAAGATTTGTCATTTAAATAAAAACTAAACAAATCCCTAATGAACGAAGACTTTTATATATGTACATCTATTGACGATGATTTTGTATGAGCTTCAATAGCTCAGTTGTCTAGACGCCATGTCACAAATACTTTTTTTCTCTAAGGCCGCGGGTTCGAATCTCGGTCAGGTCAATTCACTTTTTTTTTGTACATTTTTTTTTTATTTTCTTAAGATTTTTTTTTGTTTTTTTTTTACATTTAATAATTAATTTAAATAAAATTTTATATTAATAATTAAATAATCCATAAATAGGCTAAAAACATCAAAATTTTTATAAAAACCCTCTGATACAAACAAAATACAAACGGTTTTATTTCTTTTTTTTGCTCCGATTTAAAAGAATTTATAAAAAGATTTTTAAACCATTTTATTTCTCACATATTAAGAACATTTTATACATAATTTACCTTTGAGTGCAACTATTTTAGGTCATAACTTATAATAATTTATAAAAAAAATTATAAACTATTTTCCTTCAAATTTTTAAAATTAAGCTAAAGAAATTACAAATATTTCTAATAAAAAAGCGAAATAAAATCCCAAATGTAAATTTGCCAGCTAAATCAAACTATTTTGTAGAAATAAAACACATGCAGTTGTAGTGATTTCTTTTAACGATTTGTTGAAATTCTTTTCTTTCACCTCTTCACCTTTTATACACAAACAACAAACACTATTCTAGAGCTGTATTATGACCTATGGATACGTCTTATATAGCAAAAGATCAAAAATCTTTAGTATAACATATTTGCTGAAAAACTCGGAAATATCGGTTCAGATACAAAAAAGTTATGCCCAAAACATACATTTTTTTAAAGTACCTATTTTCCCGAGTCCAAGTTTTATCTCCAAACTAAATGGTTAATTTCCTCTTAAAGGCGTCCGTATATAAATCTGTCCATTTCATATATGTCCATATATAAACTTCAGTTTTTTCCCAACCATGGTGAAGGGTATATAAGATTCGGCATAGCCGAATTTAGCCGCTCTTACTTGTTTTTATTATATAACTATATTATTATATTAAATATAAAAACACCAAATTTATTTTTTTTTTCAAAAAATCCTTTTATTTTATTTCAAAAAATAAAATAGTTTTGATCGAAAAATCATAATCACGAATGCCATATTTCGAATTTTATAATTTGGAAATTTATTTTTCCAAAAAAAAAAAAAATCACAATATTCCTAACTGTTAAAATAGACAGTGTAAACAATTAAGATTAGATACAGATTATAACCATAATCTAGTGAACTTTTTGCTAAATCAACGCAGCTCTAGTCAAAATTCAAAGTTGTAAAACTAGATGCGGTAATCTGCCATAATCTTTCTCAAACAAGATTGTGTCTACAATGTAAATAGGGTATTATTTGCTACTTTTTGAATAATTGAGAGCTTTTTATCCACACAAAAATTTTTTATTTCTAAAATAAATAGCTCCTTTGAAATTGTTTGGTAAAAATTTTGCTTTAAAAACAAAAGCACTTGTTAAATTTTCTAAAGTTTTTAATAATTAACACAAACTAAATTTGTATAGCAACTTTTTTTGGGCAAGCATTTTTGCTGTACAGATTTATTAAAGAGAATTGTGTATGCAAAAATTTATTATTTTATTTGTATAATAAAATTAACTAATTCAAGTGTTATTTTAAGTTAACAACTTTTTAGCTTTTAGTTCATGTGGTTTTTCATGTTTTTGTTATCATAGGAAAAAAATAAATGTAAACAAGAAAGAAAATGGGGTTGTTTTTTTAATAACTCACTTATTTGGTTTTTAAGAGAAAATAACACAAACACTTGTTATTCTCTTATATCTTGGTCTTCTTTTTGGTTTTTAGGTTAAGTTCTGTTTTTTTCTTGTTTCCAAAGAGGGGGATTTGTTCATTTTTTTATTTTCATATACAAATTCTTGCATTTGCTTTTATATATTTTTTTTAACATAGTGTGGAAAAAAATTCAGGTGATTTTTTTCTTCTTTTTATTGCACTTCCTCCAAAAAGACTTTTTCTTTGATATTAAAAAACAGCAAAGGGAATCTGGTAAAAGTTTTAAGTTTTTTTACACAATTTTTGTTAAAATATTTTACTTTTTTATAGATTAAAAAGATGATTTAAAAAGTATTTATTAAGTAAAAACAATGTTTAATTAAAAAGACGACGGACGTTGTTTTTCTTGATACAAAAATTAATTTTATTTGATTAACTTTTTTTAATTGTAAAGTTTTTTTTCACACGCATACTTTGTTCTCCAAAAAAAAAATAATTTTGTTATAATACAACAAGTAGTTTTTAAGCACAGTTTTTTAGGTTTAATTTTTCAATTATTTAAATTATTTATTTTAAAATTTTCGTATTAAATTAAGCGCGACCACGATGTTAATGCTGTAAAAATGTTCCACCAACTAATTGGAATATTGTGTAGGAAAAAATCAATCGTTTTGTGGTTTCTCTTATGACCCTTTATTACGCACCTGCGCTCTCTTTGAGCAAGTATTGCAATTTTTTAAATAATACTAGAAATGTTGGGATACGCTAAAAGCTTTTATTTTGTGTAATATTTCTACTGTTTAGACACAAAAATCTCAAATTTTTCGCAAACATAAAAATTATTTTAGTTATATTACAAAGTTCTTAATTTTTGCTTATTGTTTGTGTAATTTATGCAAGAAAATAAAACACATTATTAGTTGGAAAAAATTGGAAATTAAATATTGCGATAATTACTTTGCATAAAATTGTAACTGTTTACCGCCATATTGATTCTGCCATTTTGTATTTTATACTTTTTGTTTCAGATTCATTTACAAATGTGTATTCTTAGATTCAAAATATAACCTTTTTAAAATTCACGCACTCCATTTTGGAAACGCCATATCGAATGTTTTAGTTCTGATCTCAAATAAATGATTAGAAGCCATATTTTGTCATAAGCCAACGTTTAGTGTTCAGTATAAACGTACAATTAAACTGATAAAAAAATGCTGTTGAAATTTGAAAAAATATGCTTATGTGACTGAAATTTTCAATTTTAAAATGCTTTCATTTTGAAATTTTAAGACTCATTTACAATTATGGAGTAGTTCACTATGCATTGTGAATTTTGTTTCCTTCACCTTTGCACTTATATTTTGTATCATGCCATGAACATGATACGACATTTTAAATGCTATAAATCAGAAAAACCCTTTAAAGGCACATTTACACGCGAGAGAAATCTGCAAAAGTTAAAGGAAAACACATCTCCTAGTAGGTATATTGTGAAATGTGCCTTAAACCTAGTTTAAACTAGATTTCGGAGATATGTAAAGGAAACATAACTAAAATAGGTGAGTGCAAAAATTTTGTATGGGTAATGCCGAGTTTTTAGGATGTAGAATATCTTTAAACTCGGTTCACCGCAATTTGTAAATTGAATGCTGATTTTAAAATTTTTTTAATTCATTTAATTTAAATGAAGACCAAAATTTTATGTAACGAAAAGTTGTTCCGACAAATTTATGTAAATAAACATGGAAACGAAAGACAAAATTTGTTTTAGGTGTAACTGAACCAAGTTTAACTCACATCCCAAAAACTCGGCCTAAATGCCCTTTAAGGCGGCCATACACTTCGTTCTTCTCTGGCAGTTTTAACTGCACAGTTTTACCCGTGTCTGTCGGTGTCGGTGTCCGGTCTTTCTTGAACGTGTTCAAAAATATCTGTCGCAACTAGATTTTAACCGTCCGTTATCAAAAGTATTTATTTAAAACTGATCGAATTTTGCAAGAGTCGAATACGAGGTAATATTAGAATGCCAGCTGATTATTTTTTTTCTCTAATTTTTTGTTTTTTATTTGTACTGAAGTAATCAACGCCTAGTGTGTGGATATATTCGTTGTTCGTGTTTATCCGTACAGTTTTACCCGTGCGGCATACCTTACCGGTATGGAACAAAATGAATATCGTTAAAAAGTTTTTGTAATATAGTGCTTACTGCCGGTAATCCACCCGGCAATATTATACCTCAAATAATTCTTTTTTCCATAATCTCTCTAATAATATACAATTATTAGTGTTGATCCTATAAAAAATTAAGATCTGGAGGTTCATGTACTCTTAGACTCAGCAAACAATATTGAGATATAAAACAAATCCGAAATATGACAAAAAAATCAGAGTTTTGCCAGAATAACGTCAATAATTCTACGCGTCAACTATTAACGTGAACTAATGTGAAATTTCAATGGGATTTCAAACAAAATTTACTGCACAAACATAGCTAAAGTTGACCACTTTAGCAGTTAATCCAATTTCTACAATATTAAAAAACATTTCAATATAAACGCAGCATTTAAAGCAAAATATAACAAATCTGAATTTTTAGATTGTTTTGAAATTTTTTACTGTGGTGTGTAATGTTTCTTTTACTTTTGGCAATACTGTTATTTAATTTTTTCAGGGTTGGCACTGAATACTGCTTATATACCGTTATCGATTCAAAACTCATTTATATGACTAGAGCTATCCTTGAAATACCTTTACTAAAATAAGAGAAATAATGTTCTCTTTTAAAAACCGTTAGTGAAATAATTGAATTAATGTTAGACTAAATATATCATTACCGGAATAAATGATCGTTGAATATTTTATATGTATATACTGTCATTTGAATTTAATATTAAGAATTTCTAATATTTTTATTTTTTTTTTGAAATATACTAGCAATACGTTTTTGCCCTTGAAGGCTTAAAGGCCCCGGGCCTTTAAAAATGGTATGGGAGCCTTTAAAAATGGTACGTGTGACAACTCAAATTTTGTCAGGATTTCAAATATGCATTTTTTCTTTAAAAAAATCGAATTGGCGTAGGGTCCATTTTAATAATTTTTAGGTGTTAAAAAGGAAAAAGTTAATTTTTTTGGACACCGCTCAAAAAATGACACTCTCTTAAATAAAAAAAGATTTTTTTTATTTGCCCGTAATTTTTTCAAAAATAAATCTTTTTTGCTACATTGTGTTACAAAGCGCCATAATGCCAAGACTCCCGGAGGGTTTTATATGAATCTAATGGAATCTACACTTTATGGATCATAAAACAAAATGCATTTTTGTAATCGTAAGAAACCTAACATTAAAAATGTGGTCACACTTACCATTTTGGGAATTTTTTGAATTTTTGTACCTAGCGGGTCCGGCCCCTTAACATCATATAAAAAATGTCTATTTTTGTTCCAAAATGAAATAATGTTAAAGTAAAAAGAATTCAGAAAAAATGTTTAAATTAAACTTGAAGCAAAATGCTTAAGACAATGTTAAACACTTATATACATTTACACTATTTCCAGTTTTACAGTAAAATTTCTTAATATTTTACTCATATCATTTGAACATATAAATTTATTAAAACTGCAATATTTTTTTAATTAAGGAATTTTATTCAAAAAGCGGGAATGTTATAAATGTAAATAAGCTTTGTTCATGATCGGCGACTCTGTAAGTTAAAGTTACTATCTTACCAATTTTTTTTTATTACATTTTTAACTAAGCGCAAGAATTAAAGGTCTATAAAGTGTAGACTGTGTCTACATATTTATCGTCAGCCTAGAATGCGGGTAAACTTAAGCTAGATTTTTTGCAACAGAGTACATTTATAGAGTTAGTTTGAAAATAGATAAATTAGCCAGGTGGGCTAAATTTTGCCAACAAATTGTTAAAAAAAATTGCTAACAAATTTGTTGTGTTTATTTTGCCAACGATTTGTTCTTGGGAGAAAAATCAATGGATAGTTAAGACTAAGAGTTACGTATGGCTAATGGAGCCTTTATACCCAAAAATACCTTTATTTATTTATTATTATTATACAATTCCAAACTAAGCCCTTAGAACAAATAATACGTAAATATTTATAAATAAAACAAATTTAATAACTTCTCAAAAAAAAAAATAATAATATAATTGAATACAAATTTTCTCTTTTCCTAAAAATAACCTGTGGGTTATTGCGTTCAAATATATAAGAATTTAGCCATCAAAAATTAAATTATAAATAAAATTTAATAAACGTTAATATAGAAAAAAAATTATCGTTACGGTAGACATATTCTTTTATTTTGGTTCTAAATACATTGACAGAAAAATCAAAGCTTTAAGTCATTTCAAATATAAGCTACCCTATACTGAAATGATCTTTAAAGAATATACCTACGTGTTCCAAGGAGGATAAATTAATTGTGGGTTTTTAAAGAACTATAAAGTACGATATGTTTTAGTAAATATACCGGACATTTAGCATTAAAAATTTTGCAAAAATATACGGGTGTATAAATTTTTTAAAATTGCATCCTAGAAAATTCTCTACGTAATTAGTAACGTGGTCACGATATTTAAGATTGTACACAAATCGAATAATTCGATTGAACAAAAGATTATATCTACGCATTACACGACTGCACAATACAACATATTAGACATTAATAATGCATGCGCAATGCGCTTTTATCTTTTGCTTGAAATTACGGGCACTAAGCCAATTATAGTTAAACCTTTAAATAGCGTAATCGACACCGAACAACACTTTGTAACGATTACCAACCATGTTTTTTTCTAATTTGACATTTTGTTTTGCAACACCATTTTATTTGTAATCCTAATTAGAAAAAATTAGAACATGTAGGATTTTGTTACTGCAAGAATCATATTAAATCAATAACCTTAAGTTATATATACTCACTCCCATAAAGCCTTAAAAACACCCATTAATTTTTAACTATACCTTTTTCTTGTACGTTTTGTTTGCTGCTCGTTTTGTGTTTAATATTATTTTTTTCACTAGTTTATTGGTATATTTCGGTACAACTTTTATTCATTTTAAATCATTGTTATTTTAGAGTTTTGTTTTTAATGTTTATTTGTATTTCTTATTACTTTCTTGTAGAGTTGTAAATTGTCGATACTTTTGAGTACTGTTACTAAATACCTTTATTATTGAGTACCCGAAACTACTCAGTACTCTGTTTTTGTAAATCTTTTTTTCTAAGAGCAAATTTATACGATGCAATTGATTATTGCATGCAATTTTCTTAATATCCTTTTCAAAGTTGCTTCCAAAGATATGTTTATTTAGGCGGTGACTTTTGTTGCACTAAAACTGTATGCAAATGAAGCAACAAAAGAATGCGAAAGAGAAATTAGAAAAACGAAAACCGTGCTTTTTTGTTACCAGGCTTGGTTCTCTATCCCGTTCGTCTGCAAACAAAAATTGCACGCAACAATTGCATGCATATAAATTGGCTCTAAAAGAGATGTATTTACATAGAGTTGTATTTTCATAGGTATATTCATGGCAAAATTATGCATACGTTTGAAAACACACAACTCTGAAATTATTAAGCTAGAACACACGAGAACAATTATGCTGACATAACATGCCAGCTTGTTGTTGAAGAGAATAGTTTTTGGTGGCGTAAAGTTTCAAATACATGCAAATTTTAAAAAAAAGCTAAATGTTAAATGAATACAAAAAACACAAAGCTATTGTATACGTTTACATTTTATGCTAGATGAAACATACTCGTGTGTTTTGAAAAGAACAAAAATTGTGCCGCTTAAATATTAGTCTGGTGTGTTCTAGCTCAATTGTACTTGAGAAAAAAAGACGGTACTGAGTACTCAATGGCCAACTACTTAATAGTTTTACATCTTTACTTTATTTCGATTTCTTTTATTTTTGTACAGTGCTGCCAGGCTTAACGAATTATTCAACGATAAGCACAAAATTATTACGATTAGCACAAAATAATTAAATATATTTCCAAAATTTAAATTTAAAAATACATTATCTATTTAGTTTTCTGATTTCAGAATCCGCAGAATTGCAAAAAATTTATATATCGCACCTTCCATACCATATTTTATTTCTATTATATAGTTAAACACTTTACACACAATATTTTCTTATAAGAAAATCTATAAATTTTTCGTCAATACAAAATCTATTTCAAAAAATTTAAATTTCTATTCATAATTTTCGATGTTTTTATTGCCCTTTTTCGACTTCTGAGTTTGTTCAAGTTATTTCGTATTTCTACATCCACACAAAAAAAAAAAAAAAAAAAGTATATTACCAAAGACATTATAGAGCCTGCTATGTTTTACGTAGAGTATTCAAAAACCGAAAACCGGTCAACCGGTTTCTTAATTTTTAAAAACCGATCGGTTTCGAATATTTTGTAAATTCGAAGAAACCCGAAAACCGGTCTTTTTTGTTCGGTTAACCGGTTTTTTTTATTACATCACCAACTTTGTTACTTGATGTAAGTCCGATATATTCCGATGAAGACTTAACTTTGGATATTCCAAATTCAAATAGTTTAATTTCTGATCTAAATAACACAATAAACAGTATTCAAAATCCTAAAAAACAGACTGTACAAAATAATTCATCATTATATGATAATTTCATATATCTTGATAAATGCGACAAAAGAACTGAAAAGTTGGAAAATTTATATCATTGTCTTTTGACTATTTGTCCAACATCTACTATTAGTGAAAGAGTATTTTCCACTTCCAACTTTATCAAAAGCAAACAAAAAAATCGTCTTAAAACGATACATTTAAATTGAATATTATTTCCAAAATATTATTTTAGAAAAGAAAAATAGATTTTCTTTTTAAATTCGATTTTTCGAAGAAAACCGAAACCGGTTTTTCCTAAGGGCCGGTTTTTTGAATACTCTAGTTTTACGGCAATATTACAATAACAATGTTCGAATTATTACAAATAGGTGTATTGCCAATTTTAACGTAGGCAAATTATTGGTAACATAACTATTATACTGTGAGCGTCAAAATAAACACCACAAATTATTTTGCAAAATGTATTATATTTATATTTAAAGAATAATATATATAAAAAAAAACAATATTGTATAACTATATAGTAATTAAAAAAGAATTGAGTTCATTAAAAGAATTAAAAAAAAATAAAAGCGCGTTAGAATTTAATTCACTTTTTATTCAAATATACCCATTTTTACGTATCAAAATAAAGTAAACAGTGGCATCATCCTTATGTGGCATCATCCATATGTAAAACTGGTGGCAGCTCCTTAATATTTTTTTTGTTTATAAGTATAACGGTAAAGTACCGTACCAAATAAATAAAAAGTGTATCAGCAAAAAAGAACTATTGAATATTTGCTTTCATTTTTTTCATTTAGTCGATCTACACGTAATTGTCAAATTTTGATTCCTAAGCTAACTTCCCTAGTGGAAAGATCTTTTCATGTAAGAGTTGCACGAATTTTTAATAAATTACCAGAAAATCTAAAATCCTTTGAGTTTTCTAGTTCTACTTACAAACATAAATTTTTGAAGCACATTCAGCGGAATGAGATGTAAGTTTATTTCTTGGACTCTTTTATTATGGCTTAGACCACAAATGTTATTGAGATTGTTTATATTATTGTTCAAATTTCTACCCGGTACCCTTTAGCTTTTTTACATTTAAATTATTTCAATTGCCATTTTATTTTGGATTTAAAATTATTTTTTTTATGTACTTAATATATTTTTGGATATGTATATTCTTCTAATTGTTTGTCAAGTAGTATGTTTTGAGTTGTATTTTTAAACCATATATGGCCCTCTGGGCTCGGTTTTTGTGTTACATTGATTAAATACAACACCGTAAATAATTTGCCTGGCGCAAGGCGACCAAAGCGCCTTACAAATGCAGAAAGAGCTACAATAAGCGAATCCGACTTCCAGTGCTGTAAAAATAGCTCAAGGTATTACACAAACTTCTGATAAATCAGTAAGCGCTAGCACCAAAATGGTTTACATGGTCAAGTACCACGTAAAAAGCCTTAAATATCAAAGGTATACCAAGGTAAGCGTATTCATTTTGTCAAAAAATATGCACGTAAAAGAGCCTCCTACCTTTTTCAGAAACACTCTTTTCACCGATGAAAGTAATTTTGAAATATTTGGTGTTAAAAAACCTTCAAAGAAATGGCGAAGCAAGAATGAAGCCTTTAGTGATAAATGCTTTATCAAAACAGTAAAGCATGGTTAAGGCTCGGCAATGGTCTGGGGATGTATGGGGGCATCGGGGGTCGGAAATTTGGTTTATCGAATCTACAATGAAAAGGGAGATTATCTTGACATTTTAAAAAACAATGTAGCCCCTAGTGTAGAGAAATTGAGCTTAGCGCAGAGTTGGATATTTCAACAGGACTATGATCCTAAACACTCCTTCAAAATTGTAAAGGAGAGGTTGCTTTATCGTACTCCGAAAACTCTTGATCATCCACCGCAATCCCTAGACATTAATCCAATTGAGCATCTGTGCAACATCTTGACAACAACATTAAAGAAAGGAACATTTTTTGCAAGGATGACCTAAAGGTGATATTACAGAATGAATGGAGTAAAATTTCACCTGATTTCACAGAAAAACTAGTGGACTCGATGCCTAGAAGATTAGGAACTGTGAAATATTAAGGATGAATTTTCACTTATCATTATGAAAACTGTTTAATTTATTTTGACGCGAAAAAACTGGTATGAATTATTTTGTTATGTGCTTTAGTTATCAATGAATTATGCAATATTTTTCTTAATAAAACTTTGTTTATGTTAATGTTTTAAAACAATATGAGGTGTTTACTTTATTTTGACTCTCACAATATTAGGTATTTTTTATTCTTAAAAGCCCCCCTTAATAATAAAATTCTTTATTTCATAAACTTTATTTATTGAAAGTTATAAAAACGATAAAATTTAACAAAAGATTTAATTATGCAAATTACAGATGCTATTACTACATAGACAACACAAAATCAGATTTTTACATAAAAATACTACAATTTACAGAAAAATATACGAATTATTCTATATTAAAAAGTAGTTGGAATATATAAAAAAGTTTTTAAGATTTTTGAAAAAAGCTCTCAGAATCTGAGGGTTTATTATTGGAAAAAATGTTTAGAAAAATCACAGAATTTTAAGGTTTTTTTTTATAGAAAGAGCTTCTCAGAAACTGAGAAAAAGTTGTCAGAATCTGAAGGTAATTCTCTACAAACTCCTTTAAATCTGACTATTTCTATAGCAAAAGCCCTCAAAATTTGAGGGTTTTTATAAATTAAAAGCCCACAGAATGCGAGGGTTTTTATAAAAGAAATTGTCCTCATAATCTGGGGAACAATGCTCAAACAAAATCTTAGGCTTTTCTAAAAGAAAATATAAAAAAATCTATATTCTGATATTTCCTGTGTAAAAATCTTAACAATATATTAACTTTTCCTAATCCTCAGATCCTGAGGACTTTATCCTATGGAAAAACCCTCAGATTTTGAATTCAGATTCCGAAAAATTTTTCTTAAAAAATCCTTAGATTATAAGAATTTTTTTTAATAGAAATCTGCTCGGATTCCAAGTACTTTTTCTGCAGAAATCTGTGTAATGAAATATCTTAATGGTAAATTAAATACAAATATTTTAAAAGTGAAGTAATCCAGGAATAGTCTTGAAGTGATGCACCAATATTGGCAATAGTCTTGAAGATGGGTGTATAATTATACCTCTGTTTCATTGAAATTAATATTGGGAAATCTCCGGGCCCATATTTTATGCAGTATTCAATCATGAAATGAAAGTTAATGTATGAATTACAACGTAATTTTACTTTATTAATATTTTCCCTCTTGTTTGTTGATCCTTTTGAGCACAATAATTGACCATGCAGATGAAAAATAATTAAGTTATTGGAAAACAGGTGGGCGATTTAAATAATATGTGTGTTTAAAAAAGAAAAGCTTTTTATTAGCATTTTAAATTTCAAAATGACGTCAAAGAATTTTCGAAGAAGTTGCCTAACTTCAATAGATGAAACTACTTTGCAAATAGGTAATAAAACTTTTTTTTTTTTTACATTATACGAAAGTGGGTTATCTTTGCCAGACAAGGCATTATCATACGCTCGACTATTCCATTCCGTTATGTACTTTAAATAATTTAATTTTTTAATTTATTACAATAACCTTGCCCATAGGCCATAATCGGTTACAAATTTCTATTAATATAGAATATATTCTAAAATAAATGAATTAACACTGGCTTTAAGCCTGGTATTTCCTTAAAAATTCGTACTTGTTGTTCATGTTTAGTTGAAGATGTAATAAGATAAAATTCTAATAAAAATAAATTTTAATTATTTTTTTTACATGTCTTTGTTTTGTTCTTTTCTAAAAACGGCGCTTGAAACCTTAAAATAGTGTCACAAAAAAAATGCCAGATTGTCCCAACCGCAGTGTTGATTAGTGGGATTTTCATTAAATTTCCTCGTCCATTGACGAGATTTCCATTTGTATGGAATTGTTATGAGATTTGTGCCGAAATCTTATTTTTACAAGATTTGAGTACAGATGTAAACGTAACTTAAGTGCCAATTTATAAATATCTAAATTCTGACTATGACTTTAAAGTATAAAGAGCAATTGCAACTCTTTTTTTTAAGATATATATTAGCTTTCCCACATTTTGTCAATTTTGAATAGAGCAATTGAAATGGTTGGCGAAACATTCGAAATCTTTCAATGAACAGCTTCTCTGATATTAAAGGAATGTCTTTTTCCCAAAAACAACCATGACGAATTTACAAATTGTAATGAAAAATGAGAAGATATTATTTTTTGTACCTACGTGCACCCATTCCATCCTGTTTTGAAACATTCGAAATCTTTCAATGAACAGCTTCTCTGATATTAGAGAAATGTCTTTTTCCCACAAACAACCATGACGAATTTACAAATTGTAATGAAAAATGAGAAGATATTATTTTTTGTACCTACGTGCACCCATTCCATCCTGTTTTCGAATATTCGCAAATAATAAATTTGCATTTGTTTTTGAATAAGTACATTAACTAAATGATGGGAACTTTTTCCGCAGGTATTCTATTTCAGATTGTGTTGTCTTAGCACTAGATGCATAACAACTACATTGATACAAATCTTCTTTAATTTGAAACATTCATATTTCTGATTACTTTTATTAATTTTCTCAGTTTTTCTTTTATAAAATTGTTGTTAACATATCAGCTGTCAAACCGAAATCTCGTAATTGCAAGTGTAAACGCTCCTAGATTTCAGAGAAGATTTTAAGCGAAATTTCAAAATTTAATGCCAAGTGTAAACGCAACTTATAACCGAATTTACGGTGTTCCAAAATGTGATTTAAGTTGTCCACTGTTACATATTGGTTTTGTAGATAAATTTTTTTGTTCGTTGCGGAATTTATTTCAAAGAAAAATATTAAATTCCGAATAATTTTAATTTTAATAATTGCACAAATACATACTTATGTGCACACCTAATAATATAGTTTTCTATTACAGCACCCTCACCACTTGTTTACCCTGTTCAATCCTTACTAGTTTTATAATTAGCACAATATCAATATTTTTTTAATAGAAAACTGATAAAGAAACCACCTAATGAACATTTTTGCTGGAATTAAAGCTAAAATGAAGTGTTGATCAAGTCATGTTTTCCAATTTTAAGTCTTGATTTATACTTTGATTACACTTTAAATCAATAAATCAAGTCGAACATTACAGTGAGAATATACTTTAATTCAAGCCTTGAATCACAGTTCAATGCAAGTTCAAACAACATAATAATTACAATTGTTTTCAAGCCCTAACTTCGATTGGTTTTGGCACAATTTATTAACTCTTTTTAACATACATATTATAATTTTAGTTTCGTATTTTTAATCTTGATTTTTTCACTTTCGATGTTTTTTTCACTAATCCTTTTTTTGTTTAAAAGCGTAGAAATTTGTAGAATCTTTCAGAAATAAGAAAAAAGATAATGTAAGGATAGAGTTTAGTCGTTAAAATCCATGGAAAAAATTCAGATTTCATAAAAATCTTCACATGAAATTTGTAAATTTGAACAAATGTTTTAATTTTATTTTAAAGTTTTGTCAATAAACGAAAAACATGAATCAAATTATTTTTATTTGTATGAACTTGATTTTAACTATAAAAAATCACTTTAAATAAAGCACAATACAAGCAATATTTAAAACACTTGATTTTTTAACTTTTCGATGTTTATTGGGCAGATGGTTATAAATCGTATATAAACGAATTAAAAGTGCGATATATAAAGTCTATCGTGAACTTTTCATTGAAACAGGCAGTAACGTAGTCTATGCAATGAATAGTGCGGCAAATTTTGTAACGTTTGTATTAGTATCATTTTTATTAATGCAATGTTCCGAATCATATGATGTACCGAACGCTAGAATTGATGTACATCGACAAGGCTTTGAAGTTTCCATACCACATGAAGCTGGAATCACTTTATTTGCCTTTCATGGCAAGTTAAATGAACCAATGAATGGATTGGAGGCAGGAGAATGGTCTCGAGATATTACTCAAATTGAAAACGGTCGATGGAGATTTCGTGATACTACAACTGTACTTAGAAGGGGTGATATTATATACTTTTGGACTTATGTATTACACAATGGTATGGGTTATCGTCAAGACAATGGAGTTTATATAGTAAATTAATCGAAATTGCTTAGAATAAAACAAATAAACAATATTCCATTTTAAATATTTCATAAACAAATGTAATTTTTATAACTTAATTTTATAAAAAAACTTCGATAAAGTGAACATTCAATGTATTTTTTTTACAAGCTCAAACATTTTTTCTAATAAAGGTTTTTCCAGATTGTATCAATTTATTGATTATAATGTCCCTAAATCCAAAATTACAATGTTGAATCGTACGGTTAACACATTTTCATATGAGCAAAATTTGCGTGATGGTTTGGCAGATTTAAGTGATTGTTCCTTTTGCTCTTTAAATGGAGCAGGTTCTAATACCTGATTTTATTATATTTAAATTGAATTAATCTCAAAATCTTTGTATATTGGTAGGTAAATTTGATTTGTATAAGCATTGTTTTTTTTTTTAATTTTCACTTTTCCAAATAGGATAATATCCATATTTATTTTTAAACATTTTCAAGTGGTTTTAATAGAAAGTTTCAAGTAATGTTTTTATATTTTATTTCTTTTGATTGTTTTCTTGTGACATTTTTATGAAAATTATTATATTCAGCCATTTTTTTTTACTTTGCTTTAAATAAATTTAAGACAAAATCTTGGAAATGTTATTGGTGATAATAGTTTCTTTACAATCCAAATTATTTAAACAAAGTATTAATTTTAGCCACTTAAGCTGTACAAGCTTTAATTTGAGGCATAATTCTTCTAAATATAGTAAAATTAAGAACCTATTGGATAGTGATTTCCTGCAGGTTGTTGGTTTCAGTGAAATTTGGCTTAAGAATTCGATCCCTACTACTTCCATTAATATTTTCAGGTATTATGTGGTGTAAATTACAAAGTGGATGAATGCCTGTTGGTAGAATTAATTTTTAATGATTTGAACATGTAACCGGGTATAGTGCGGGTTTGGGGCGAATTTGGGAATTGAGCAACTCTGTAAATAAATTCAACAACTCTGTTATTATATTAAAATATTTATTTCAACATGGCAGCACTTCTACTAAACGAAGCGAATTCAACTAAAAGTAGAGCCGCCTTTGCCCGGGTTTCGGAATATCCGGTCTTACGGGTGCCGTTTTAAAAATTTTTTCACAGAAAAGTTCCTTTTCCAGAGTTTATTTTCCAAAAAAGTACTTCTTGTAAAAACGAGCATTTTTTCAAAAAAGTACTTTTCGTAAAAAATAATAATTTTTGGTGCTTTTTGTTAAAAAAAAAATTTTAAAAATACGTTTTTTTAAAAGTTCTTCTTTAAAAAAGTACTTTTCTCCAAACAAAGTACTTTTTTAGAGTACCTTTTTAAAAAGGTACCATAAAAACCCTAAAAAACAAATTCTTTTACATGACGTGTTTTTTCTAATACAAAAAAAACTATACCAAGTTGAATTTTCGTTTGAAAATATCACTGTCTGTAGTAGTACGGCGTTTTAGCACCGAAGCTCCAAATGGGTTAAAACCTTGCAGAAATAGTCTAGACACAAATTGGATCAAGAACTATAAAAATTTTTGCTGGTCGTGGAATAAAAGTGTCCCGAAAAAAACAATAGAATTCAGAAAGTATTGCGTTTTCCATATATTTTTATGAAAATGTCACGTTCTTTTTTTGGTAAAAATATTTTTTTTTTTACAGGAAGTACTGTTTTGTAAAAAGTACTTACACGAAAGAAGAAATTTATTGGCCAATTAGGCTACGTGTAAATGAATAAATAAATTAAATGAAATCTTTGGAAATGGTACTTTTTGGAAAAAAATATTTTTAAAACGGCACTATTTTTGCAAAAGTGCTTTAATTTTGGAAAAATAATTTAAAAATTTAAATTTAGTTTTAGAAAAGTACGCAATGACTAGTTTTTACGGGTAGAACGGTATACCAGATTAGACCGCGACCAGGTAGACCGAGTAGATCGTAAGACCGGGTATGATAACCGGTCTAAACGGGTAGACCGATTTTAACCGTAGGCCCTAATTAAAACCATTGGTTTAAATTTTTAACAAAAATTACAATTTTATTAAAAATGGGTAATTTGTTTAATTATTACAAACAAGACATAAATTAAGTTTTTTTTATTTATTTTTTTTAAGTATTAATAAGTAATTTTAAAATTACTAAAATCGAATTTTGAAGCAAAATATTTTGAAAAGTACATTGCTAAAATAGAATTTTAAAGAAAAATACTCCCATATTCAAACATTTACATAACATCTGCAATTATTTATTAGAATTAGAGTTTTTGCCAAAAAATAACTACAATTTTGGTCAAATTTTTCGTACACGGCAATCGAATCTTCAGATTCGATGCAACGATGTAAACGCACCTTAACACAGCAACAAAAAATGGTAAATAAACATCATCTGTTAATACCACCACAGCTGATGTAATAATTAGTTTTTACCGTAACAAATTTCTACTTTCCACACAAAAATGTATAAATTTTTACAATTATCCTTAAATATAAATAAACAAAATTATGTAATACAAAGGAATGCGGTGAACTACCACATACTCCGACGATTGACATCAAATTTATGTAAGGCCACATTAGTTTTCATTAATAATTTCATAAATTAAATAGCACAAAATATTGCAGCAAATTTAGCACCGGGTTATCAACCAAAACAAGTGGAAAGTGGTAAATGGGAAAAGGTTTATAATTCTGCGGTCACAAACGGAAAACATAAACCGGGAATATTTCGTATGCTTTTACCACCCCCTAACGTGACAGGCAACTTACATCTAGGACATGCTCTAATGGCCACAGTACAAGATGTTATTTGCCGTCAAAGACTTCAAATGGGTTATGAAGTTCTGTGGATACCGGGAACAGATCATGCTGGTATTGCTACACAAGTGGTGGTGGAGAAAAAGTTACTTAAGGAGAGAGGTGTTAATAGGCAACAAATTGGTCGTGAAGAGTTTTTAAAAGAAATTTGGAAATGGAAACAGGAAAAGGGTGCTGGTATAACAGACGATTTACGTAAATTGGGTTGTATTTTAAAGTGGGATAAAGAATATTTTACCATGGATAAGGTAAATTGATTTATTGTCAAGAATCTGGCTTTAGAAAATCGTTAGCTTGGTTTTTTTTACAGAAACAGGGATATGCCGTCAATGAAGCTTTTATACGTCTCTTCGATGAAGGACTTATAAAACGTCAAGAGTCTCTTGTTAATTGGTCTTGTGCATTAGAATCTGCCATATCTGATATTGAAGTTGAAACTTTAGAACTTAAAGGACCTACTGAAGTCGCAGTACCAGGTTATGATAAAAATATAACATTTGGTCGCATCTATGATATAGAATACAAAATTATGGGTTCTGATGAACGCATCAAAGTATCGACTACACGACCGGAAACATTATTGGGAGATGTTGCTGTAGCGGTACATCCGACTGATGAACGTTATAAAAAATATCGTGATATACCAGAAGTATTACTGTGGCATCCATTTCGTGAAGAACCTATACCATTAGTATTTGATGTAACTGTTGAACCGGAATTTGGTACAGGAGCTGTTAAAATTACACCTGCGCATGATCGTAATGATTTTGAATTAGCTAAACGGCATTTACTTAAACCGAAACAAGTCTTCTCGCCAAAAGGTTTTATAACAGAAGATTATAAAGACTTTTCTAAATTACCGAGATTCGAAGCTAGAGAAAAATTTTTACAAAAATTGGCAGAATTACAACTTTTGACATCAATACGAGATCACACAATGCAATTGCCCATATGTTCAAGATCCAAGGATGCTATAGAATATATGTTAAGAGAACAATGGTTTTTACATTGTCAATCTATGGCAGATGAGGCCTTAGCAGAAGTTTTAAGTGGTCGTTTACAAATTATACCCGAAAATTTTGAAATTAATTGGCAGAAATGGTTGGAAAATTGCCATGATTGGTGTATATCACGTCAACTATGGTGGGGACACCAAATACCTGCCTATAAGGCAACGGATGAAAACAATAATAAATCTATTTGGGTGGCTGCTCATTCGCAAGAAGAAGCTTTAGAAAAAGCTCAATCCGAATTAAAATCCTCCTCTATAACATTAATACGAGATGCAGATGTTTTGGATACTTGGTTTTCCTCAGCTTTGCTGCCTTTTTCAGTCTCAAATTGGCCTTCAGAGGAATATAAACAAAATTATCCATTAGATTTGATGGAAACTGGTAATGATATATTATGCATTTGGGTATCCCGCATGGTTATGATGGGCTTAAAATTAACTGGTGAAACACCTTTTAAGAAGATTTTATTGAATGGCATTGTTTGTGACGCCCATGGTCGTAAAATGTCGAAAAGTATAGGTAATGTAGTGACGCCACAACAAGTTGTACAGGGTGCATCATTGAAGGTAAGTGAGAATGAGACTTAATTGTTTAATTGAAAAACTGATATCTCTCTACTGGTATAAGTATTCCATAAATAACGAATTGTCTATTTCCAATGATAATACCCGCCAGTTTTGCTTTATTTGGTCTCAAATATACGAATTTGAGAGACAAATTTTGAACGTAATTCCATTCTTATTCTTGTCCAAATTTTCCGTTTTTTGAACAATTTCTAATAATTTTAATTTGTTTGGTGATCCTAATACATGTTTTTATAACCCATTGATGATAAAACTTGAAACAGATTTTTTAATGAAACTCTTGAAAAAATCTTGAACTAAAGCTAAAAAAATAACAACCCATTCAGGAGTGATACATGGGTTAATATATTTTTTTTGTCCAATTCAAAAATAACCATTTTAAAATATATTCGTGTATTTGCATTATTATTTTTTTTCCCCGTTTTAATACATATTCCTGCATTTTCTGAAATTAGTATGAATTGAAAATCCCATGAAATTGAAAATTATATCTCTATTACACTATGCCCAAAAGTTTTATTTGATTCGATTTTCACTTTTTCAATAAATGATTGTACATTGGTCATTTATTGAAAAGTGTATTTACTTAAATTTTGAAAAATGAAACTAGAAGTTATTGAGAAAAAATATGAATTTTTTATTTTCACCTAAAAGTGAAATATGGAACACGTGGAATTATAAAGAATTTTAATACTTTTTATTAAGCTTGTTATGCGTTGTGTTAACTTAATGCTTTTAAAAATTTTTTGATAATGGTTTAAAGTTTTGGATGTTTACTTTTCACTAAAGACTTTGTTTTCTATTAAAATTAAAACAAAACTCATCTAAAAAACTTAATTAAATTGAAATTTTTATTTAAAAATTTTCCCAAACAGTTTGGGTATCAAAAATTAACAAAATTAAAGAAGTTATGAGGGAAAAATACATCGAGATTTTCATAAATTTTTTTAATATAAAAAATATAAAAAAAATAATTTTATAAATTTTTGTAACATAACCTCAAAAATTTTAAAAAATTATAAAACCCTTTTCTTCGCAAAATATTTTTGTCAAATTATTTTTTTTTTGGCGAAAAATCAAATTATATTAATTGAAAAAAATTTATTGAATTGAAATTTTTTATTTTATTTAATTTTTCCAAGAAGTTTAGACATTAAAAATTGACAAAATTTGTCGCCCGGTTAAAAAGTTATGGGTGAAAATGTAAAAGTGTAGCAAAATTTTCATACATTTTTATAATATAACCTTAAGAATTTAAAAAATCATGAAACTTTTTTCTCAAAACATTTTTGTCAGATTTTTTTTTTAAGATTTGTATTAAAATTTTTTTGTTTTCTCTATAGCATTTTTTGTGGGGTATAAAAAGATCGGCATAGACAAATGTATTTAAAATTGCATTTACATTAGGCTCGTAATCTTGCTTAAACTATATTTTGATCATTTGGTTCTGTATACTATTACACACGAACTAGATTTCGCGCGTAATGTAAATGTAGTTTAACACTATTTTAATTAAACCCTCCATCCTACTGTGCAGTAAGAACCCGATTGACAATCTTTTAATACGCGTTTACAAATTGCAGAGTTTTTGATATTCTCGGTATTTCGAGGCAGATGTTAATGGGCATTTATCACAAAATTTTGTTATTTACTCCATTTTTTAGTCTCTACAAGAAGATGTTAAAGCCTCTCATAATGCGGGTATCTTAAATGCTAAGGAATTACAAAAATCCTTAAAAGGACTTCAGCGTATGTTTCCCCAAGGCATACAAGAATGTGGTACTGATGCCTTACGTTTCACCCTATGTAGTCATAATATCAAAAGTCACTTTATTAACTTTGATGTCAGTGAATGCTATACGAATAAATTATTTCTAAATAAAATATGGCAAGCTACGCGATTTACTTTGGGAGCTGCAGACCGTTTAAAAATGCCTTTAAATGAAGTGGAATCAATGAATCATGTGTCATTGGGTAAATGGGATTTATGGATATTAAGCCGTTTGTCCGATACTCTGAAGACGTGTAATGAAAGTTTTGAAAACTATAATTTACATGCTGCGACAAGGGCGTTCAAAGAATTTTTATATTATAATTTATGTGATGTCTATTTGGTGAGTAGAAACAAAATTGGAAAATATTCATTAAAATTTATATCTTATGCTATATTTTAGACTGGGCAAAAGCTACTTAGAGCCAATTTATACGATGCAATTGATTGCATGCAATTTTCTTAATTCCCTTTTTAAAGTTGCTTCCAAAGTTATGTCGCTTTATACGGTGATTTCAATTGCACGAAAACTGAATGTGAATGAAGCAACAAAAGAAAAATACATATGAGTGTGAAAGAGAGCTAACAGAAACATGCACGAAAAACGAAAACCGTGCCTTTTTTGTTACATCGCTTGCTTCTCTTCCCCGTTCGCCAACAAACAAAAATTGCACGCAATAATTGCATGCAACAAAGTCACCGTCTAAATTGGCTCTTAGTTTTTGGGTTTTGTTAGATTTAACTTGTCAAAACACATACATACAGTGACTAACAAAAGTCTACGTCTGACCACAATTTTCGCCAAAAATGTTAAATAACAAAATAATGATGTTGTTTTGTTTTAAATCAATTTTTACTGCTATACGCAAAAAAAAAAAATTACTGTATAACCTTTAAAAATTATTAATGAAAAACTATTAAAAAGCATTGACAAAAATCTACATACGATCAGCATGACATGGTTTTTCTTGTTGAATACTCTCAGAAAAGTGCCGTTATTAATTTGTTTCTTTTATTGTTGTGTTGCTTTAAATAGTATTCATTTGACATTTAGACAGTTTTACCTAATATTTGTCGTTCGAAATTTGATTGTAAAATACAAAAATTAAGGCAAATCTTTTGATTGAATATCAATGCTTTTGAATATCAATGCTTTTGAACTTATGTTCAGACAATACTCGTATTCAGTAACTTTCAAAATACTGGAACAATTAAAATCAAGCTGCGTACTGGTCGTCCAAAGAAACTAAATTGGCGGAAAAACTCGCAACAAGATCGGAAATTATTGTACATCCACGAACTTTACAAAGAACCTTTTATAATAATGGTTGCCGCAGTAGAACTCCTCGCAAAAAAAATCACAAATTTCATTTATAATTTGCCCAAAAGCATATTAAAAAAGACGACTTCTGGAAACGAGTTTTTTTAACTGTCGATTCGAAGTATAACTTATTTGGAAGCATGGTGGACTCAGCGTGATGGTTTGGGGTGCTGTCGCTGCTTGTGGAGTAGGAAAGTTAGTGTTTATTGAGGGTAATATGGATCGTTAGCAATACAAATCTATTTTGGAAAAAAACTTGAATCCCTCAGTTGATGCTTTAAAGCTTGGCCAGAGTTGGATTTTCCAACAAGATAATGATCCGATGCACACGCCTCAAATTGTCAGAGATTGGCTGCTATACCATGCACTACGACAGCTGTAAACACCGCCTTAAAACTCGGACTTAAATATTATTGAGCTTGAGTGGGAGATTCTACAATGGAAAATACGAAAAAATAATATTACTAGTGCCTAGTGTTTCCAATTATTCGACCCTGTCGGTTAAACGGTTAGGTCATTATTAGAAAAATGAAGAAAATTAATTAATCGGTTATTCGGGTCGAATCAGAAAAATTGGCAATTAATCGATTAAACGTTTTATGCAAAATAAATGTATTTCTTTCATCAATAAGAACATAAACAGCTGTTTTTGCTGAAATATCAAGTTAGGACAATTCAAAGCATCCTGAGATTTTTGAAGAATCATGCCTTATAATCTTGCGTTTTTCAGAGAAATCTGACGATTTTTTAACAAGATAATGTCAGACGTGTTCAGTAGAAGTTAACCCTTAAAAACACAAAAAAACGTTAATAAACAATAGCTGCCTTCAGAAAAATTATATAACAAACTCTTAAAAATATGGTATGAATAATATTTTTTGAAATTCACAAAGTTTGATAGAACTGCCACTGTTCCCAGGCTCTTTCACTTAATGTTTTAAGCTTTAGAGTTAAAGAGATTATTTATTAGAAAAGATCCAGTGGTTGTCAGCTTATTTGATGCAAGTTAACCTAAAAAACCTAAACCACTATAACGCTTAAATGCAATATAGAAAATTATTAAAAACATTTTAAATGGCAACATTGGTGTTTCAAAAAGTTGTTTGTTTCTTTTTCGTATTGTTAACCGTTATGTTTGAAAATTAAATTCTATTATTTTGTTCGTTTTGGGTTTTGGGTTTGTCTTTTGTATTAATTTTTGCATAATTTTAGTATTTTTTTGGAAGTTCAAGGGCAATAAAGGTGTAGTTTTAAATATGGATCGACCCACAACCATAGAGCAACAAGTGTTGTTTATTCATCATATCAAAATTAGAATAACTCAGCGTAACATAAGAGAAATAGTAAATTTAGCTACATCTCCAGTTCAACACATAATAGAGCGCTTTTTGAAGGAGAATACAGTAGAAAACAGGGGTAGAATTGCACCAAATATTCTTACCTTAAGCGACGAACAATAGATTATATGAAAATTTAATCAAAACCCACGGTTATCGGCACAAAAATTGGCTGATGAAGTGCACAACGGTATTGGCAAAAACTGTAGTGGATCAACAATTCGACATCACTTTCATGGTCGAGTACCTCTGAAGAAACCATTTATAAGCACAAAAAATAAAATCTCCCGACTGGCTTTGCAAATTACCACATATCAAATAATCTGGAGTTCTGGAACACCGTAATTTTTGCTGACGTTTGGCGGAAGCCTAATATAGAGCTGCATATGAAGAACTACGTAAGGTAGTGGCAGTGTTATGGTGTGGGCTTGCATGGCCGCAACAGGTGTTGGAAATTTAGTTTTTATAGAAGGAAACATGGACAAAACAATGTATCTGAACTTGGTTCAAAGCGCTGCAAAACTTCAAAATATTTAGCGGTTTACACCAAGATTAAGATTGTAAGAAAGATTAAAATCACAATCTGTGAGATTATAAACTCAATATAAATATTAACAGCCGTATTTATGCATTGACATTTAGTTGGTTCTTATAACAGTGTAATAAAGAAAATTTGTTGTTGTTTTGCATGTTAATTTGATTTATAAGTGTGTTAAAAAAATCAACAAAATGTTTATGCATACGGCTGTAAATATTTTCACTCTTGGTAGTAAAGTACCCTTGTATACCTTGTAAAGGTTGTAGATATAGTAAAAGTAGTACCATTTAATACACCACAACAACGATGTGTATAAAACTTAAATTAACTAGGCTGTGGTTAAAATACAAGACCAAAAGGTATAGTAAATACATGCTGTACATTTACAAGACTAAAACAGCTGATCGCTGTGGTCACTACTAAAAAAAATTGAATAATTGATAAAAATAATGAAAAACAAAAGCGTGAAAAAATAATTAATAAAAGATGGACCGATAATGAAATTCAGCAGCTATTGGTTTTTATTACAAGTATTATCGTATATTCAAACCCAGAATCTCTGCAAATTCTATTTGGTTAATTGCAGTTTGCTCTAAAAAATTTATAATTTTATATTTTCCGTAGTTATAGGCATTTTTGTTAACTTCAAATTCTTTTTGGATATTTAAAAATTTTAAATTGATGAACAAAAATCAGCGGATTGATTAATTTACAATAGCTGTATTTATGCGGAAAGTAAATACACGAAAAAGATGTTTACGCTTTGTAGTATAAAATCGTTGTAAATATACAAGGGTTGTAAATATACTACCAAGAGTGAAAATCCTTATTATATTATCCTCATTTTTACAATAGGTGTGTTCAACGTACGTTACCGCGGGTGCCCGTGGGCACCCAATGTTACCAGCAGGCGTTTCTTGTAACAAAAATTGGGTAAATGAGAGTGTTCATGAGAGAGTAATTGTGTTTCTCATTTTACCAGAACTTACCCATACTTTTTGTTTGGGTAATATGGTAAAACTGTCAAATCATCAGCTGTTGCTAATAAATTTGCTGTTTTGCATTTTTTAATATTTATTAATTAAGCTGTTTTTTAATATAAATAAATTTCACGTTTATTTTTGGGTATGAAATGTGGTTTTGTGCGTTCGCAGTATTTTGGGCATTTTTATGCTTTTGTGAGAGAATTTTTTTCTTACTCTCATTTTACCAAACTTTACCCAAAATTACCTCGTACAGACCTAATGTCATGTCAGTTACTAAATGGGACTTTACTTTAATTTTCCATACAAAATTTTAATTTAGCTGTTGGTTAAATCTTAACAGTTAGTAATCAGGCCTCAAAATAAGAATTTTTATAAAACTGCTATGAAAAGAACTACAAACAAAAAAAGAAACTTTGACTATTAGAACGAATAATGTTAAACATTCTGCCAATATAAAATATATTAAATTAAAACTATTGCCAAAACCACAATTAACCATGAACTTTTCTCATTTTAATCTTTTTAGGAAACCTGTAAAAGAAATATTAATTTACAAAAATCAGAAGGTTACATACACTGTGCTACCTTAGCAACCACCTTATCATGGTCTCTGCAAGCTATGAGTCCTTTTACACCCTTTTTGTCGGAAGAATTATTAAAATATTTACCCGCAGATATAAAAATTGAATTAAGTAAATTTCATAATTCCATCCTAGAACAAGAAATTGCAGAAATATTAGATGTTTGCCAACAAATAAGACAATTAAAAAGTACACATAATATTTCTAAAAAACATGAACCCCAACTGCTATTGTATGCCCATAATAAAGATGCTTTTGAACAATTACAATCGCATTTGCCAGAAATTCAAGCTTTAACTTTGACAATGGGTGTGAAGTTAAATATTTTAACAGAAGAGGCAAAAACTAAAAAGGATTTACAATTATTTTCAACTGCCGGACATTTATGTAGTTTTGGTAAGTTTAGATGTAATAACGGCGCTACGAAGTAAGCCCCAATGAAATAAACCCCAAACCAATAAATGAAAATAAGCCCAAAAATCATAAATTCAGCTTAGGGCTTCTTACATATTTTTGGGATTTATAACATTGGTGATTTCGAAAAAAATTGTATTATAAAATTAACTCCAAATGAAGAAATATCCAAACATTTAATTTTTTTTTACTTTTTTATTTGTTTGGGGACTATTTAATTTTTTGGAAGTTATTTCATCATTCATTTTATTAATTTTTCTTTAATTTTGATTGAATGATTTTCTATATGTTACATTGAAAATTTAAAAACGTACTAATAAATTAAAACGGAAATTTTAATATGGCTCCGTAGCGTCTTGCTGTTAAGTTATTGTTAACATATTAGAAGTTGAAAGACTATTGGTCAGATTTGTGGTCATTTTTCATGAAATGCTTGATATTTATATTGCTTATGTTTAATTTTTTGTCGTAAATTTCATTGGGACATTTTTATATACTCCAAAAAGTAATGGATACTCATTATTTTTTGGCTGTTCGTAAGCGAGAGGGTAATGACCACCCATTACTTTGTGTTTTTTGTAAGCGAGAAGATAACGACCACCCATTACTTTTGGGACATCGCGAACAAAAGGAATTAAGCGAGTAAATAGCCTGGAAAGTATTTGATGGCATGTTTTTGCTGGGGTATATATTTTTGAGTTGTTTTCATTATGAAATTAAACCCAATATTTAGCCTTTATTAAATTTCTTGTTTATGATTATATCACTAAAACTGGGAATTATTTCATTATTTCTTTCGGGTATTGTTTCATTTTCCTTGGGTTTTATTTTATTGGGAGTGGTTTGATTTTTCTGTTTGAGGGTAATTTCATTGGGGATAATTTCGTAGCGGCATAATAACTCTCGAACTTTACGCTCCAGGTGCGACAGGCTAAGTTCAATGTGCTGAAATTAAAAAAAAAATATATAAAATACAACATTGTATGAAATTATCTGTCCAAATTTGAGGGACAGATTATTTCAATGCCTTAAATGGGGCATATATCGGTGTTTGGCTGGAAAATTAAAAACAAAAGCCTAAGTTGTAATCAATAACTAACAGAAATTATATTATAAGTAATAAATTAATTGGGTGTATAGCTTAAAAATGCGGATTTTTTTGGGAAAATTTGGGCGTTTATTGTGAAATATTTGTACAGTATAAATTTAGTCAAATTATTGGTAGCTATGACATTTTTCCATCTTTTTGGCAACATGGATTCCGCACCAAAATAACTATTAATTTTTATACCCTCACCATAAATGGTGGAGGGTATATTTGTCATTCCGTTTGTAACATGTCGAAACATAGGTCTAAGACCCCATAAAGTATATATATTCGTGATCCTTATGCAATTTTAAGTCGATTTAGCGATGTCCGTCTGTCTGTCTGTTGAAATGGCGATCACGACGCGAAGACGCAAGCGGGGGTGCCTTTTTTTACCTGGATTGTTGGACATCCTTCCGAGCAGTTTGATATTGAAAAAATCGGTCCAGCGGTTAAAAAGTTATGAGTGAAAATGTGAATATACCTCTAAATTTTCCATACAAAGTTGTGTATTTTAGTACAATTTCATAGAAGCGACAGGTACAAAATATATTTTCTCATATTTTTTCATCAGTCGCTTAGAAATTAATAATGTTTTGTAATCACCTCAAATATTTCTCACCTCAAAAAATTTTTATCACCACCAAGTTTTTTTTCACCACAAAAAACTTTTTTCACCACAAAAAATTTTTTTCGCCTCCATAATTTTACTTCAAAAGTTTTTTATATTATTTGTATCAAAAACAGTAGAAAACAATTTTTTAGGATATTGGTGGAGGGTATTCAAAGATTCGGCACAGCCGAATTTAAGCCTTTTTTTACTTGTTTAGGCTAAGAACGAATCAAGCCAATTTCGAATACCTTGTTCTGAAGTGAAGCCTTCTGCATTGACCGAAACTAATGGTTGTTGGACGGGGCAAGGTCTGGAAAATAAGGCGGGCGAGGCAAAACTTCCCAAACACTATTTGCTTAAAAGTTTTTAACCGGTCTTGTAACATGCGGCCGATCGTTGTCATAATGGAATATTACGGCTTTATGTCTGGTCGCTTATTTTCCTGCGTTTTTCAGCCAATGCTTGCTTCAAATGAATCAATTGTTGTACAGGTGCGCTGTGATCGTCTGGCCCAATTTTAGCAGCTCATAATAGATGGGACCCTTCTGACATCTTCAAACTCCTTGACGCCGGGCTTCACATACGATTTCTTTCGCTTCGGGTTCTCGTAGTGGATTCATTTTTCATCGATGCAAAAATTACACCTTTTTATGGGGTTCAAGCAGCACTTCGGACATGAAAAATCGTCTTTCAATGTCTCTAGGCTTCAACTTATGTGGTACCCAATTTGCTTGCTTTTGGATGAATCCTGCCTCTTGCAAACATTTTTAAATTGCTGCTTGAGTGACTCCTATAGATACTGCAAGTTCTTCTTAAGTTTGACAACAATCTTCATCGAGCAATGCCTCATATTTATAATCTTCGAACTTTTTTGGCTGACCTGGGCGGTCTTTAACTTCCGTGTCAAAATGACAACATCTGAACCGCACAAACTATCTCTCGCACGTTGAAATCTATGGTGGTCAGTCGATATGCTTCAGCTGCACTTTTTTATTGAAATTGAAGAAGTGAAGAAAAACTTCCCGCAAATGATACTTTGTTAACTCAAAAAAAAAACCTTTGTGGTTTACACTACTTCGTTCAATGACTAAGTGAGAATAAATGACAGACGTTTACCCTGAAAAATGCCATATAAGTTATTAAAGACACATACCATTTGTAAAACATATGCCATCTGTTGTGAATTCCGCATTTTTAAGTTATACACACAATAACTAATTAATTTATTTCCTTTTTCATTAGAATTATGCACCAACGATTTGTATAAACCAAAATCGGAGAAAATTTCTTTAGTAAGTAATATAAATGAACAGAAATTACAAAAATTGGAAACGAAATTAAGACGTTATCAAATGCGCATCGTTAATAATGCTAGTTCTGAAGTGCAAGAAAAACATGCTCAGAAGGTAAGTGATAAAAGAAGATAATTCAAATGATAAACAATTATGTTATTAAAAAAATTTTGTTTCAAAATAACAAAAAAAAAAAAAATGGAATTTGGATAGTATTTGTAAAGAAAAAATTTTCAATTTCCATTTGTATATGACTTATAGCACTTGAGATCAATTGAACAAAAATTTACAGCCAAAAACTTGAAAAAGTTTCACCCAAAAACTTGAAAAACTTTACCAAGTTTTTGGCTGAAATATGTAAAAACTTATGTAAATTACACAAAAAAAATGGAAAAGAGCTATATTTTACACAATTCAAAATTTGTGTTTGTAGAGATAGATAAAAAGATTTTTAAAATCTCTGTTGTGAATGAATTCAGTTATCAGAGTTGCTTTTGCTCTAACTCTTAAGTGTTTCTTTTTTCCTGTAGATGTGCCTTTAAAAATTTTCAAAATTTAGAAGATTCAGGCCCATTATTATAACTTGCCTTTAAGGTGCGTGTTAGTTAAAGGTGTTAGTTAGCCAAAGTGAGCAATAAAGTGACCTTTAATTATTTTTGGTTATTACAACTTCCTTATAAAATAAATTTTTTTAATAATATGCCATTACCAGGACAAAAACCGATTACTTTTGCCAAATTTAAGTGGTTCTTTAAAATACGTATTGGCAACGACGTACTTTTATTTATTTATTTACTTACAACAAACAAAAAAAAAAAAAAAAAAACAATTGAATGAACGAAAAATAAAATTTCTTCGAATTGTGCAAAAAATAAAAAAAAAAAAAATACAATGTCGACACCGAACACAGAAATAAATTAAACTGCAAAGATACGGTCAAAAAACTACACGGCAACTACATTGCAGAGCAGAAAATATGGCAACTTTAAATGCATAAACCTTACCTTAAAAGTTAAAGGTAAGATGAACTTACCTTTAGCTTATCGGACACTTATAGGTTAAGTACACTTATAATAACGAAAAATTAATAATCTGTCCGTTAACATCTAGCTATCCTAGCAATCCCGAAGTTATGATAACGGGCCTCAGTTTTTTTTTTTATAGAATTTTTAGGGCTTATTCATTATTTAAAGCGGAGGTAAATAATGAATGTTAGATAACAAGATAATCGTCTGCCGATTTTTTTCTTTAGCCTTTACAGTTTTTTAGAAAATAAAAAACTGGTATTTAAATCTTAAATTTTTGATGATATTTCAGATATTTTTTAATTTAATATTTGTTCTTCTTTTTTATTACAGATGCAAAGACTTGCAGTAGAAATTGAAAATATTAAATCAATTGCTAGTTAATTATGGATGTAAACTAAAATTTGTTGATTTGCTAAATAAAAAAAAGAAACTGTAAACTAAATTAAAATAGACTGTAATTAAAACACTGAGGGAATTCATGAAACACCTCGCGAAAATACACAAAATATACATATGTGGGTATAAGCAGGTATGTACCTTAAAAATTGTTGGAGCATTTTAAATTTAATATATCAGTTTCTTCTATAATATCTCGATTATTTTGTAAGAAAAATATTCCTTTTTTTTTGTATAAAATAGAATATTTTATGATGCACAATAAAAATATTCATAGAAATAAAAATGCAAAACAAATTGTCGAATAAACTTTCCATTGCTGTTACAATATTTTTAACACAAATGTAATAAAATTAAAATGTTAACACTTTATATGATGTTACATGAATCCGCCTGCTTATAAACTTTTAAGTATATTATTTTCCAATTATTTATTTATAAATTCATTTTAAAGCTTTTTCAACCTAAACATTTATCAGTCATTTCCATCATCATATTATAGGACAGGCATTTTGTGAATAAGAAAGATAAAAACCTCTATTTGATATATCAAAATCTTCATTATCATTTGTAATGACATACAATACAAATGGTTTAGTAGCACTTGTTGTGTCCACTAAACCTAAACCGCAAAAACGATCACTGGGTAAGATATTGCCAGCTTGGGTAGGATTTGGTATAATTATAAAATCTGTAGTACAATCTTGACTTTGTACAGCTTCTGTGGCAAGCAAAGTAGGATCTACAGCTCCCACATCATTTGTTAAGGTAAAAGAATAAGCATCCGAAGCCACTTGACTCCAGGTTATAGAACATTTATTAGCGCCCATTCTTATACAAATGCCATATTGTTGATTAGCTAGTTGTCTACTACCAGGAACACCAATACTGTTGGGTAAAGAGTTGGGGGCGGACACATAATTAAAACTTTGTACTGTGTCACTATCTTTCAAATAGTATTGTAAACATCCCGATGGTGCCAATGTGGCTGAAGCACAAGCTAATTGTGTTAATTTAAATTGCCAATGACGATTGAAGGTGTAACCCGTAGAAGTTGCCACCGATATGGTAATGGGTGTTTCACCATTGAAATCCACATAAACATGTTGTCCAGAATTTTCACCACATATAGCAGGAACACGAGAAGAACCGCCGGTAATTTGTAAAGAATCTGTTAAACAAAATCCATCACCATTGGGTGGTGCCAAAGATAGTGATAGAAAATCAATTCTTAATTGACAAATACTGGTATCACAAGGTTGCACTACTATCGTGCATCTGCCACCACCACCATATGTTCCCGGATAACCCGAGTTGTAGAAATATGTATTATTATATTGGGTAGTAGCTCCACACGATTTTTGATCTGTAAATACAAAATTTAAATCTTATACTTTTAGCGTAAACAAATATCGACAGAATACTTACATATACAGCATACCGCTTGATTAGTTATGGTTGTACAACTTCCAGCTGATACGCCACCATTATCTGCACATTCTCCCCTTACCATACAGGTACCAAAAAGATTATTTTTACCCTGGCAAACTTCATTGGCAAAACGACCAATTGTATAGAAAGGGAACCCTAGAAAAAGAAACAAATTTAAGACCATACATTTCAGATGTCGAAAAATATATTAATAAAGATTAAAAAAAAAAAAAAGAAAATGATAACAAATCAACTGTTATAGGGTTAATATATGCTAAACTTCGAATCATTTAAAACAATAACACAGGCCAACAAACCTGAGATATCGTCTCTGACAGGAGCACAGGATCACGGAAAAAAATTTACTTTATTTACATTTTCTTAAGATGTTTTCCATATTATTATTTTAAAAATAATGGGTTAATTCTTTGCATTCATAGTGAAAATACAATGAATATTGCGCGAAACTAGGGTTCTTTAAACTTTATATTAAGATATCTCGAAAACGTGACGTGATTCCGAGGTCAGATTCTGATTCAGCGCAACTCAAACCGTTAAACAAATATACTCTAGTCCCAGGGTTTCTTCTTATTCAAATTTTGTCTGCCTATGTAGTTTACAAAAAACCAATAAGCGTTTTTATTGTTACAAGCGGTAACGCACGTGGAACAAAGTTGTTAGCTAAAAAGGGCTTAGCCCGACTAACTTATCTTAAAATAAGCTCAATTTTACACTTTCTTTTTTGGCTCATTGAATTAATCTTTTGGATGATCCTAGTATACAAGGTTTTTGCGAAGACTTATAATAAAACATTTTCAAGGTATTTTAGCCTCCTGAACACGAATCTGAAGTCAAAAAAGCTGTTTTGTAACAAAAATTAACTCTACTGGCTACTAGCAGTATAATTGCTTTTTCTCTATACCCTGCGGGAAAAGGACCTATCCCAGGACACGTCACATGACCGGTTTATTGTGTTAGGGACCGGTCACGGGACCGATCACTTTAACATGGGCTTGTCCTAGGAGGGGGTCAATTTCCCTATGTGACATGTCACAGGACTGGTCTAAAAGAACATGTCGTGACTTTTAAACCGGTCACGTGATAGGTACTTTAGGAACCGGTGCTCTTTTCACCTATCTCGTGATATGTTTTTTCGAAATCGGTTCAGTTTTCACTTATCCCGGGACAGGTCCCAATTCCCAACTGACCCCTTTTTTCCCGCAGAGTATCTCTTTTAAATAATTCGAGATATTTAGCTTTAGGTTCCTTGAGTATTGATGAATTATTTTTTAGGTTTGATTGGTGGGTAGCATGGATGGTTTAATCAATGTTAACGAAAATTTTCCATGATTGAAATCAGTTTAGTGTTTGGTTTAGTAAGTAGCTATTCTGATATTTGTGTTAGTTGACAAAACCACTCCTGCGGGAAAAGGACCTATCCCAGGACACGTCACATGACCGGTTCATTGTGATAGGGACCGGTCACTGGACCAATCACTTTAACATGCGCTTGTCCTAGGAGGGGGTCAATTTCCCTCTGTGACATGTCACAGGACTGGTCTAAAAGAACATGTCGTGACTTTTAAACCGGTCACGTGATAGGTACTTTGGGAACCGGTGCTCTTTTCACCTATCTCGTGATATGTTTTTTCGGAATCGGTTCAGTTTTCACTTATCCCGGGACAGGTCCCGATTCCCAACTGACCCCTTTTTTCCGCAGGGCACTGTATAGTACGTAAATGTAGCAATTTTAACAATAAATTAAGAACTGGATCGAGGGAACACTGTTGGAACACTGGTCATTTTCTATCTTACTTCTAGCTGGTTTACAGTATAATATTATCGCATTTGTGATTTTTATATGTGTTAACATCAAAATCATACCGATAATTTTACAGTGTAAACCAGCCATTCATAATATAAGAGAAATGTTTTTTTTTTTGGAAGATGTTTTTCGAGTTTATGTAACATCCCTGTAAGTCATACATTGTCGAATGCTTTGGCTACGACGAGGCAAATATCCACACAGTACTTCTTTCGATCAAAGTCGGTTAAAATTTTGTTCGTTACACTCCAAATACAAGTATCTTTGTAAAAATTAAATAAAGTGAACTAAACTTAATTTCTTTTTGTGTATTATGACTTTATTAGAAATAACAAAATATTTCCACTATTTATGTAACACGATTTCATTCATTTGGCTGCCGCGGCAAACTTCGCAGTACCTCATCCTGTCAGTCGAATTTTCAAAGACTTTGTTGACGTTTTCTGGTTCTATCTCACGAATGACTCGGACGATATTAGCCTTAAGGGTATGTGGATTGATTCTGGATTATTCGCATAACATCGGCCTTTAACGGCCTCCCACAAGAAAAAGTCTAAAGGGATCAAATCGCAGCTCCGAGGCGGCCAATTGACAGCGCCAAGATGGCTAATAACACGATTACCAAACTTAGTGCGCAAAAGATCGATTGTTTGATGAGCTGTGTAACATAGCGTGCCATCCTGATGAAACCAAAAATTAACCAAGTTTATATTTTCCATTTTAACCCATAAAAAGTCCATAACCGTGGCTCTGTAGCGCTCGCCGTTCACTGAAACGGCGTTTCCAGCAGCATTTACATAAAAATTAACCACGACTTCAAAATCCACATTAAACTGTCACTCAGAATCTAGAATTGGCTTCACGACAGCGACGTGTGGGTTTTCTTCGGGGCGGGATCTTCAAATGGGGCAATTTTGTTTGTTGACATAGCCGCCGATATGAAAATGCGCCTCGTCAAAAAATATTATTTTTTCGGCCAAATTTGATGTCTGATGGGAGCTTTTGTAAGGCCCAAACTAGGAAGCCGTAATGAAGCGGATGGTCGTTTGCCTTCAGTTGCTAACCTTGTAAGCGAATAAATCCGAAATATGAAAATAATATTACTTATATAGATCTAAGCTTTTATCGGCAGTTCCTTCAGAAGTCTTCTCGTTATTTGGTCATAATCCGGAGATTTCTTATTAATGTTAATGTATTTTTTTTAATATGATAGTTGAAAGTGTTAGAAACTTTTGGTAGCAATTTTGTGTTCTCATCCATAGGATTGAAGAACGTTCTACAGCGTTACAGCTATTTTAAAATGAAATGACATGATTAAATTTTTTTTAAATGTTTTTTGGGATCTTTGCTATATTTTTTTAAATTTTTATAGATTTTATCGGTCAAGTGTATGGCGACATTGTTGATGAACATTTGAGCCCCCCCCCCCCCCCCCAAAAAAAAAGCCTGACGATATTGCTGGCCACTGCAAATCGTCAAAATGAGATATTAGACGACCCGGAAACGTATTCTTCGAAATGTCCATTGGTTCTATTGGAACTACATGTCCTCCAGTTCCAATTCACAAACTTGCGGTAATAAAAACTCGTTTATGATGGTTCTGTATCGCCCACTAGTAACGTGTTACCGATAGTCCTCGTAAAGGTGAGATCCGGTTACTCCCCGATGTAAATGGCGCACCGTGCAGTGACTTTGAGTAGATCTAATAGCTCTTTGTGAATGATACGTGAATTCCTATTGCCGCAGAAGGGCTAATTTTTTGGACAGAAAATCATTCATTGCAAAATAGTCACGAGTACTCCGAGTTCTTGAGGAGTGTGGCGTTCCATGGGATTGTCAAAGTGTATTTTGTATCTGTTTACTTCAGAAATATTTAAAAGAAACTGACAGTTGCCGTCATTTGCAAAAGCTATAGCATCATCCGATAGAGTGATACATTTTCGGCCACCCTATACAGAAATGTTCAGCGGGCAGACTAGTTTTATCTAAATTTGTTTGCGGCAGAGTATGATATATGGCAGAGTATGAGATTCATTTCACGCTTATCTTCTCTGTCTTTCTTAAGCAAATCCTTAAGTTCCTTTGCAAATTTACTGAGCAGAGTCATAACTTAGATAGGCCTAGTAACTCCTCATTTATTTCTTAGTTTCCTTTTTTCTTTTTTCTTTTTAATTTATTATTTTCTTTTAAATGTCTTGGAATGCTGTATTTGTATATTTTCTTTCTGAGCAAAGCAATATGTTGAAATATGCTAACAAATTTTCAACTTTTTCAGCAATACATTTGTAGTATGTTTATTTTGTATTGAAAATTAGATTAATAAGTGAGCATAATGGGCGAGTGGACAGTAGACAATTCATCAAAGGATGATTCAATTTTAAGATTTTCATGGTAATTTTTTTTTTTAGTTATAAACAAGTTAATTAGATTTGGATTTTTATTTATATTTGTTGGCCTGTATGTAGGTTTTTCAAAGCTAAGAATGTTGCTTTTATATTCTCTTGTTGCTTCGGGCACATGTTTTTCCCTTTGGTAGAGTTAGCATACAATTAAAATTAAATTTTATTAAAAGTGAAGTTTTTTCTTTAATTAAAATTCGTCCAATAACACAAACCGGTACTGTCCACCATTTACCACTTTAAAGAAATTCGCGATTGAAAATTAAATCGGCATAATTTAGCGACTTTTTAAAAGTCCGTGATTTTATATTTCGATTATAAACAATTTGAAACTGTAAATTCTAACGGTGGAGCCAGTTTTTCCACGACACATTCTGTTTTGGAAATATAACAGCCTGATAAACACTGATTTAAAAATTCCTCTGTGAGTTGTTTTTTATTAAAATAAATGCATTTTCCGAAAGTTTTGTCGAATTGTACATACTATTATTTTCTGTTATAATTTTATTTTTTTTTTAATTTAATTTTACTTTATTTTTATCTTCATCTTGTTAAAATAAGTTAAGAACTTTCACTAAAATAATATGCATTCTCAATATTATCCATGTAGGTTATTTATTAAAAATTCAGGTTCATCGTGTTTACTGAATTAGTAGTCCGTATCACAAATTTCTTAACTGCCTGCACTTTAAAAACGTATTAGTTTAAAAATAAATTGTAAATTTTTCACTACGAGTATAAGTTGGAATCACATCGCTGCATTTAAATTATCCGCATTGATTTAAATAATTTTTGAATAATCCCTTTTGATATACTCACAACGAGGTGATCTGGAATTTGTGAATGGTGTTAGTGATTTGAACTCTGAACGGTTAATATTATCGATATCAAATTGTAAAGGCATTTCCTTACATGTCACATAACCGATCAATAAAATTATAGGAATTGCACTAAAAACATAACAGCTGTAATGCATTTTTGATCTGATTTTGTTGTTGTTTTTTTTTATTTTCCTTCTAAATTTCCGTTTTTTTTCTTTTACTTTTAACAACGAACGTTTATTGTGTTCTACACCAATATTTTCCGTTAATTTCACCTTAAGAGCTAACTATATTATACTTTTTCTAGCTTAAGCAAATGTGCGAATACATGTAATCAAATGTGTATGACTATATTGTACTTAACAAACTTTTCGTTAAGTTTCGTCAAGTGTCATTTGCTTAAGCAAACAGCGAAACTGACCGCACTTTACTTAAGGAATCATATGTTTTTAGAAAAACTGTTTATGAAAAAAAAAAAACAAATTGCAATGTACGCGGAAAATATTTTTATAGAAAATTTAATTGAAAATGTTAAAAAACAAACGTGCATGTATAACAAAAGGGGTGGGTTTTGTATTTGTTTTTCGATTGAGATACAAGCACTGTTGCATTTTTTAGTACTTTTTTATTTATGTTTTCATTTGTTTTTTTAAATTATTAAAAATTAATATAGATTTACTTGTTAATTGTAAAAAAATTATAAATTGAACACATTAAATAATATTTTTCGAAAAGATAGATATATTTTAGAAATATAAGAAGAAAACAGTTTTTGCAAAAGTACAAATATTTGCAACTACGTGTAGTAAGTATTTAAGTTTAAAAAGTACATTGTAGCCACCCAAAAGTCTTCAATAAGTTGATTAAGCATTTGACAGACTTTTCGTTAATTTTTGACAGTAGCTTAAGTTAGCAAAGTATAATATAGTTAGCCCTTTATTCTCTCAAAACTCAAATATAACTAAAGTTTAATTCCTCAAAAAATGTTCGCATTTCTACTAATTCTACAGTTAACCTTTGAGGTGGAAAGGTGTTAATTGAAGTACAACGTGCAGCATATAACTTTCAGTAATTCATCTCTCTAAATTAATTATATGTTCTGCTCTTCTTATAATGATCATTCATACTGGTATAGTAAAAAGAAGGCCATTGATCATAAAATGGAACAAAGAAATATCCAGTATTAGGGTGGTTCTTAAAACGAAATTGTTTGGATTTGTCGACGGGAATCTCCGAAAAAACTTTATTAGTTGATATGCTATCTATCAATTAGTTGCCAACGATTTTATCGGTCCATTTGTGTTTGAATGTGGGAAACAAAAGGCAACTCTGATATTAAATCAAAATAATGAGGGTATTCACGATCGTAATTTGCAAACGAAGACACGTTACTGAGTTTTTTTCTTGCATTGTGTGCAAAACATCATCATGAGTTCCCTTAATACTATAATAATGTAATAGAGACAATTAAAAAGCCAAATAAACCATCAAGCTGCCGGTTGCTATAAATAACTCGAAGTCTACACGTGTTAAAACACGAAAAATCCATGCAACAATAACTAATTTATTTTTGTTGTTATTTTTATTGCAGTAGGTGCTCAAACATTTTATAGATACACAGAACGTTAAATCAATTTGCTAAAGTATTTTAACATTGATTTTATGTATCGTGTAGGCGCAGAGCTTAGAAGACTGAATTCTATTTTGAATGAATTCGATTTTCTCATTCTTTGAATTCACATCTAAGGAATTCAATAAATTTATCTCATTCGATTTTACCAATCATTAGGAATTCAATCATCAGGAATTTATTTTATTTCTTATTCGATTTACAATTAATTAAATCAATTATTCTTTGGGTATTCAATCGATTTACAAATTTAATGATTGAGCAATTTGGGAATGACATCCGATAAAAAAAAATGTTATTTTCTTACCGTAAATTTGACGATTTCTTACAGATACAAGAAGAACAATAACAAAGGGAAATTCATAGTTAAAAATCATTAATTTGGAAAAAGAAGTGAAAAAATCGTCAAAATAAAAAAAAATATATAAAATTTAAAATCACCAAAAAGCCCTCTTCTGCAATGCAGAGTTCTCGAGACAAACGTGATGTAAAATATTTGCCAAGTAACTCAAAACTTTAGCGCGTTTAGGTTTCGAGATATGGACGATTAAAATTGTATCTAAGCGATTCAATTCGATTAATTTTTTTTTAATTGGATGATTTTTCTTTTTAATTTTGAAATATTTTTCAAAAATTTAGGGATTTTTTTTAATTTTGTACTTTTTTTAATTTTAAAATATTTTTTAAATATTAACTGATTTTTTTTTGTTTTATTTTCGAATTGTAGCACTTTTTCAATTTTGCTTTTTTTTATAAATTTAACTGATTTTTTTTAATTTGGCGGGTTTTACAATTTTTAGCGATTTTTTAAGATTTTGACGATTTTTTTTCTCTTTTAGCAGTTTTTATTTTATTTTGGGGATTCTTTCATTTTGGCGATTTTTTTAATTGCAGCAATTTCAGCGATATTGGTATTTTTTAATTTTTGATTTTAATTATTGTTTGATTTTTTTTTTTTATTTTCTTTAATTTTTTATATATTTTTTTTATTTTGTATTTTTAAAGAAATCTTTAATTTCCCTTATTTAAAACTAATAATGTAGTTATTTATTTTCTAAATTTTACAATCAAATGAAAAAAGGAAAATGTACCAAATTACTCAATCGAATGAGCAATAAATCTTAAATTTGCAAATCGATTGAGTAAAAATCAATTAAATTGCCATCGATTGAATTCTCATGGATTGAATTCCCAATGACTGAATTTTGTGATGGACAAATCGAATGATGAAAAACGAATGGTCTTTTAAAATTAAATCGATTAAGAGCAACTCAGAATTTATTGCCATTCAAAAATTGTATTTTCGGAATTCAATCATTCCATAGTCAATCAGAACTGAAATTCGACTGAAGGATTGAATTCTTTAAAAATTATGTATATACGTCAAGTAAGGTCGGCATTTCAGACTTATATGTTAAGCACACACAGTGACTTATTTAACTTTTATTATCTTAGCTTCGTCGTATAATGGCAAAGTAAAAAAAAAAAAAACAACTACACAGAGGAAAAGATTATAGTCAAATCAATTATTATATATGATATAATAATTAACATCATATATTTTTACGAACATTTTTAAATTAAGCATGAATCTTGTAGAAGTAAATATGCTTCTAGTTAAAAAAAACTTATTCCTATTTAAACTGATATATGTCAACATTTTTACTCTGTTTTCTTCTTTAAAAACTAAGTCGAAACAAATTTAAATATAAAAGGATACAAACTTATATATTTTTTTCTTAATTTTATCAGACTCGAGATCATAATAACACTAATTTTTTTATAAATGGAAAAAATTCTTAATTTGATTTCAAATATGTTTCTATTTAATTAAATGTTGTTTCTTTTTGATTTTAAAATATTTCTGTTTGTGTGTGTATCGAAAAGTATTCATCGTAATAAGGGGTGGTTAAATTTTGAGGGCCGAAGTTGAATGTGAACCACGTCAAGTTTTGTTTTGCATTTCATTTGAGATTTCTCAATTTCAGACTAACTCAATTTTAACCATGGAAAGATACACAATCGAGTAACGCGTTAAAGTTATTCAGGCTTATTATGAAAATGGGCGTTCCAATCAAAATGCATTTCGTGCACTTCGTGATTTTTTTGATCAGCACAATCGACCAAATGTGTCCACAATCGGTAGAATTGTGGGCAAAATGGGTCTGTGACAACACCTATGCATGCTCGCTCAGTTCGTTCTGCGAAAAACATTGCTGTTGTTCGCGATAGTGTGTCATGAGGTCGGCCAAGCATTTACCGTGAATGGTGTTAGCTATCGTAGGATGATAACGATCTTATTGTGGCCAGGAATTGAGGATATGACCCTGGACGATATGTGGTTTCAACAGGACGGTGCCACTTGCCACACAGCTAACGAAACAATGTCTCATTTGCGCAGCAAATTCAATGGCCGTGTTACAATTCGGCACATTTGTTTTAAAATAAGTTATTTTTAATTATAATTATAATGAACACCTAATAAAACAGTATTTTTTGCAGAAAACAGTTTTTGATAGTGATTAAAAAAATAAAAAAAAAATTTTGAGTTTTTCAAATATCTGAAGTACCGTTAACTGGTAACCGTTTACAAACGAAAATAATGTTACAGGTAATTTAGTGTGAACAAACAAAGGTTTTTGCATAAATTATGCAAACATTACATAGGAAAGAGATACAACTTGGCAAAATCATACTAAATATATCGAGACGTAGGATCCCGTCAACAAATTTTACATTTTGTTTTTAAGAACCAGCCTAATTCAGTGTGTATATTTTGTAGAAATAACGGTTTTACAAAATATGCATATTATTCGTTTATTGTTTGTAGTGCAGAATTTTTGTGTCATCTACCTGTAAAATATTGATTAGTATGTAGTTAAAATTGGTAAATAACAAAAATTCACTTGCTATACCATAAGACCATATCATTTGATAGATTTTGTTATCAATATTTGGGCAAGTGTTATGTCTTTTTTTTTTTTGAAAATAGAAAGTTAAAATTTATCAGTATATAGTACTTTATTCAAATATTTACAGTGTTGAATAATATTGAATGAAATTATTTATTTTATTGATTTAATTTATAGTTGTTTTTTTTTTTTTTTTAATAAAGTTGTAGTAATTTAGTTTAGCATAATATATTCATGGTTGAGTAAGAACTGTGAGCACGTGAATATTTATAAATAAAGTAAATTAAAGTGTAGAATTTATTTTGAGTTGTTAACAATTTATAGTTGCCTGGTATATTTTTTATAAACAATATTTTTGTTTGATTGACTTCATCAATAAACTTTTTTTGTAGAAAAAAAATTAACAAAAAAAAAAGAAGTATTATTTGAAATTGATATTAATTGAATGTTTTAAATTCAATTAGAAGTTCGAAAAGAAAGTAATTTTAAAAAATGAAAGTATTTACAATATTCTTAAATAAACTAAATTTAATATACAGACGACAGTCGAGTGGCATAAATTATCAAGAGCTTACTAATTAAAAAAATATCTTTAAACGTTGAAAAATGCAAAAAATTAAATATGTACTGCAAAAATGTGTGTATGAATAAATAGTTTCTGATGAATTTTTTTTAAAATCAGTAATATAGCACTACATAACGTTAGCTAAAATTATGGTTGGCGTTCAATACCTTTTCATAATAACGGTAGTTGGTAACCACAGCCACTTTAAGCCCGATATGAAAATTTTAAAATTGCGATTCGATTGAAGGCATGTGTGTGTTTATTGCGCTGTTTTACCGGTTTAATTTAAAAATATCTTAAACTACCGTTATAATAACGCTAAACTACCGCAACACCGATTTATAAAGGTATTTTACAGATATAACAAAACAGCCCAGCAAAACTTTGGTAATGGGTGCGATATTCTCATGCGTTACCTTGTAATGATAGCTCGTTACCTTTTTCATTATTTGCAAGCATAAAGTAATAAGTTACTGATTATTGATTACGTAATTTATTATTTATAAATGTAAAGTAATAATTGAAATATTTTTGAAAATCTATTTTTAGATACATTACTTTGTGTTTTTTTGTAAGCCAATGGGTAATGTATGTTTGTTTTGTCAACAATAGCGAAAAAACGAAGCGCAACAATTCATTTAAGTTTAAAGCAATCAAATACTATATCAGTAATATAGCACTACATAACGTTAGCTAAAATTATGGTTGGCGTTCAATACCTTTTCATAATAACGGTAGTTGGTAACCACAGCCACTTTAAGCCCGATATGAAAATTTTAAAATTGCGATTCGATTGAAGGCATGTGTGTGTTTATTGCGCTGTTTTACCGGTTTAATTTAAAAATATCTTAAACTACCGTTATAATAACGCTAAACTACCGCAACACCGATTTATAAAGGTATTTTACAGATATAACAAAACAGCCCAGCAAAACTTTGGTAATGGGTGCGATATTCTCATGCGTTACCTTGTAATGATAGCTCGTTACCTTTTTCATTATTTGCAAGCATAAAGTAATAAGTTACTGATTATTGATTACGTAATTTATTATTTATAAATGTAAAGTAATAATTGAAATATTTTTGAAAATCTATTTTTAGATACATTACTTTGTGTTTTTTTGTAAGCCAATGGGTAATGTATGTTTGTTTTGTCAACAATAGCGAAAAAACGAAGCGCAACAATTCATTTAAGTTTAAAGCAATCAAATACTATATGCGTCGATAGCTCAGTGGGTAGAGTTCTTGGCTGGCAACCAGAGATCCCTGGTTCGATTCTCATCATGACCACATTATTTTTCATTACAAATAATTTAAATAAAATATTTGTAATAATTTTTTTTAATAAAAATTCCTCTTTTTTCAAAATCTACTTTTAGACACATTACTTTTTCCATTCTCGTAACCAAATAAGTAACCACTTACATTATCACCTCTAAAGTAATGGGCATATACATTACTTTGAGGCTCATCGCCTGTAAAATTCATCAGTGAAGTAAGGTGTTAAGTAATCCATGAGCCCCTATGGCTACACATTACTTTACACATTATTTGGTAATGTGTGGTTTTGCTGAGAGCTAATATTATGAAACAAAGGCCCGTGATTTTAGAAAACACATGCCACTATTGGAATCGCAGTTTCAAAATTTTCGTATCGGTATTGATAAGAGTGTGGTAGACAATTACCGTTAGAATCAAAAGGTTTTGCTTGCCAACCTTGGATAAAATACAAAAGGTCGTAACTAATATATTTTTTTTTGATTGACATTATAAAAAATACCTTAAACAAACTGATAGTTTTATTCATACGACGATCGTTAATAGAACTGATACTAGGGTCTTCCATAGGTTAATGGTTGTCAAATAATAGTTCGAATAATATAAAATGCCCAAACTTCGATTAACGAATAATTTTATACGATTAAATTAAAATTGGTAAAAAATATTCAAAAATGTTTCAACAATATGTTTTTTTACGTATTTTTAAGTACACTCAGAGAAAAAAGTTAGTAGAAAAATTTGTAGACGTTTTTCAATCCCACTTTACTATTTTTGTACTGATTTTTAGTAAAAAAAATATTATTTAGCAAATTATTTTGCTATTTACATTTTACAAATTACACAATTTTTACAGAATATTTACAAATTTTTGTTGCTAATTTCAGAAATCATTTTACAAATTTTTGAAAACCGATTTGCTAAAATTAGCAAACAAATTTACTAATTAAAAAAGAAAATAATATTGAAGGAAATGGCATTTCTAATAATAACAACCTAAATTGCCTCAAAATGTTACATAGGTTTCACAACCGAATCAAGTCCAAAAATAGGACATCCGCTTAAAAAGCATTAAAAACTTTTTTGGTTCTAAAAATCAGCACTTAAAACAATTAAAATTTGACCTTAATATCCTTTATTCAAAACAAAAATTAGCAAATTAAAACAGAATGATAAATTCGTTTATGCTTTAACTATTTTTTAAGCCTTTGAATTTTTTTTTTAATTTTGTCTAAAATAGTTTTAAAAAAAATAAGTGAGAAATGGCAATTTCAAAAGAAATTATCAGCTTTAAAGTGTATCTAAAAATATTGAGTTAATATGTGCATATTAATATTTTTTTTATAATTTAAAATTTTGCTATACACAATTCATTGAAATTACATCAATTTACTAAAATTAAGTAGCGCTTACTAATTTTTTATACTAATTTGATTGTACTAATATAAATAATATTTAGTCAATTTTTTTTTCTAATTTTGTCAAACCGAGATTACATTCCACTTAACATCAATTTACTAAAATTAAGTAGCGGCTACTAATTTTTCTACTAATTTCATTGTACTACACGTCAACAGACACGTGTTGCTAAGATTAGCAAAAAATACCGCTAGGCTCAAATTAGCAAAATTTCCCGTTATAACAACAAAATTTTCAGTTGGCATTATAGACTTTTTTTGGTGAGTGTAGAAACAAGTTGTTTTCTCACAACTATTTGAGAATTCACTTATCCTTGCCACATTAACTGCACAAACACAGAAAAAAATCTTTACGGTCTATTAGGTGAGGACCTGACAGGAATATATTTTGAGCACAAAATTCTTGGAAAGTTTTCTTAAATCGACTTAATATGATTTTTAAGCAGAAATCAAACTAATATATTTTGAAAATAAAAACTCACATATATTAACTAGAAAAACCTGAGATTCGGGGAGAACTCCATTAGCTCCTGCCAGTGAACAATTCCGGTTCTGCAAACTATATTTTTAAGAATTTCTTATTGTATTAATTTTGTTTGAAGTCAACTCTTGTTTATTTAGAAAATTTTCTAATTTCTCGAAAGTAATAAATAAAGAAAATGAAAAAAAACAATGAGGCAAAACACTCTCTACACTGCGTTTATCTGGACTTGGCTTAAGTTACTTCCGCTGAGCATATCCGTCAACTCTTTCCCTTTATAGAGTCCTCAGATTCCTTAAAAAAAACAAAACACCCCAAGATTCTAAGACATGGTTTGTTAAAGAGGACAGGGTGGTTTTCAACTTCAACAAAAAAAACTTTTCGATAATCTTTTATATGAAAGTACATCGTCTCAGTAATATCCTGTGAAAACTACAAGTCGATCGAACTTGCTGAGATGCTTGTTACTTCGTAACCGTGATCGGAGGCCGTTGAAAGCGCTTGATTTTGTGGAATTTTTGGGAATATTCCTAAATGAGTTTGGAGATAACGAAAAAAATTATCTGGCAGCCCTGTTTAAATGCCCGTTATTGGTGTTACTATTAAGATTGAATTGCTTACAATGCCAGCTATATTTCCACGAGAACCAGCACCTCGTTTCTGTATTTCTCGCATCGATAAAGATTTCTCAAAAAACATGTAAAACACAACCCTGTTCTGCTTCCTATAGGGTGACTCACAGACAATTAAATATATATTAATCTAAAGAAGATACTAAGGCGCGGTATTCTTGTAAATTTTCGCTTTCTAATAAGAAATTTTACAAAATTAAATGTGCAACAGCTTTAAAAATTAGAAGCTGGAAAAAAATTTCCAGTAAAAATACAATCAACTTTATTATCTATTAAGTCACCTTGTTTAAAATAGGGTGACTATAAATTTCTCGATACGAAAACTTCTCGGATGAGATACAGAAACGGGGTGCAGAAATAGTCTAAAAATCATTATTATCATTTCAATTGCATTTAAAACTTTAAACGCGTTTTTTTTAAAACTACTTTTTTGAAGTGCGTCACATTACTTTAAAAGTAATGCACCGATCTTAATGAACTTTTGTAGATCTTTATGAACTTTTGCAGGCATCTTTTATATGATAAATACTTTCGGATAAACAATCGTAATTATTATAAATAAATTGTATACTAATTTTTCAGGCTAAATTCAAAACCGCGCAAAAAACTAAAAAATCGCATATTTTTCAATATAATTTCGTTCATCCGCACAAAAAACTAATATATTAAATAAATCACTTAAATTTTTTGAATTCAGATAACACTGTGGGGAAAGCTTTAATTCATCTGCTTTTTCCGGCTTTGGTAACCATCCTGCCCTCTTAAAAAATACCCTTTGACTTAAAAAACCCTTGATGTTTATCAAAAAAAAAAAAAACGTTTCTTTTTCTTATTTGAAAGTAATACACTTATTTTGTATTAAACGATTTATCGTCAAATTTTTCGACCCAAATAACGGATTAATAACAACTAATGGCAACCCTTTTTTTTATTAGTTTGACAATACTTTTAAAATAAACATATCAAAAATTAAAGTTAATGTTAAATTTATTTAAGACTATAAAAAGCATACATTAAAAAGAGAATATAAAATATGTTAAAAGAGAAAATTTAAAAATAAAATGTTTTATATTTAAATGAAATTATTGTTTAACAGCAACAAACTTATCCTTTTTTGTGAATTGTTACAAAATGTTATGTGTGTGTAGTGCTTGAAAATCAAATTAATGGTGTATTTAAAAATTAAGTTCAAAGCTAATAAAATAACATTTTGGTACTGAACTATTAACACATGAAGCTTCCTATTCCATATATCCCAAGGAGGATAGTAGTAGTTGGTATTTAACCAATTAAAACCGCTCTGCTCTTTCTAAATACTCTGAATCCAAGTATTATCCTGATATAACAAAGAGTCAACAAAACTTTTTATTTTACCGAAAGCGTTAGAGGCTAAAGTTTTAATTTTTGCCACATCATAAATATATTTATTTGAAAATCTTTAATTATTTTCCTGAAAGTGCATATTAATCCAAAGCCTCAGTGCTTTGCAATAATACAAATCAAAAAAAAAAAAAAAAAAACAACAGAAAAAATAATACAAAAAAGAAAATAAAAATATGTATGTATATAAAAACTAAAAGTGAATTTAAAATAAATTTAAAGTACAAATATTACAGTGGTATAGTGACATTGGAGACATTGTGCGCTGTAGCAAAATATTGTTCCAGACCCTCAAGTTGGAAAATCTTTCGGTAAGTTTATTGGCTATACATATTAAGATTTCGTTTAGAAAATCAAAACATTATTTTAAGTTCAGGAAAACCAATTATGTTTATATTTTTATAAAAGCGAAAAGAAATTTGGTATCCTCTGTTTATGATCTTATTGATAAATCTTTTTGTAATAAGAAAATCAAAAATTGTAAAAAGGATAACACCCTAAAGGGGGATCGTGCATTATTTTGCTGAAAATTTTGTTTCATTCGGAATAGATGAACAGGTGTCTTTGGAACACCAAACAGAAGAGAAATATAGTGCTAACTAAAGTCACAATCTTTTTGCGCTCTAAATAGGAAAAATATAGTTTTTCCTCTAATGTGTATTTAACACATCTAAACACCTGACCGATTTTTCTATATAAGAAAAAATTTAATTTTTTCAATAAATAAAAAAGTTCCAAAATCCCAAATCCGTTATGTTCACTGATAACTACAAAAAGGATACGATGGAGTTTTGCACACAAGGTAAGAAAATAATAGGCTGAGAATCGTGTGCAAATCGCGATTGTGAATACTCTTATAAACTTTAATGAGAACTATATAACCCAGTCAGAAGTTGCCAGTGGTACAAACAAGTAGTACATACTAACAAAAACCCAAAGAAGTTAAAAATTAATTACTGGCAAATCACTTATTTGGGACATTAAACCAGCGACTACGAGGAGCGACTTGACAGTATATTTTATTTAAAAGCATTAGTTTAGTATTATGTCTCTCCAATTAAGTCAAATCCCTTAGAAAATTTGTTGACAAAATGAATCACAAAGTTTTTCTAAATTGCCTACGCATACCTTTAAATTACAATATCAATATTATGGCTCCATTTTCCAAGTTGCAATTTATGTGTTTAATTTTAACAAATCCATAAATAGAGTTTTCAGCTGTTGAACCGAACAAAACTGGTTTTTCAATTCACTGAAGGGATTTTTTTTAACTGCCCTGAAAAAATTTATTAATTAATTAATTTACATAAGCTCTAACCTTTTGAAAAAATGTTTTTCTTCCACAAACATACTTAAATTCAAAATCTTTTTTATAAGTGAAAAATTAAAAAAAAAAATAAATAGTTTTCAAAAACTGGTCAAATTTTATAAAAGGATTTAAAAAAAAGTAAACAAATTCAGTATACTATAGGCTAAACCATGATGGTATTATATTAGGCCTTATTAAGACAAACTTTTCCTATGGCGTATATTTAGTCCTAATTAGTTTTGAATTAAAAATTAGTTTTGGAATTTAAAATTTTCTTCTTTCGAGCTCCGCCCACTCGAGAGGAGCGTGGTTGAAAAAAAAAAACAATTTTTTAAAATTTGCCTTAAAGTGCAACGGCAAAAAAATATCGAGGACATTCCCGAAGCTTCAGTTCTTTCTCTTTTTGTTGCAAAATTTATTTGCAATATAAAATGATAAACTTGGAGAGTGATTTTGTTTTAACTACAAAAAAAAGTTAATCTTATATCTTGTATTTTTTTTAGTATATATTTAAAAGCAATAGTTAAACTAATAATAGTAAGTTGTGGATAACAAAAATGTTGTTGATGCAGAAAATCATCAAACTTATTCAATTTCTATAATACCACCAACTTTCGTTAAGGCTTCCTTTAATTTCTCAGCCTCGTCCTTAGGTATATCTTGTTTGACAATGGTAGGAACGCTTTCAACGAATTTTTTAGCCTGTACCAAATTCATGCCTTCCAACAAATTTTTGATTTCTTTAATCAGCGCTATCTTTTGTTTTTCTTCGAACTTAACCAATTTTACTTTGAATGAAGTTTGAACTTTCTTGGGAGCATCCTCCTCTTCGTCATCAGCAGCAGGCCTGGCAGGACCAGCAGCCATTTGTGGTACAAATGCAGTATCGGGAAGATTGAGTTTTTGTTTTAATAAAGAGCTTAGCTCCGACACTTCCAATAGATTTAGAACAGCTATACTATTGACAATACTTTCCAATTTAGGGTTGACTGGTTTAGCTACACCCTCTGGAAGAGGAGGTGTCAGATTTGTGGCACCGGTAGCAGCAGCAGGGGCTGCTTCGGCGGAAAACATGCGACTAGAGTGGCGACATAATTGTCTGGCTAATAGACGTGGTGCAAACATAGTGTTGAAATTTTCGTATAACGCTAAAACAAAAAATTGAATTAAATACCATAAATAATACTTTATATGATTATTTTATTGAAGAATTTAAATATTTACCAAAAAAAACTTGTGGTTTCTACGGTTATGTGATCAACACAGAGATCTACGCCGAGCAAATTAATTGTCGGCGGAAGTTGTAGAAAACGATTAGTGGGGCGGCTTTTTTCGGCTGCCAGTCAAAAACTAATTGGCTAGGCAAGCTTTTCTTCGGTTCATACAAATAATCGGCGTTAGCCGGCTTATAAAAATGATTGTTAAAAAAGTAGTATATAACGTATTTTTTTTTTTTTCAAATCACTAAACGGAAATATATTTTTTCTAAAATATATTTTTTATAAAAATTAAATGTGTTTCTAGTGAATTAAGTCATTTGATAAAAAGTGTCTCAATCAAATTAATTTTTAAATCTTTGTTGCAGTTGACCGCGTTCAAATGAAGAATTCTTTTGATTTTAAAAAATCGTTCACTTTAGATAAAAATTGAAAAGAATGCGTTCACTTTGATTTATGGCGATTTCATTAAATTAGTTCTCTAAAGCTCTGAGGTAACTTTTGGAAAAGTGATGCAATTTTTACAATAAACCATGAAACACATCCTAAGTATTAAAAATTAAAGCCTAATTTAGAATGCTAAATTAATCAACACTTATAATCTGTAAATTTTCCTTCACCTACACTTCTTAACTTCTACATTGCGAATGCGTAATTAAAATCGTATACAACTAAATACACAGCTTCGAGACAAAAATTACTTCCAATGAACAGACCGACGGAAATTGCTTGATCAGCTTAAGTTGCGTTTGCATCTGAACTCAAATTTTGTAAAAATGATATTTCGTCACAAATCTCATAAAATCTCGAGATTTCCCATACAAATGGAAATCTCGTCAATGGATGATTTTATATTGTGTTGTCATAACACTAGATAATAACGTATAATAACGTAAACTTGGTCTGTGCATAAGATAAAATAATAGTAAATACTTTTTTTAATTTATTTTTTTAATAAATTAATTATATTAAACAATTGCAATACTTACCTCTGTGGTAGATATGTAATCGGGTATAGGGCGGGTTTGGGGTGAATTTGAGTGTTGAATTAAAACAACTCTTTATATATAAACAATTAATTAAACAACTCTGTTATTAATTGATGAATTTAGCAACTCTAGTTTTTTTGTAATTTTGACCAAGGCGAATTCATACTCAAGGCGAATTCGCCTTGATTTTGACGCAGCAAAAACAAAATGAAAGAGCAAAAAGAGAATATCTCCAACAGCTGGCTTTACAAAACCATCTGTTAAAAATTTGTTTACGTGAAGAAAAGTAAACAATAATTAGAAAATTTATTATTTTTTTGATAAAATTAATCTAAAAGTTAACTGAAAAATTATAAATTGTAGTTTAATTAAGTTTGTCGAGGTTATGGCTGATAATCAGGATAAAAAGCAGGAATCAAATGATTCTCAAAAAATTGTTTTCAAAAAGAAAATTCGTAAAAATTTTAGGCAAAGAAAGAACTCTGACGATGAGCCCAATGAAGAGCCGTAAGTACATATAAAATTTAATGTTTTAAAAATCATATAAGCTTTGTTTAATAAATCTTCGCAGAGTTTCCTTGGAAGAAATTAAAGAAAAACAAAAACTACGAGAAAGACCTCATGGTGTTAGTGTAATTGGCTTGGCTTTAGGAAAGAAATTAGCTCCCGAGGAAGAAATTGCCCTTAAAGACCCCTTTAATGTTAAAACCGGTGGCCTAGTTAATATGCAGTCCATTAAGTCTGGTGGTGTCAAAGAATCCGATGATGCTTATGATGTGGGCATTGGTACGCAATTCTCAGCCGAAACTAATAAACGTGATGAAGATGAGGAAATGATGAAATATATTGAACAAGAACTGCAAAAACGTAAGGGAATTTCAGAAGCCAACAATGACAGTGAGGTAGTACAAGATCCACAAAAATATCTAACACCAGAAGAAGCAGCTCTCTATGCGTTGCCAGAACATTTAAGACAATCATCCTCAAACCGTTCCGAGGAAATGTTATCAAATCAAATGTTAAATGGTATACCTGAAGTTGACTTGGGCATTGATGCGAAAATTAAAAATATTGAGGCCACAGAGGAAGCTAAGCAGAAATTGTTACAAGATCAGAAAAACAAAAAAGATGGTCCATCACAATTTGTACCCACTAATATGGCGGTGAATTTTATGCAACATAATCGATGTAAGATACCTTGCCTAAGCTTTATTTTATTAAATTTTTTTTTATAATTTGTTTGTAATTTCTCTTAGTTAATATTGAAGAAAATAATGATCCGAAAAGACGTTTCCAGCAAAGAAAACCGGTTGAGGGTACTAATGCAGGACAACAGCAGCCTCAAAATCCTCATAATCAAGTGGGTCCAAATGGTGTTAAAAGAGCCACAGATGATTATCATTATGATAAGTTTAAGAAACAATTTAGGCGTTATTAGTAATATTGAGTACAAATAAAATATTATTTTATTTACATTTTATTGTTTTTATCTTCTAATTTTATGAAAATTCATAAGTGATTCCAAATTTTGTCCTAAACTCAGCACAATTAATCTAAAAATATGCACATCAATTTTTCACTATCCAGAGAAATTTCTATGGAATTTTTACTAATGGTTAAGATTAAAGACCAATTTTGCTTCCTTAACAAAGCGTAAAATTTGCTTTAAAATTATGATGGGTAGTGTAAAATTAAGTTTACTTTTGGAAAAGTTATTCTGAGGTTGACAAATGATTAAGCCTTTTCGTTAAAAAGATATCAATGCAATTAAAGGTTTTGTTTTTATTAAATATTCAGTGATTACAAATTGTAGTTATTTTCATAAGTCATTTCAAATTTAATTTGCTCAATCGTATTTTAATGCCCTTGAAATAAATTTTGCATATTTTCGCCTTCAAATTTTCTGTAGACACTAAAAGCATAGAGGAAGAATAGTACAGAGATTGCAATGCCGCCAGCGGCCAAATAAAATTTTATGCAAAATACAAAGGTTCGGAAGCTGAGAAAAACAGGAGAAAATTGAGCAAATTTCCCTGATTTTTGCAAAAATTTGAGCAAATTTCCCTGTTTTCAAACCTTTTTTCAAATCCAATTAGATTTTTCATACCAAACATTTGTAAATAGTTTTCAATCTCACTTTACTATTTTTGTAAAAAAATTATTATTTATTAAATTTTTTTGCTATTTTCATTTTACAAACAACAGAATTTTTACAGAATATTTACAAGTTTTTGTTGCTAATTTTTAAACTAATTTTTAAAAAGTGGATATTAAAAGAAATGTTATTTCTAACAATTAAAACTTATATCTACAAACTTAAATTACCTTGAAATGTTACATAGGTTAAAAGAAGGAGCGGAAGTGAAGATATTTTTCACAACCGACTTATGCCAGAAGTAGAACATCCTCTTAAAATAGCACTAAAAACTTGTTTAGTTTTAAAAATCAGCCCTTAATACAAATTAAATTTGACAAAAAATTTACTAAAAATATTTTTCAAAATAAAAATTAGCAAATTAAAAGAAAATGATAAATTCGTTTGTTTTTACTATTTTTTTTTTGCTGAATTAAAAAAAGCATATAAATTTGTATATTCTAATTCGTAAGGCAATTTCAAAAGAAATGAGCAGTTTTAAAGTGTAACAAGTGTATTTAAAAATAATTGAGTTAATTTGGACATTTTAATAATAATTTTTTATACCCTCCACCATATATGGTGAGGGCATATATCAGTTTGTCATTCCGTTTGTAATATGTCGAAATATAGGTTTAAGACCCCATAAAGTATATATATTCGTGATCCTTATGCAATTTTAAGTCGATTTAGCGATGTCCGTCTGTCTGTTGAAATGGCGATCACGACACGAAGACGCTAGCGGGGGTGCCTATTTTAGCCAGATTGTTGTACATCCTCCCGAGCAGTGTGGTATTGAAAATGAGCAAAATCGGTCCAGCGGTTAAAAAGTTATGGGTGAAAATGTGAAGATACCTCTAAATTTTCCATACAAATTGGTGTATTTTAGTACAATTTCATAATAGCGATTGGTATATAATATATTTTCTCATATTTTTCACCAATCGCTTAGAAGTTAATAATATTTTGCACACCTCAAATATTTTTCACCTCATAAACATTTTTTTCACCACTAAAATTTTTCACCACAAAAAATTTTTTTCACCTAAAAAAATTTTTTCACCTTAAAATTTTTTTCACGTAAAAAAATTCGTTTCCGCTTCCAAAAAAGTTTTTCACCTCAAAAATTTTTTTCACCTCCGTTATTTTACTTCAAAAGTTTTTTACATTGTTTGTATCGAAAACCATAGAGAACATTGGTGGAGGGTATTCAAAGATTCGGCTCAGCCGAATTTAAGACTTTTTTACTTTTTTTTATATTGTAAATTAAAATTTTCTATATTTTACAATTTATTGAGTTCACAGTAATATACTTAAATTTAGAAGCGCTTACTAATTTTTTATACTAATTTGAATAATATTTAGAAATTTTTTTTTCTGATTTTAGCAAACCGATTTTTAATTTCACTTTACAAAATGTTTACTACTGCTGGCCTCAAATTAGCAAAATTCCCCGTAATAACAGCAAAATTTTTCGGATGAATTTTATAAAAAATTTATAATTATATTTAATTTAATAAATTTTTGTATATTATATTTGTTATACATGAATATATCTTTATTAATACAAAAGAATATAACTACATACAATAAGTGTGTTCCCGTACGTTACCGCGGGTTCCCAAACTTACCCAAAAGCGTTCCCTTGCTCGAAAATTGGGTAAATGAGAGCGTTTATGAGAGTGTATTACTGTTTCTCTTTTTACCGAAAGTTACACAGACTTTTTCTAAATTGGGTAAATTGTCAAAAGAACAGTTGATAAACAAAAACAGCTGTTTTATAATTGTAAAAAATAAATCTAAGGAACTTCAGCGATGGTAATTTAGCCCTTTTCGTGTTACAATAAGCGGTTTTTTACTTCCTGAAAAATGCAAATATTTTCTGTTTATAAAAAAGGGACAGATCGGCACCTTTTAATTTTTCTTACCCTTATTTTTTTTTTTAAATTGTAACTCCCCTCTTTTACATTGGCACGAAATCTCGAGATTTTTATATACTCATAGACATTAAATTATGAGCAAAATATATTTATTAGAAATAACTATGTGGGTTTTTGCAAAGAGGAAAATATCAAAATATCGAAATTTTGTGCCACTGTAAACGGCGGCCAATTTTAATATATTTTTTTGAGTCTTTTATTTCAATTTTCGCATTTCTCTATTAGCTCGTTTTCACTTGTCGTGTTACACTTATTGCAGCTAAAAATTTGGCATCACTGATGCATTTTGACATTTTTTTTGGGCTAGAAAAGTGGTTTTAAGCGTTGCCGTACTTTTGGGTAATCTTGTCATTTTATGAGAGTATTTTGTGCTTACTATCATTTTACCGAACTTTACCCAGAAAGTAAGGGAACACAGCTAATTAGATTCTTCACCATGTGATTAGTTTAAATTTTATTTTTATTAGGTAACTAAAGTTTAATTAAATTAATCTGGTCTCTCACTGAATGAGTTTCTTTTCTTTTATTTTGTTTAATATAAAAAAAAATATATATATTTTTAACGTATGTTAATTTTATGTAAAAACGAATTTTATATACGTTTTGTGTTCAGTTTTAGTTTTATATATATAAATTTTATGTAATTTTTTGTTAACCAAAAAATTTTAAACTCTGAGGGTCACAAAAGTACCTTTAAATTTTTTTTGATACCGAACAAAATCCCATTTTCCATCCCTGATCTGCATATATATATTTTTTTTGGAGCACTAATCACAAAGCCGTTGTTTTTAATATTATAATAAACAACTACCATAACAAATATTTTTAAAAATTTTGAAAAACGTTGTCTCACAATGATTTCCTTAGACAAGAATGAAATCCGGAAAGAGATCGGCCTACAACAAATAATTTTTTAGAAATTTCTTAAATAAGTTTTGGGATTTTAACACATTTAATTACTTTAATGCAATTAATGTTTTTTTTTCCATAAAAATAATTTTATAATTTGAAGTACTTGTTTAATGTTTATTTAATTAAAATATTATTTTTGAAACAGGGTGGGACAAAAATCTTTGTATAATTTTCTTTCGCTATAATTTTTGTTTAAACTGAAAATTAATTTCGTTTTCAACTGATGATTATGTTTATTCACAGTTATAAATTTTGTTTTAATTAATTGTGGAAAATGATGTCCGACATTATTTGGGCTCTTTTGATTACATTTTGCATAACTATGTGCAGCGATTGTGGTGTCACTTTGTCAATTTCGATTCGAAAGTTGTTCTTTAACTCATCCAAAGTGCGGGGCTTGTTCGCGAAGACCAACTACTTTAAATATTACCAGAAGATTATTTTTGGGACAGTAAAATCGGGAGATCTGGCTGGCCAAGCCAAATTACCGAAAAGCAAGATTACACGCGCTATGAAAACATCTTTTTATATACGCGTTGCACGCGTGCAGTAGTGACATCGTCCTGTTGAAAGCACATGTCCTCCAAAGCTAGATCGTCAGATTCTGGCAAGATAATTTCAGTCAGCATAACACTATGGCGGTTACCGTTCACCGTGATAGCTTTGTCGTCGGCTCCTTCGTAAAAATAAGGTTCAAACCTCACGGTGACTTTGTTTTATGAATTATGCATCATGAATTATGCGTGGATTTTCCGGAACCAAGAACTTTGCTTATTGACGTAGCCGCTGAGATAAAAATGAGCCTCGTTTAGTTCCAATATCTTACATCTGTATTCTAAATGGGCTCCATAGTCGTATGGTAGCAGCTCTTGCACCGAGTCCAATGTCAAAATGCGGCGCAGGGAACGCCGCGAAATGCAGTTAGCACGTTTTCTTGTGGGTGTTTTGGGCTCCTCTACCACATTTTTACGCATTGCTTCGATGTTTTCAGTCGAACAGCTGGTTCAAAGTTCCAAAGCTTGAGCTAACCACTTTTCTCAAATCGGGCCGCTAGAAATCGAACTGTTTTAGTTGAAATTCTCGTCGCATTAACACGACTGAAGAATTATTACTCGCAAACATCTTCACAATTATTGCACCTTATTGAGCTGTATAGAGCTTCATTTGTATTCACTATAAATTTCGCACATGTCTACTTCACGATTGTCAAAACCTTACTAACATACGACGCCATTTGCAAAAATGACAGCACTTTCCAATAGGGTTATACTTTTTGCCCCTACATTGTTCATATTAAAAATTGAAAATCAAACCTTCTAAAAATGTGTTGTGGTATTTCCCTTAAATTTGTCTTTTTTCTCTTATGGGGTTATTCTGTAATTACGTGAATATTTATCACGTTCAAATATGTAACTCTGATATATTTAGCACAGATTGAGTCACTAATATCAAAATTATATTTAGGAAAATTTAACATTATGTGACTCTTCCTATCCTAAATGTGGTAGAGTTGCATATTTTAATGTGACAACTTTTCATATAGTTACGGAATAACCCCATTAATTTTACTGGATTCGAGGGATATAATATTAATTTATTTGATAGTTGAAGATTTTGTATAAACTATAAAAAACTTACTGTTATTATTAATCGATTTAAAAATCAATTATTTGAATAAAAAAGCAAAACGAATTTTAATTTTGTAATTTTAACTGTTATATTTATTATTTTGGTGCTTCTTTTGACAGTTTCGGTAATAGTTTAATGTTAGTTATGTTAGTATTTTTTTTAGTGATTCTGGGGTCAATTCCGAATAAAGTTGTTTTGCGAAGTGATAAATAATTTATCATTTTCACTTCGCAGTAATTTTTCACTTCATGTTTTCATTTCCAGCGATTCTCTTTCCCGTTTTATAAAAAAAATTTTGTTATGATATATAACTGCCAATTTTATTTCATTCCACTCGTTCCGTAGGTTTTTAAGCAAAATTTTTTAAAAAAACTTTAATTATTTTTTTTTTCATTAAAAAATATTATATTACAATTACAATATGGATTAATAAATAAATTATATAAAGAAATGTCAATTAAAAAGTCCCCGGCCTAACTAAAACAATTTTTTTTTTGGCATAATTCGTTTTTTTATTCAACATAGTTCCCTTCAAGGGTGATACACTTATTATAGCGACCCTCCAACTTTTCGATACCATTTTATACCTTCCAACATATATGGTGAGGGTATATATCAGTTTGTCATTCCGTTTGTAATATGTCGAAATATAGGTTTAAGACCCCATAAAGTATATATATTCGTGATCCTTATGCAATTTTAAGTCGATTTAGCGATGTCCGTCTGTCTGTCTGTTAAAATGGCGATCACGACGCGAAGACGTAAGCGGGGGTGCCTATTTTTACCCAGATTATTGAACATCCTCCCGAGCAGTTTGGTATTTAAAATGAGCAAAATCGGTTAAGCGGTTCAAAAGTTATGAGTGAAAATGTGAAGGTACCTCTAAATTTTCCATACAAATTTGTACAATTTTTCTGTATCTATTTTTTTTTCTGTTAAGTAAGTAAAAATGTTATTAAGTCTTCTTATTGTTCGATTACATTTATTATCTTACATACTATGAGAATAATAACATTCTTAGAGCTATATGTGTGTAACTCTAATAACTAAGTTAACGTAAAAATCAACAATGTCAAAGTCGCTAACAGAGCAGACCTCTGTAAATAACATTGCTAAAACTAAATAAATAACATTACTAAATAACAAAAGTTCGTTACATAAATTGACAAAACATATTCATATTACAGTTCATGCAAAATTTAGTATATACGTATATCATCTTCAGCCCCTATGGTGGAGGGTATTCAAAGATTCGGCACAGCCAAATTTAGCCCTTTTTTACTTGTTGTAGTACGATTTGTCCTTTGCTTTAAAATAGGCCTCAGTTTCGGCAATCACCTCTTCATTCGACGAAAATTTCTTCGCAGCGAGCATTCTTTTGAGATCTGAGAACAAGAAATAGTCGCTGGGGGCCAGATCCGGAGAATATGGTGGATGCGGAAGCAATTCGAAGCCCAATTCATGGACTTTCGCCATCGTTTTCACTGACTTGTTTTTAGTAATTAATGTATTTATTAAAGAATAGTATATGTAAATATTAAGTATCCTACTAAAATAGTAATAATTAATAAAATTAAAAGAGCATGATTATGAAAAAAAATTAATTGTTCTATTAAGGGGGAAGAACTATCTTGTAAATTTAAATTAGTTAGCTCGCGTGGCACCCACTTTGCACAGAGCTTTCTTATACCCAAATATTCGTAAAACATATGATGTACACGTTCAGATAATATCTTTAGAGTACCTGCTATTTCATTCAATTTCAATTTACGGTCATTCGAAATTATTTTGTGGATTTTTTTGATGTTTTCGTCCGTAACAAACTCTTTTGGGCGTCCACTGCGTTCACCGTCTTCGGTGCTCATTTCACCACGTCTTAACTTAGCATACCAATCCTTGATGGTTGATTTTCCTTGGACAGTGTCCTGAAACTCGTCATCAAGCCAAGTTTTTGCTTTAACTGTATTTTTTCCCTTCAAAAAGCAATATTTTATCAACACGCGAAATTCCTTTTTATCCATTTTTTTCACAATAACAAAAGTTGCTTCACTTAAAATTACAGTATTCAAAAACCGAAACCGAAAACCGGTCAACCGGTTTCTCTTTTTTTTTTAAAACCGATCAGTTTCGAATATTTTGTAAATTCGAAGAAACCCGAAAACCGGACTTTTTTGTTCGGTTAACCGGTTTTTTTAATTACATCACCAACTGGGTTACTTGGTCTCTTTTATTTTTTCCGAACACTTTTATAATCGTTTGTTTGGTTATGAAGATTTAGATGTAAGTCTGATAGATTCCGATGAAGACTTAACTTTGGATATTCCAAATTCAAATAGTTTAATTTCTGATCTAAATAACACAATAAATAGTATTCAAAATCCTAAAAAAGAGACTGTACAAAATCATTCATCATTATATGATGATTTCATATATCTTGATAAATGCGAGAACTACTGATTTTCCATTATATTCAAACCATTTTGTTGTTTACTTTTAATCATTGTTTAATAATCGACAAAAGTAGTAAAGACAATAAAAAGTCGTTTAAAATAACCATCAAATTTTAACTGAAAAAAGGTAGAAAAAACTACTTTTGTGGTTTGTTTTTAAAATTGAAAGTTTTTTTTATTTGTATGAAATTACAAAACAGAACACAACACACACAGATATATATTTTTTTATTGGCTTTGTGTGTATCTATATTCGAATAATTTCTTGTAATTTTTATTGAAATATTTTTTGGTAAAAACAACAAAAAGGAATTATATGAATTTCTATATTTTGAAGCAGAAAACATAAAATTTTACATTTAACTGAAAATATCAACTCCTACTGAATGTAGGTAAATTTTTATAGTTTGTTTTTTGAATGACTAATTTAAATAGTTAAAAAATAAATTTCTATGAATTTCAATTGGTTCTTCATTTAAAAACAAACTTTACGTATTACTTTTTAAATAAACTACAGTCGGTAACGGAAAATACATTGTGAGTGTACTATTGTGAAAGACTATTTTCCACTAAAACGAAACATTTAAATGACATATTATTTCTAAAATATTATTTTAGAAGTGAAAAATAGATTTTCTTTTTACATATTTAAAATGTAATATTAAAAAATCTTATTTAATGCCAAACTTTTTAAACGTTCAAATTACTAACGTACTTAATTTTACCAATTTACAAACATAATGATCTTTATTCATTTGGTATGAATATAATATTAATTTTTATAATATTAGTTTTTAAGATATTATATTAAAAAATATTAAAACCAATAAATAAAATGTTGAAATGAAATAGAATAAAAAAATATTATAAAATATTTTTTTTTCAAAGAATGTATTGTTTATTTTTATTATATATTTATTTATCATATAATTACAAATTATATATTAATACCCTAACCGAGCACTAGCAACAAAGGCCATCGGCTCGTTGTAGCGAAAACAGACCGGAGCCTGTGGTGGGAATCGAACCCACGACCCCCGCACTGATAAGCTAGCACGCTACCAACTAGCCTAAAACAATTAACAAATTTTATAAGATTTTTATTAAAATTGAAAAAAAACCGAAAAAACCGGTTGACCGGTTTTTTCTGCAAAAACCGAAACCGAAACCGTTTTTTTTAAAATTCGATTTTTCGAAGAAAACCGAAACCGGTTTTTCAAAAAGGCCGGTTTTTTGAATACTCTACTCAAAATGCTATAATTCACAAACTAATGATCCGACAGCTGTCAAATTTATACACGTGTCTTTTGAAGGTTAAGCTGAAAGTCCATACCACGCATGCTGCGCTTCTTTGCGTCATACGCGGTTGTCATTAAAGTCGAATCAGTGTAATTGTATGCTGCAAGTTACATAGTACCAAAGCATAGGATGCCTTGACGCGTATGACGCGTAAAGTAGGTCTACTTTCTACTTTTGTAAGCGTCATAAGCAGCATATGAACAGATCAGCTGATTTTGATAGTTATTTTTTTTTTTAAACTACACAATGGAGGAAAAACTAATTGAAGCTGTAAAAAAACACGAAGTTCTTTATTTTAAATTTATTTTATTCAACAAATTTACGCTACAGCTGATCAAAACAAAAGCGTTAAAAGCGTCGTATGTAACTTGAATTTCAGTAAAGCGTTTAAAGCGTTGACGCGAAAACGCGTGGTATGGACTATCAGCTTTAGGGCTAACTAAAAATCATATTGATTTAAGTCTAGTTGCGCCATCTATGTGTCAGGCCGGGGACTTCTAAATTGACCTGTTATATGCGTTTATGCTTCTGGAATAGAAACAAGAGGCAATTTGTTTTTGTTCTTTTTTTTTGGTTTTTATGTTTTTATTTATTTTTTTTGGATAGTGTTGCAAATATGTATTTTTCGAATGCGATTTGAACATTTTTTGTTTTTATAATAAAAATGGAATTATTGTTCTTATAAATTCTCTAATCCTTTGAAAACTAAAATTTTGTAATAAATTAAAAAAAAAACTATATTAGAAAATATATAAAATGTTAAAAAACAATCAGTTAAAAAAAAAAGTCGCTAACAATGTTTGTAAAATAGTGCATCACTTACATTTTTTCATGAACTTTCATTTGGTGAAGAAAAAAAAACTCATGTGATAAAATTTTGACAGATAGTTTTCGCAAAAGTTAAATCAAGAATCGAATTCTTTTCGAAGTAGTGAACAATTTTTTTTATCACTTCACAGCTTCACACATTCAGAATCGGCACCCTGAGCTAAAATACTTCAATTTGAGTTATTTTTAAACATATTATTTTAACTGTCAGTTGTAATAATTTTAGCCACATATTTTTTTCAGTGTATTTATAATTTATAATCAATTACTTAAGCAAAAATATTGCATACGAATAGGAAATCTAAAAATAATTCTGTCATTCAAAAATTGATATTTCCAGTCAATTAAAAAATAATAATATTTATTTGTTGAGTAAATGGGTGCCGTAAAAGCAACCATTTGTTTTAAATTTAAATTTATTAAAAAACACAAAATTTTTTTAAAGTACTATCTTCTCTGCAAAATAACTACTTACAAAATCAATTTTTCCCCTTCAAAAAAAAAAAAAAAAAAAAAGAAGTGAAGTACATTTACAAGTTACAAATGTTACTTAAATTACCACGTTGTATTAGTTAAAAACAAAAAAAAAAAGCCGCACAAATGGCGCAGCTAAATAACAACTTAATTTTAGTTTGCTTTTTTTTTTTACTTGCTACTTTTTGGTAACAAACATTTTATAAATTCGTACTACAAATCGAACTAAGTACGTGACTTAAATAATTGCAATACCAACAACACATAGAATATAGAATAGAGAAAAAGAAACAATGATGAGAATCCCAGCCGTCCTTATATAAATTTTTTTATTTTATCAAATACCACAAATTGGTTAATATATTTTGTTTTTGTGTTCAGCTTGTAAGATAATCTGTTGAATTGGCGAATTTTGTATAAATTAAAGGTTATCAAATAATAGTTTTCTTTTTATTTATATTTAACTGAATGCCATTTAATTACATAATTGCCCTTAAAAGTATGCAATATTGCATTAGCTCATAAAATTACAGGTTGGTTGAAAAGTTCCTGGGCTCACCAAGAGATGGCACTGTTAGCTCCAAACTTTTTTTTTTTCTCAAGTTGGTATAACTGTCCTGAGAACACATGCAAAGTTGCAAGTCATTCCGTCAATTCTTTCTTTGTTTACAAGCCATTTGAAGTTGACGTGTCATTGATTTTTTTTAATATCGAAAAAATTGAATACCGTGCAGTCATTAGATTCTTTGTTTTGAAGGGTTTAAAAGCAAAGGAAATTTATGAACAATTGTTAGAAGTGTATTAGGAGTCCTCACCTTCAACACGCACCGTTGAATTTTTGGTCTGGTGAATTTAAACGTGGTCGTACCAGCCTTAAAGACGATCCACGCGAAGGACGACCAAAAACTGCAACCACAACAGAAATCATTGAGCAGGTACATAATATGGTTAGTGAAGATTCAAGTTTGACTAAGCGTGAAATTGCTAACGCCAAAGGCATCTCAGACGAACGAGTACTCCATATTTTACATAAAGAATTACGTATGAAAAAACTGTTTGGAAAGTTAGTGCCGCACACATTAACAATTCAACAAAGACTGGATCGAAAACAAATTTCTCAGCGTAATTTGGAGCGTTTTAAGCCGAATAAAACCGACTTCTTGCGTCGTTTTATAACTATGGATGAGACTTGGATCTACCACCATGATCCAAAATTGAAACAAGAACGTTTACAGTGGACTGAAGCTGGTTGTTCAGCTCCAAAGCAGGTGAAGTCACAACGATTAGCAAAGAAGGTTATGGCATCAGTTTTTTGGGATGCAAAAGGAATTTTGTTGATTGATTATCTTCAGAAAGATAAAACAATCCACTCTGAATATTATTGCATCCTTTTGGATCAGCTGGATGAAAAAATTCGTGAGAAAAGATCTGTTTTAAAGAAGAAAAACATCATTTTTTATCAAGACAATGCACCTGCTCACAAAAGTGTTTTGACGATGGCTAAATTCAAAGAATTAAAGTACGAATTGCTCGAACATCCACCGTATTCACCAGATTTGGCTGCCAGTGACTACTATCTCTTCAGAAATTTCAAACAATTCCTTCGTGGAAAGCATTTTTCGTCGAATGAAGAGGCCATAGCAGCCGTAGACGGTTATTTTGCAGAGCTTCCGGAAAACCATTATAAGGATGGGATAAAATTATTGGAAGATCATTGGAACAAGTGTATTAAGCTTCTAGGATATTATACTGAATAAAAAATATATTTCGTAACAAAAACAGTATTCTTTCATTTCAAGCGAAATTTAGCGAAATTTATTCTAAACTGAATGAATACAAATTAAAAAAAATATATATTAAAAATTAATTATGTAAATTTTTGTAATGTATTCGATCTATGTATTTTAATTATATATTTTTAATTTTATCAGGCTTGAGATCATAATTTATTGTTACTAACGAGTAGTAAACACTATTTTTTTATTAAGTGGAAGAAATTCTAAGGATTAGCGCTAGAGGGAGGGTCGAAAGTGTGCACTACCTCTAGCGCTGATCCTTACAATTTTTTCGATTTCATAAAAAATTAGTGTATACTATTCGTTAGTTACATTCCCAAGAAACATTTTTACGGACTCTTTGTATAATTGAATTTTCGAAAACAATACGTTTTGACTCCGTTTTGGTGTATCCGTTTCTTTACCGTCATAAACGGACCACTGTTTTTAATCAGTTTTTCTTCTGTTGCTTTTGGATTTGTTTAGTTATCACAAAAGGAATACTTAAATATCCCTCAGGTAAATATTTATAAAATTGAAACCCAGTTTTACGATGATGTGTGCAAAATTATGTAGATTTGCAAATACAAAATATTACCCGACAGTTTAAAATACGGATCCAGAAAACGATACGTAAACGGAGTTGCATTCCGTTTATGACGGACCGAAACCGGTACGTAAACTGTACGAATTGTTTGTTGGGTTAAATTGTGATCTCGAGCCTGATAAAATTAAAAATATATAATTAAAAATTATGTATTTGAAAAAAAAAATAAATAAATAAATAAATTTCATTAAAACTTATAAAATTGACTTTAGTTCCTTAAAACATAAAAGCTAATAATAGTTTCAAAATTTTTTCAAACTTGTTAATAAATAAAGGGTGATTTTTCTACTATTTGGTTTTTCAGTGTAAATTTTTTCAGAGTAAAAAAAAAAAACATTCGTGACATGTAAGAATGCGAAAAATGCTTTGTAAGGTTTGACATTTCACTATGAATACACTCACCAAAAAATGTCTGTAATGGCAACTGAAAATTTTGCTGTTATTACGGAAAATTTTGCTAATTTGAGCCCAGCGGTATTTTTTTTTGCTAATCTTAGAAACACATGTACGATATGCTAACATTTAGTACAATGAAATTTGTAGATAAAATTAGCTGCCGCTACTAAATTTTAGTAAACTTTTTGTAAAGTGGAATTTAAAATCTGTTTGCAATGTACTAAATATTTTTAACATTGGTACAGAGTTTCAAATTTAATTTTTTTTCGAGCATTAAATTTTTTTTTTTAAATATTTTAGACAAACTTAAAAAAATTCAAAGGCTTAAAAATTGTTAAAACATAAACGAATTTATAATTTTGTTTTAATTTGGTAATTTTTGTTTTGAAAAATTTTTGAGTCAATTTTTTATTTACTTTTAAGATCAAATTTTAATTGTTGCTAATTTTTCAAAATAAAAAAAAACTTTTTATTGTTATTTGAAGTGGATGTCCTATTTTCAGACATGAGTTGGTATATTCACTTCCGATCCATTTTTTAAATCTATGTAACATTTTAAGGCAATTTAAAATTGTAGGTGTAAGTTTTAATTAGAATTAACATTTCCTTCAATATCCACTTTTTTAAAACTTGTAATTTTTTTTGTGCTAATTTTAGCAAATCGGTTTTCAAGAATTTGCAAAATGATTTCTGAAATTAGCAACAAAAATTTGTAAATATTATGAAAAAGTTCTATAATTTGTAAAATGTAAATAGCAAAAAGGTTTGCTGAATAATATTTTTTTTTACTAAAAATCAGTACAAAAATAGTAAAGTGGGATTGAAAACCGTTTACAAATTTTTCTACTAACTTTTTTTCTGAGTGTAGACTAACAAACGAACAACGCTTGCAATATTATTATAAAAATTCGTGTTGTGTGAGAATCGTTTTACCGAACAAGACATTAAAGCTGTCGTGACCAAATTTCGCACCAGTTTCACTTTATTGAACATTAATCCACCAATTCGTATGCGAAGAGTGCGTACCGAGAAGAATATTGCTGCAGTATCGGCTAGTGTCAATGAAGATTGCAATATGTCAATTCGTCGCAGTTAATAATTGGGCTTGTGTTATTCCACCACCTGGAAGATTTTACGTAAGGACCTCGGTATGAAACCATATAAAAAATACAGCTGCTGCAAGAGCTAAAGTAAGGCAACGTACCACAACTTCGTTTGTTTGGTGAATGGTCCTTAGGAAAGTTAGATGAAGAACCATTTTTCTATCGAAAAATTGTCTTCTCATTTTTGGCTCAATGGGTACGTCAGAATCAGAATTGCCTAATTTGGTGTGAAGAGCAGCCAGATGCAGTTCAAGAGCTGACAATTCACCCTGAAAGATGTTTGGTGCGATTTGTGGGCCGGCGGCATTATTGGACCCTACTTCTGCAAGAACAATGAAAATCGCAACGTTACAGTCAATGAAGCAAGGTACCGTGCTATGACTAACTCCTTTTTTTTTTTGGAGAAATGGAATACAAAATGGAAGAATTGGACTTGGTTGACATGTGGTTTCAACAAGACTGTGCCACTTGCCACACGGCACACGATACCATGAACCTATTTAGAGGCGAGCTTGGTGAGCAATTTCACGTTTTGGAGCAGTCCACTGGCCGCACAGATCATGTGATCCCACTATGCTATTTTTTGTGGGAATACGTGAAGTCTCTCGTGTACAGGGACAATCCAGCTACAATTCTAGCCCAGGAGGACAGCATCACAGCTGCCAGTGGTGAAATACCTTCCGAAATGCAGGAAAAAGTATGCCAAAATTGGGGAGTTCTTCTTCATTGCTGTAATATAAAGAAAAGTGCAGACGAGGGTGAAAGAGTCTTAGTGGAAGTTTACGGCGAGCATTATCTATCTGAACAATCGTGTCGAAGGTGGTTTCAAGAGTTTTCACAATCATTGGAAGTGGATGGGTGGACAGTCAGTAAATTTTAAAAGCCATGGGATTGATACAAATGGAAGGACACTGTGTGCCAAAAAAGTTAAAGCCGCGCAACGTTGAAAGGCGATTTTTCACTTTTGAACAGCTCCTCGAACGCCAAAGTGAAAAGTGAAAAGTGTTTCCATTACAACAATCCTAAAAAGTCATGGATTTTGCTCGGACAGCCATCAACATCCTTCTCGAAGCCGAATATTCATGATATTACGAGCTGTTCAAAACGAATGAAACGATCACAGAGGAGCGCTATCGGTCTTAACTCATTGATTTGAAGCGCGCGTTGACAAAGTGATTTTGCAGCAGAACATCGTTCGGCCACATGTTGTAAGATTGGTCCAAGTAGGTACTTACTTGGAAACGCTGCAATGGGAAGCCTTCCCTACCCGACATATACTCCAGACATTGCTCCTTCCGACTACTACTTGTTCCGGTCGATGACATGACCTGTTCCAGCAGAAAGTTACTTCATATGAACAATGCAAAAATGTGTCGGTGATTAGATTGCTTCAAAAGACGAGTCGTTCTTTCGCGCTAGTATCCGAAAATTTGCCAGAAAAATGAAAACGTTGTGGCCAGTCACAGACAATACTTTGAATAATATATTTGTAACCATTTTTGCATAATAAATCCGTAAAGTTCAAGAAAAAAAAACGCTCATTATTAATTCAAGGTCCAATACTATCAAAATTTTAGATTAAAGAAGTTTTTATGTATTGTTGATCTGTTATTTTGGTAAATGAACGGTACAATTAATAGAATTTTGGATCATATAATAATATTCTTCTTTATAAATTGTTTTTTTTTTTTTAATTGCAAAGAAGCATAAATATGACCCAACAAGGGCATGGATACTGAGGAGGGTTGTGTTGCGGCTAGCGAAAATACTAAGTATTCTATCCTTCTGGCTCTGTGGAATTTTTTCAATTTTTTTCTCTATAATTTACTAATAAAAATGTTCATGTTTCTTTGCAATAAAAAACAATAAGTCCGTGACTTTTTGAACTTCCCTCGTAGTTATATGAAATGCAACACTGCTCCCATCAAGTACCACCTGTTAATAGACTACTGTCAAATTTTGAGCAAGTTCCGTCATTTACTTTGCGTTTAACAGCTGTTCAAAACATACAACCTCGTGGATTTTTTTAAAAATGGAAAAAAGTAAATTTCGTGTGCTCATCAAACTTATTTTTTTTGCAAAAAAAAACGTCAATCAAATCAAGGAAAAGCTTGATAAATACTATCGATTTCAATGGTAAAAAAGTGGTTTACTGACTTTCGTTGTGGCCTTACAAGCACGGAAGATGCCAAACGTTCTGGACACCCATTTGAGGTCTCTCCACCCAAAACAATTTAAAAAATTCACGATATGGTGTTGGCCGATCGGAGATTGAATGTGCGATAGATTGTGGCAGACATAGGCATCTCACATGGTTCAGTAGTTTCAATTTTGAACGATAAATTGGGTATGAGAAAGCTTTCCGCAAGATGGCTGCCGCGTTTGCTCTCAATCGATCACCAACGGAATGGTGTGACAGCTTAGTTTCCATGGCAAAAATCCATAAAGTAGACTAAGAATTGCCCCCTCATTCACCTTATTCTCCGGATTTAGCCTCCAGTGACTATTTCCTATTTCCAAACCTAAAGAAATGGCTCGGTGGAAAGAGATTTAGCTCCAACGATGAAATTAGTGATCAAACAAATGCCTATTTTATGGACCTCGAAAAATCCTGCTGTTAAACTCAAAGTAAATGACGGAACTTGCTCAAAATTTGACAGTAGTCTATTAACAGGGTGTACTTAATGGGAGCAGTGTTGCATTTCATATAACTACAAGGGAAGTTCGAAAAGTCCTTGTAATACCATTCATTTACCAACATTTTAAATTTTTATTCATATCTGTAGTTTCAGACAGGAAATATTTAAATGTTATTTGAAAGTTCCCAAGATTAGGCAATATTTTTTTCATTTTGTTAGCCCTTAGCGCTATGCTTTCAAAACATTGAAATTATTGTTTTAAGGTATTCAAAATTCGTGTATGTACAACTTTAATATCTTTTCAAATTTTTGGCTAAATGAGCCAAAAATATTTATATATATTTTTTTTTTATATTTTTCCTTCATTTATATGGCAGAATGGCAATCGTCATTATCATCATTATACTTGGTAAGAAATATTATACCATCAAGTTGTTTCAATAACTAATTAACAAAATGACACTGAAAAAATACATACGATATTTTAGGTAAACAATTTTCGTAGAATTTACGAAACTTTTGTATACACCCAAAAAAAAAAAAATGAACTAGAATTTAGAAAAATTCACCTTTTTAGAGGAAAAATTTAAATGAAAACGGCACCAAAGATACTTTTTTAGCAGTATTTAATAAAATTTTCCTTGAAATTAAGAAACAAATTTTAATTAAAATTTAGTCAAAATTTCTAAATTATAGAAAAATTTTACTACTGAGAAGTAAATTTTTATTAGAAAACAGTAAAATTTCCTCCTAATTAGTTCATACATCATCTAAAATTGTACTGTTAGTTAGGAAATGTTTCCTTGGTTTTAAGAAAAATTCTATTTTATTTAAGTTCATTAGATACTTTTTTTTTACTAAAAACTAGGACTTAACTCCCTAAAAATAAGAAAATATTTTCTAACATCAAAATTATCCTTATCCTGCTTCTATGGTAAAGTTAATATATATTTTAAAATACTTTACACTCATTGAGTAGGTGTTTTCCCACTTTCGGAGGACTTCCGCTTTGTGAGGACAATGCTCTTAACAAGCTTTTTTAAATTAAATTATACTAAATTCATGTATTTAAAATATAAATTAAATTTCATTAGCAAAAAGGTAAACAAATTAAAAAATGTACTGCAGGATATTCTGAAACGTAATAAATTGTAACAATCAGATACTTTTGGTAGTTAATTAATGGTTCTCCTCGAGGGAACTACAAAAGGGGACGCCCTATGTGACACACTGCATCTATGGCTAAGGAACACTGGGGGTCCTTTGTCTTCTTAAATTAACTAATTTAAGGAAATTTTTGTAAAAATACAAAATATCACAGTTACATTTCTTGTTATTATTGGAAAATGGAAAAGTCATAAGTTTATTTTATGGGATTTTTAGCTTAAACTTTATTTGACATATACAAATTTCAACTTTTTTATTATTAAGTGAAAAAAATAGTTCGATAAATATAAAGTTTAATAAGCGCTATAGGAAAGCCATTATGCCGTAATGTATAGAACGTGCCTGCGATATTTAGTATTGTAGTCAACAAATAAATTTATAACATAAAAGCGCAAATTCGAAATTTTTTACCCTTTGCTAACAAAATTTTAAAATATATTTTAAGCTACTTTAAGTTCAATATTTAAGACTGTTAAGATTAGAGATGGGCACGTGAGAGATTTTTGACTCACGCACGAACCAAAAATTACAATCATGCACTATAGTTTTTTTTAATTGTTACTTCAATTTCTTTTATTTAATAATATTTTTTCTTGAAAATTAGGAAAACTAACTGGTTTGTTTTTAGTTGATTGTTTTTTTGCAATGGAATATTAAAAATAATTTAAACGTTTTTCAACAAACAAAATCCTATACCAAATTTTTATATTTTTTTAAAATTAGAAAACTTTTACTTGAAAAAATAATGTTTTATTAAAATTTATCTGAACTAAGTTGCATAAAATTTTCCTTAGATATACTTCATCAGTTTCTAAAATCAAGTAAATTTTTATTATTAAATAGGAAAAAATTTATTACTTTTTGTTTTTATTTGTCTGAACTAATTTTTAGTAAACAATTCTTCAAAACTAGAAATTGGTATACTTAAAAACTGAATTTGGAAATGGCTTTCTAAAATTAAGTTAATTTTACTACTTGCGAACAAAAAATGTTCACACATTAACTTCAAGTACTTTTTCAATTTAAGTTAGACACATTTTTTGAATTAAGTGGGAGTAAATTATGTCCTAAATTTTTTTTTGAACTAATCTTAATTTTATTACATTTGAGTATGCCAATCTCTTAAAACTAAAATGTTTTTCTTAAAATTTATAAATTTTTATTTAATTGACTTGTTTTTTCCTAAAATCAAGAAATATTACTTTAAAAAATTTGAACTATTTCTGAGTATATAAACTATTTCGTTTTTCCTAAGTTTGAAATTTTTATTCTTTTTAAGAAAATTTTTCTAAGTTTTAATAAAATTTTACTTAAATTGAGGACAATTTATAAACTATTTTGAAGGAAATTTTTGATTACATTTTAGTTCATGATTTTTTTTTTAGTGTATTTTACAAAATGAAGTTTTGTCAAGAATTAACTAATTTTATAAAACTTATGAAAATTTTACGTATTTGTATTTCTAACCAGTAAAACTTTATAGTATTTCAAATTAAAAATAATATTTTAATATGATATAATCTTTCGAATCTATAAATCCAAAATTTTTCTTTTTTGGGTTCATTTTATTAAAAATTCTTTTTCTAAAAAAAAACTTTCACATAATTTAAAGATGGTTGTTTTGTATGTTTTGTATCATTTGGTGTTTTTTTTTTTTTTGTATTTAATATTTTTATTGTATGAATTGTAATTTTAAATGTGTTGTAAAATCTGTATTAAAAGCCTGTCAAAACAAGTGTTGTTTTTTATTTTTTCATTACAAGGGATGGAATGTTTAAAAAAAATACAATAAATGGTAACATGGTGCTTGGAATTATATTACATTTACTTTTAATGGACTTTAGGACTAAAATCTTTAGTTGATTTTCTTGTATGCCACGTTCAATTTTGTTTATTAGGTAACACTCAATTAGATTTGTTTCCAATAATTTTCCCAAAATGGTCATAATTTTCAATCAACCCAACAGTATTTTTTGGACACGATTTTCTTATTTCATATTTTTTAATGTTGTTTTTTTTTTTATTATTACTTACAACATATATGTACTTATATACAATATTATATAACTTAATTATATAGATTTTTTATGTTTTTGATATTTTCTTTTATAAAAACGTCCAAACAGTATTAAAAATGTTATCATGTAAACAATGGTAGCACAATTGATCCATAATGGAAAATCACATTGATTGTAGATGGCCTGTATAGCCCATAATACACCGGCAGAAAACTGTATCTAAAAGTAAATGTTACAAGAAATATTGCATGTAGTTTTGAGATAATACTTAATATTTTCATTATTTTTAATCTTTACCAACTGTAGGGCTGTTAAATGTTTTTTCCACCATAAATATTTTTGCATTACTGGACCACAGGCACTCAAACCATAATATGTATACATAATGACATGAATAAATGAATTGATAAGGGCTGGGAAAAATGCTACAAAAAAAAAAATAAAATAATTGAAAAATTTACAAATTTCAATTTCAAACTTTTCGTAAAATTACGGGGTTTCGACGATTGATTCTTGTTAAGGAAACCAAAAAAAAAAAAAATATACGTGTTTCGGCATTTTGATAGTTTAAATCGGAATTTTATTTAAGAGGCGGTTTAAGTTTCCCAGCTCTGGCCTGTTCTTGCAGCATATCGGTATATAAAACTATGTTTTCTTTACATCTGAGGTGTAGGGTTTGTTCAGCAATTTTGTAGATAATGGTATGACAAATATTTTTGTTGAACATATTAACCCTCTAACTCCCCCTCATAAAGGCATTTTTTGGCTTTATTCTAACAAATTGTAAAAAACACCCCGAAAAAGGGCGGAAGGGCGGGGATGATATGTTCTACAAAAATGTTGGCCATAAACTTCTAGTACAGGCTGACTGAAAAGTTCCTGCGCTCACCAAGAGATGGCACTGCTAGCTCCAAACTTTTTTTCTCAAGTTGGTACAACTGTCCTGAGAACACATGCAATGTTGCATGTCATTCTGTCATTTATTTCTTTGTTTACAAGCCATTTGAAGTTGACGTGCCATTGATTTTTTTTAATATGGAAAAAATTGAATATTGTGCAGTCATTAGATTCTTTGTTTTGAAGGATTTAAAAGCAAAGGAAATTTATGAACAATTGTTAGAAGTTTATAAGGAGTCCTCACCTTCAAAAAGCACTGTTGAATTTAAACGCGGTCTTACCAGCCTTAAAGACGATCCGCGCCAAGGACGATCAAAAACTGCAACCACAGCAGAAATCATTGAGCAGGTACATAATATGGTTAGTGAAGATCCAAGTTTGACTAAGCGTGAAATTGCTAACGCCAAAGGCATCTCAGACGAACGAGTACTCCATATTTTACATGAAGAATTACGTATGAAAAAACTGTTTGGAAAGTTAGTGCCGCACACATAAACAATTCAACAAAAACTTCATCGAAAACAAATTTCTCAGCGTAATTTGGAGCGTTTTAAGCCGAATAAAACCGACTTCTTGCGTCGTTTTATAACTATGGATGAGACTTGGATATACCACAATGATCCTAAATTGAAACAAGAACGTTTACAGTGAACATTTCGTAACAAAAACAGTATTCTTTCATTTCGAGCGCAGGAACTTTTCAACCAACCTGTATATATATCAGAACACACCAAAACCCAAAACTTAACACGAATACCAAAAACCAGACAAATTCAAGAATGTCCATCAAACATTTTTGTAGAACATTTCATTCCCGCCCTTCCGCCCTTTTTCGGGCTGTTTTTTTACAATTTGTTAGAATAAAACCAAAAAATGCCGTTATGAGAGAGAGTTTCTAAGCTATTGAGCAAAACTGAAGGGCTCGGTATCCCAAAGTTTGTGTTTAATTTAATACTTGTTAATTTCATTATAATCGAAAATGTACAGAAGAAGAGTTTATTGAGTTGATATGAATTTTCTCTATAAGTGTTTAAAAATATAGTGCAGTAAAATTCGGAATATTGTTCAGGCCTTTTCCTAACCGATCTCAAGTGCATCGTGTGAAAATTTTAAGATTATTGGAATCTAAGTTTAACCACAATTAATGCTTAACCTACGGTGCGTATGATTATTTTTGAATGAATAATTTAATGTTGCTCATACGCACTGTGGTCCATAACTCGAATCTAGCTGTACAAAATTATTATGTATATGATAATTATTTATGTTTTTGGGCTGGCTGAACTCCAAAAAAGGTTTATACAAATCTAGTTCAATTACCTAAAAAAATACGATGGAGTCCCGCTATTGCGAAAACCATTAATACTGAATATCTTTTTCAAATAGAAATATGCGGCAGATTTATGAATTTGTTTTATATTAATCTCTAATCACAGTGATGTTCAGCTATTTTAAATTATTACTGAGCATTTTTTTCTTCGAAATTTACGGATTTATTGTGCAAAAATTGTTACAAATAGAGGATTCAAAACCGAAAACCAGTTAGCCGGTTTGTTCATTTTTCAAAACCCCCACCGATTTCGGGGTTTTTTACTAAATTGGAATAAAAAGAAAATCGGGTTTTTTGTGTCGGTTAACCGTTATTTTTATAATTTTTACACAAGTTTTCAATCAAAAAAAGTCTGTAATGACAACTGAAAATTTTGCTGTTATTTTTGTTAGCAGCACATGTCTGCTGGCGTCTAGTACAATGAAATTTGTCGAAAAAAATGAGTAGCCGCTAATAAATTTTAGTAAACCTTTTGTAAAGTGGAATTTAAAATCGGTTTGCTAAAATCACCAAAAAAATGTTCTAAATATTATAATTATTAATAAAATTAGTATAAAAAATTAGTAAGCGTTACTAAATTTAAGTAAATTACTGTAAACTCAATGAATTGTAAAATATAGCAAAATTTTAATTTATAAAGAAAAAATAACTCAATTATTTTTTGATTCACTTTGTTACACTTTAAAGCTGCTAATTTCTTTTGAACTTGCCTTACGAATTCGAATATACAAATTTAATTTTTTTTGTCAAACAACATTTTTTATTAACTTTTCTTTCAAAACCTATTTTACACAAAATTAAAAAAAAATCAAAGGCTTAAAAAATTCTTAAAACATAAGCGAATTTATCATTTTGTTTAGTTTGCTAATTTTTGGTTTGAAAAATATTTTTAGTAATTTTTTTTGGATCCTAAGGTCAAATTTTTTAATGGTTTTAATGGCTGATTTTTAGAGCTACAAAAGTTTTTACTGCTATTTTAGTTTTAGTTCTATTTTTGGACATGAGTCGGTTGTGAAAAGTATCTTCACTTCCGATCTGTTTTTTTAACCTACCCAGCAAAACTTTGGTAATGCACTTAAAAAAGTTTGTAAGTTAAAATAACTGAAAATATTCTTTAAAAGAAATGATATTTCATTTAAAAACCGGTCTACTTAATTTTCATTTAAATTAAATGTCATTTGTTATTTATTTGTAAATGTTGATTAATCAACTGACACATCCGTAAGAAACAAATGTTATAATCAGTTAAAATAAATGTCAAAATTTTACCTACCAATCCTTAAAAAATAACTGTTTTTTTTCATTTATTTGAAATTATTTCCGTTTTTGTGTTTTTGTTTTTTTTTAATATACTCGTATAATACAAAATGTATGTATGCATATGAAGCTATTATCACTTTTTGTGTGAATGTTTTTGTGTATGTATGTGTGTTTATGAAGTTCTTGTAATTTGTATTGAAAAATTTTGTATATATACAACCAATTTAAATAAAAAAACAAATTGAAATTATTTGAACATTTTTTTTGAAACAGACAGCAAACAAAATATAAATTTGTAATAACTGTTACGGATACAAATAAACCACAAGTTTCGGTTTTGTGGGTAAATTTTTTATTAAATTTCAAACAAATGAAAAAAATAAATGAAACTGAAAAAAAATGGTAAATGATAGTAAATCATTTTGAATAAATGTATAAAAAAAGTTAATATAGATATTTCTTTGAAAAATAAATGTATGTTCCTTTATTTTTAAATGAAACGGAAAACTTTTTTATTAAACTACAAACAGTTAACTACATAATATTCTGAGTGTGGGTGCGATATTCTCATGCGTTACCTTGTAATGATAGCTCGTTACCTTTTTCATTATTTTCAAGCATAAAGTAATAGGTTACTGATTATTGATTACGTAATATATGATTTATAAATGTAAAGTAATAATTGAAATATTTTTAAAAATCTATTTTTAGATACATTACTTTGTGTTTTTTGTAAGCAAAAGGGTAATGTATGTTTGTTTTGATAACACTAGCGAAAAAATGAAGCGCAACAAGTTTAAAGCAATCAAATACTATATGCGTCGATAGCTCAGTGGGTAGAGTTCTTGGCTGGCAACCAGAATTCCCTGGTTTGATTCCCATCATGACCGCATTATTTTTAATAGCGTTTAAAATATTTGTAATAATTTTTTTTTAATAAAAATTCCTCTTTTTGCAAATTCTATTTTTAGACACATTACTTTTTCCATTCTGGTAACCAAATAAGTAACCCCTTACATTACCACTTCTAAAATAATGGGTATGTACATTACTTTTAGGCTCATCGCCTGTAAAATTCATCGGTGAGGTAAGGTGTAAAGTAATCCATCTGCCCCTATGGCTACACATTACTTTACCCATTATTTGGTAATGTGTGGTTTTGCTGGGTATGTAACATTTTAAGGCAATTTAAGTTTGTTGTAATTATTAGCAAAAACATGTCCTTCAATATCCACTAATTTTTAAATTAGTATTTTTTTTGTGCTAATTTTAGCAAATTTGTAAAATGATTTCTGAAATTAGCAACAACAATTTGTATATAATTTGTTAAAGTTCTGTAATTTGTAAAATGTAAATAGCAAAAAAAAAAAAAATTAAAAAAAATAATAGTTTTTTTTTACTAAAAGTCAGTAGGATTGAAAACCGTTTATAAATTTTTTCTACTAACTTTTGTTTTTCTGAGTGTAACGTTGTCAAATGGGTCATCATAATTTCAAGGGAACGAAGAATGTTGCTAAAGGTCGTAGCTGGCCAGAAAATGCATTCCATTCGGCTAGTGTCTAACTTTTTCTGTGTATTCTCCACGATTACTAAATAAAAACTTAGAAGAAATATTTTCTTAAATATTACAAATCTTTCGATTTTATTTAAATTTTTAATGCCATTTTATTATAATGACTGCCTTTTTAAAAACCCGAAAAAACCGGTTAACCGGTTTTTTAAAAAAAATTCAGTTAAACCCAAAAACCGGTTTTTTGAAAAAGCCGTTTTTTTTGCAAACTCTAATTACAAATATATTATTCAAAGTATTGCACATGGCTAGCCACAACCTTTATTATATTTTTGGCAATTTTCGGATACTAGCTCGAAAGAACGACTCGTCTTTTGAGGCAATCCAATCCTCGACCCATTTTTGCATTGTTCATATGAAGTAAACTTCTGCTGGAACAGGCCATGTGCCATCGACCGGAACAAGTAGTAGTTGGAAGGAGCGATGTCTGGAGAATATGGCGGGTGCGGTAGGCCTTCCCATTGTAACGTTTCCATGTAGGTCTTGACCGGTCTTTTAACATGTGGCGAGCGTTGTCATGCTGCAGTCACTTTGTCTTGCCTTTCTGCGTTATCCGACCATTTTTACTTCAGTGCGCGTACCCACGTGATCCTTTCAATTTCACCGCACACAGAGCACTTTTTGCCCTAGCGGCTATCGTAATGGATTTACTTTTCATCGCCAGTTATAATACGATGCAAAAAAACACTTCTTTTTTTTGGCGTTCGAGGAGCTGTTTTCTACACTCTAGAAAATGCTTGTAAGTTTACTTCTATGAAATTGGTAAAGTTTTATGTAATAATACGATATTTCGGTAAATATAAACACCAAATTCGTAAAACTTTTTTGCGCACACTTTCATATACAATAAAACACACACGAAGTATTTTTAGACAAAATGTGTTTACATTTAAACACATTATGCCTAAAATTAATTTTATTTTGTTGAATAAAAATTATACGCACAAAGTTTGTAAATATACTATCTTATAATGGTAAAAAAAACTATGACATATTGCAATTCCAAAAAAAAAAAAAAATTTAAAAAATTTTCAAAATTAAAAAAGAAAACTTTATTAGTTTTTTAAACTTATCAATTATTTGTTATGAGTTACTAAACGATAAATTTTTTGTTTTTTATTACAAAACAACATTTTTGGGCTGTTTAATTTTCAACATCGTAGTAGAAAATATGCGCATTTTGTAAGATTTTCCCGAATTTTATGTGTACATTTACAGGAAAATCGTATTTCTTTACGCACAAATTTTGATAATTTACTCTTAAATGTTAAAATTTGATTTAAATATTACACATTTTTAATGTAATTTTACCTATTTTATGTTCATAATGTGTGTACTTTATTTCATTTACGCACACAGAGTGAATTTACCCAACTTATATTAGGAGTACAGTTTCCTACTATAAGTTGGGTAGATTTCAACAGAAATTAATTAAAGTGTAGCGAAAAATAGCCTTTCGACGTCGCGCAGATGATTTGAACTCTTCAGCTTCAAAATTTTTGAGTTGACCCGGCCGTTCCTTGGCTTCGGGCTCAAAATCGCCACTTTTAAAGCAACAAAATCATCTCCGACACGATTGTTCACGATTGTTAGCAATTTTACCCTACTACCCTCCGACCACCATTCCGAAAATTTTCAAACTGCTGCCATTTCGCACACTTGCATTTTCGGGGATGGTCGTAATGGACATATTTTCATGAAATGAGCCAAGAAATACCCTGGTGAAATTCTGCTAGTCGTGACTGAATCACCCTGTATAAGTCATAATATTCCAAATATTATATAAGCCATCCCAAAATCTGACTAGAAATCAGGTGATCAATGTTGAATTTTCCTGGTTTTTGGTATTTGTGTTAAGTTTTAGGCTTTAGTGTGCTCTAACATATGTATATAGTATAATTTTATGGCCAACATTTCTGTAGAACATTTCATCCCCGCCCTTCCGCCCTTTTTCGGGCTGTTTTTTACAATTTATTAGAATAAAGCCAAAAAATGCCTTTATGAGGGGAAGTAAGAGGGTTAATATGTTCTACAAAAATATTTGCCATACCATTATCTACAAACTTGCTGAACATACCCTACACCTCAGATGTAAAGAAAACATAGTTTTATATACCGATATGCTGCAAGAACAGGCCAGAGCTGGAAAACTTTAGCCTCTAAAATGAAATTCCGATGTGATCTATCAAAACGCCGACACACGTATATTTTTTTTTGGTCTCCTTAACAAGAATCAATCGTCGAAACCCCGTAATTTTTTTTTGTGTTGAACTGTGTTATTATACAGCCACATACAAATGAATGTATTTTTTAATTTTTCATGTATTTTAAAATTGAAAGTACTTAAGAGTTTTTTTTATAAAATTAAAAAAAAAAAACTAATGTATGTTACATATTTTAAAATGTATTTTTTTTGTATAAAATCCCTGATAAAGTTTTCCCGGTCGATAAGTTGTATTTGGACAACTAATTATGGTAAATTGTCAATAATTTAATGAAAGATTTATTGGAAAAGTTTGCTCATTTATCTTACTTGATCCAGTTGGTACCCATTTAATAGCAATCCACCATAATGGAAACATAGTGCTATGATGATAAATATGCAGCGGTGTCAATTGATTCCATTTGTGTCTCAATATAAAAAATAAAGTATCAGAAAATTCTAATAATTTTGAAAAATAAAACCACCAAACTGCCGAGGCTAAGTGAAAAAAGAGAAGAAAAGTTAATAAAAACTACACTGAAAATTATACATTTATAATATTACTAAATAATTCTTGCAAGGAAAGTATAGTCGACCTAAACACTGCGCTTTTAATGAACATTGAATATGTGATAGAAAAAAAATGTAAGCATATGATAACTTGTCTCACATTTTCGGTAACTTTGGGGATCCAGGGGATGAAATAGCGGAAAGAAACCAGACATTTATGGATCCTTTTTTCAGCAGCATATCGGAAAAGTTTGAAATTTTATATTAAAACTACATTATTAAAGATATATATACAATACATATTGCCTATGTATTGTCAATTTGTTCCATAAAGTAGAAGGAAAATACGTGTCCGCTGAAACTTGGCAAGGAATAAAATATGTGAATTTGACAGAAAAACAGTATACTTATATCTTGTATTCTTAATATGGAGATGATATTAAGAATACAAGATTTTTGAAATTTTTAAAAAGTACCAAAATAAGGTACCAGTAGAAAAATCCCTCAAAAATATCTTTTCAAATAAATTTTAGTTTAAATACCCGAAAATGAAACGAAAAAAAATCCATTTTGAACCCCCTAAAACTACGAGGTGTCACTAAAGCTCAAAAATGTCAATTTTAGTTTTTTTTTTCTGTCACATATAAATTTTTATTAGTAGGGATATTTTTCCTTGTTAAAATAAAATTTGTTTAAATTGACAAAATTTTGTGTTAAAAAAATTGTAAATATATATAAATAAATTCAGTTCTAGTTTTAAATAAAAAATGTTTTTAATTTTAACAAGTTTTATTTTCTAAGCTGAAAATTGGAAATAATTTTGTTAAATTACAGACTTATTATTTTGAGTGTAATTGGTTAATAGTAACGTTGTTTGTAACTTACTTTTATTTCATGTTTAGAATGCAAAACTCGACAAGGTTGACACCAATAATTGTAGTTTAAATACCAGGCATTAACTAACAATTCTTTAAAAATATGAAAATTTAATACAGCCATAGATAAATTGTAAAAGATGAGGCAGTACTGAAGTTTGAAGGGTTTTAGGCTGTAACAAAATAAAAAAAAATATTTTTTAAAATGATTGTGATAATTTGCTTCAACATCGGTTGGGAGTAGGAAAATATGGGATAAATGTTAATGATGGTGAAAAATATACTTGATATAATAAAGGGTGGTTAAATTTTAAGGGCCGATGTTGATTTTGAATAAAACAAATTATGTAGGAAATTATTGTCATTTCTTTTTATTATGATAATATGGTATGGTATGGTTCAATTTTGTATGGAGCAAAATATCGGCCAAATGGCCGCCGCTACCTCGGCGGCACACCTCCATCCGATGGTCAAAATTTTCGATGACGCTGAGGCATAATTGAGGTTCTATGCAGTTAATGTGCCGAATTATCTCATCCTTTAGCTCTTAAACTGTTGCTGGCGTACACCTGTTCTCTCAAATAACCCCAAAGAAAGAAGTCCAACGGATCTTGGCGGCCAATTGACATCGCCACCACGCGAGATAGCACGGCCATCGAATTTGTCGCGCAAAAGAAGCCATTGTTTCGTTAGCTGTGTGGCAAGTGGCACCGTCCTGTTGAAACCACATATCGTGCACATTCATATCTTCCAATTCGGGCCATGAAAAGTTTGTTATCATCTCATGATAGCGAACACCATTCACAGTAACTGCCTGACCGGCCTCATTTTGGAAAAAATACGGCCCGATGATGCCGCCAGCCCATAAACCGCACCAAATAGTCACTCTTTGTGGATGCATTGGTTTTTCGACAATCACTTTTAGATTATAATTCGCCCACATGCGGCAATTCTGCTTATTGACGAATCCACTGAGGTGAAAATGTGCCTCATCACTGAAGATGATTTTCTTCGAGAATTGATCATCCACTGTTGCCATTTTTTGCCATTCTGACCATTGACGACGTTTGGAATGATCAAGAGACTTTAGTTCTTGAGTCAATTTCACCTTGTAAGCGTGTAAATGCAAGCCTTTATTCATCAACGACGAGCTTGAGAGGTGTAATTGTTGGGCACGACGACGAGTTGAGGTGGACGGCTCTTCAGCCACACTATAGCGAACAGCAGCAATATTTTTTTGCAGTACGAGCTGAACGAGCATGCACTGGTGTTTTCACATCTCCTACAGACCCGGTTTGCTCAAATTTTTGCACGATTTTTCCGATTGTACGCACATTTGGACGATTCAATTGACCGACAAAGTCACGAAGTGCACGATATGCATTTTGATTTGAACGCCCATTTCCATAATAAGCCTGAATAACTTTAACGCGTTGCTCGATTGTGTATCTTTCCATGGTTCAAATTGAGTTAGTCTGAAATTGAGAAATGTCAAATGAAATGCAGAAAAAAACTAGATGTTTAGATGTGGTTCACATTCAACATCGGCCCTTAAAATTTAACCACCCTGTATTTTATACAAAATTTAAAACAAAATCAAAAGCTTAAAAATCTTAAAAACTGTTAAAACATAAACGAATTTATCGTTTTGTTTCAATTTGGTAATTTCTGTTTTAAAAAATATTTTAGTAAATTTTTTTTTACTTTTAAGGTCAAATTTTAATTGTTTTTAGGGCTGATTTTTAGAACTAAAAAAACTATTTAGTGCTATTTTAAGTGGATGTCCGATCCCTTTTTTAAATCTATGTAACATTTTAAGGCAATTTAAGTTTGTATGTGAAAGTTTTAATTAGGAAAAACATTTACTTCAATATCCACATTTAAAAATTATTAATTTTGTTTTGCTAGTTTTAGCAAATCGGTTTTCAAAAATTTGTAAAATGATTTCTGAAATTAGCTACTAAAATTTCTGTAAAAAATCTGTAATTCGTAAAATTTAAATAGAAAAAGATTTGCTAAATAATATTTTTTTTTTTACTAAAAATCAGTACACAATAGAATAGAGAAAGCTTACTGTGCCAAGACTTTTGTCGGGCACTGTATGTATTTTTATTTTTTCAAATTTTTGATTTAAAATTTGTAAGGAATTTGAAAATCTAAAACTTAAAATAAAACAAAAATATTGGTTGTTTAACTAAAAAATGCGAGATTTGTTGGAAAAGTTTGGTGGTTTATTGTGAAACATTAGGTTGGGCTAGGTAAGGTTAGGTAGATGTGGTAGCCTGCCAATCAGACTCACTTAGACTATAAAGTCCCTTGTGATACCACGGAAGCTACTAAAAATTATATCACTAGCTTCCCCCGTCGAACCATCCCGATTGCCTCAAAAAGCCCCTAAGTCGGCCGATATCGATATCAGCCCAATCATCCAGGTCCTCAAAGAAACATGAGCCCAAATGCAGTCCCCTCCTGCGAGCCAGGGCAGGACAAGTGCAGAGAAGGTGCTCCACAGACTCCTCGGCCTCTTCGTAACCACAGCTACTGCAAAAGTCACTAGCCGCAAGCCTCAGCCTAACTGCGTGCCTTCCAATCAGACAGTGTCGCGTCATGATGGACACAAGTTTGTGAAACATTATTACAATATAAATTAAAATACAAAGTATTGATCATCGTTAGCTATGACCTTCCCAACTACGAGTTCTATTTTCTAAATAAAATTTAACTGGTTTTGTAACATATGGCCGATCGTTTTTATGATGGAATAATACGGCCGTTTCTCGTCCAATTTTCGCTTCAAACGAATCAATTGTGTTCGGAACATGTTCCCTGTTGTCGTCTGGCCCGATTTCAGCCAGCTCATAATAGATGGGACCTTTCTGGTCCCACCAAATTCAAAGCATTATCTTGGCGCCATGGATATTCAGCTTGGTGTTGATTTGGCTGGTTGGTCAGGCTTCACATATGCTTTCGGGTTGTAATGGATCCATTTTTCATCACCAGTAAGAATTCAATGCAAAATTGATATTCTTTTTATGGTGTTCAAGCTGCATTTCGGACTTGCAAAATCGTCTTTCAACGTCTCTTGGTTTTAACTCGTGTGGTAGCCAATTATCTTGCTTTTGGATAAGTCCTGCCGCAAACATTTTAAAATTGCTCCTTGAGTGACTCTTCTTCTTGAGTTTAACAACAATCTTCGTCGAGTAATGCCTCCAATTCTTCATCTTCAAACTTTTTTGTCTTCCGTGTCAAAATCACCACTGCTGAACCGCGCAAACCATCTCTCGCACGTTTAGTTCAAAGTGTAGAACTAAAAGAACTATGTTCTTTACCAAATTTCATTCAAAGACTAATGGGGTTATTCTGTAACTGCGTAAAAATTTGTCACGTTCAATATGCAACTCTAATATATTTAGCACAGGTCGAGTCACTAATATCAAAATTATATTTCTAAATAAATTTTTGTATATAAAGGGTGTCTCAGTAAGAATGCACTTTTTCATTTAAAAAAAAGCTCGAATTTTTTGAGATTTCTTTTTAATTGGATTGTAAAGAAGATATGTTCCGATTAGATATGGAATAAAATATCCATCATATGGCCCCCACGGATCTGATGACAGGCCATTACTCTATTCATGAAATTTTCAATGACCTTTTCACAGAGATGTGGCTGTATCTTACCGATGACTCGTTGTATCTCGAATTTAAGCTCAGGAATTGTTTCTGGTTTATTCGCATAAATCCGAGATATCACAAAACTCCAAAGAAATAAATCGCACGGCGTTTAATCGCATGATCTTAGTGGCTAGTTGACATCAGAATTTCTTGAGATAATTTTTCTGGAAATCGTTGCTGCCAGAAATCGATTGTTTCATGCGCGGTGTGGCAGGTGGCGCCGTCTTGTTGAAACCACATTTCGTCTCGATCCAGTTGAGGTTCTTGTGACCGTTATCATGTTCCTGCCGTCACTGCAATTTCGGCCTCATCTTCAAAAAAGTAAGGCCAATCACGCCGCCTGACGACCAAAATGCCTACCAGACAGTCGCTCGTTGTCGGTGCATTTATTTCTCATGGATTTCATGAGGATTTTCTAAGCCCCAAATCCGACAATTTTGTTTATTCACAAAGCCATTCAGATGGAATTGCACTACAGCGGATAAGGTGACTTTTTTTTTTGAAAATTGGCATCGACTTCACTTTGCTCCAGAATTGCCGGCGCTTTCCATGGGCTGCTGGTTTGAGCTCCTGAGCAAGTTAAATTTTGTACGCATGAAGGTGGAGGTCTATTTTCAAAATTTCCTGCCCAGTGCTTCATAAAATTTGAAGTTGTTGAGAACGATGCTGAATTTATGTTTTCGTTTTAGCAGCAATGTTTTCAAGAGACCGGTTAACGTCCATAACTGATCCAGTTTCTTAAACTTTTTTGACCACTCTTCGAATGGTTGACACATTAGGTGGACTTTTTCGACTGTAAATTCTTCAAAGCTTGCGACCGGTCTCAGCATAACTTTCCAAATTTTTCTTCCGCGTTTCCGCGCTTCATTTTTAATAATCGGAATAAACATATGTGACAACTGCCTAATTTCAGAGTTGCCAAAAAATGACACTAAATACTTTTAGGAAAATTTAACATTATTTGACTCTCCCTATTCTTAATATGGCAGAGTTGCATATTGCCATGTGACAACTTTTCATATAGTTACAGAATAACGCCATTAGTAAAAGAATAAAAGAGATGCCATCTGTTGTAAATTTTGCAGTTTTGAGTTATACACTCAATATATTCTTCACACTTTAACGCTTTACTAGTAATACTACACATATTCCTTCTGTCAATCGAGCGCCCCGGTACGCTAGTTGGTAGCGTGCTAGCTTATCAGTGTGGGGGTCGTGGGTTCGATTCCCACCACAGGCTTTGGTCTGTTTTCGCTACAACGAGCCGATGGCCTTTGTTGCTAGTGCTCGGTTATGGTATTAGGATATAATTTGTAATTATATCATTAATATAAATAAATAAAATAAAAAAATTAAATCCTTCTGTCAAATTTCATAAAAGTCCTCTATTCGTTTTCAAGTTACAACGATGTTCTTTAAACACTCATCAAAAAAAGTCTGTATTGGCAACTGAAAATTTTGCTGTTATTACGGGAAATTTTGTTAATTTGAGCCCAGCGGTTTTTTGCTAATCTTAGCAACACATGTCTGATGACGTGTAGTACAATGAAATTAGTAGCCGCTACTAAATTTTAGTAAACTTTTTGTAAAGTGGAATTTACAGGTTGGTTGAAAAGTTCCTGCGCTCGAAATGAGAGAATACTGTTTTTGTTACGAAATATATTTTTTTATTCAATATAATCTCCTAGAAGCTCAATACACTTGTTCCAATGATCTTCCAATAATTTTATCCCATCCTTATAATGGTTTTCCGGAAGCTCTGCAAAATAAGCGTCTACGGCTTCTATGGCCTCTTCATTCGACGAAAAATGCTTTCCACGAAGGAATTGTTTGAGATTTCTGAAGAGATAGTAGTCACTGGGAGCCAAATCTGGTGAATACGGTGGATATTCAAGCAATTCGTACTTTAATTCTTTGAATTTAGCCATCGTTAAAACACTTTTGTGAGCAGGTGCATTGTCTTGATGAAAAATGATTTTTTTCTTCTTTAAACCAGGTCTTTTCTCGCGAATTTTTTCATCCAGCTGATCCAAAAGGCTGCAATAATATTCAGAGTTGATTGTTTTACCTTTCTGAAGATAATCAATCAACAAAATTCCTTTTGCATCCCAAAAAACTGATGCCATAACCTTCTTTGCTGATCGTTGTGACTTCACCTGCTTTGGAGCTGAACAACCAGCTTTAGTCTACTGTAAACGTTCTTGTTTCAATTTAGGATCATGGTGGTAGATCCAAGTCTCATTTATAGTTATAAACTACGCAAGAAATCGGTTTTATTCGGCTTAAAACGCTCCAAATTACGCTGAGAAATTTGTTTTCGATCCAGTTTTTGTTGAATTGTTAATGTGTGCGGCACTAACTTTCCAAACAGTTTTTTCATACGTAATTCTTCATGTAAAATATGGAGTACTCGTTCGTCTGAGATGCTTATGGCATTAGCAATTTCACGCTTAGTCAAACTTGGATCTTCACTAACCATATTATGTACCTGCTCAATGATTTCTGCTGTGGATGCAGTTTTTGGTCGTCCTTCGCGTGGATCGTCTTTAAGGCTGGTACGACCACGTTTAAATTTAACAGCCCAAAATTCAACGGTGCTTTTTGAAGGTGAGGACTCCTTATAAACTTCTAACAATTGTTCATAAATTTCCTTTGCTTTTAAACCCTTCAAAACAAAGAATCTAATTGCACAATATTCTATTTTTTCCATATTAAAAAAAAATCAATGACACGTCAACTTCAAATGGCTTGTAAACAAAGAAAGAAATGACAGAATGACATGCAACTTTGCATGTGTTCTCAGGACAGTTATACCAACTTGAGAAAAAAAGTTTGGAGCTAACAGTGCCATCTCTTGGTGAGCGCAGGAACTGTTCAACCAACTTGTAAAATCTGTTTGCAAAAATCAGCTAAATTACTAAATATAAGTACAAAATTTAAAAATTTATTTTTTTTTATCAAGCATCAAATTATTTTTATTTTACTTATTTTTTTCCAAAAATATTTTATACAAAATTAAAAACAAAATCAAAGGCTTAAAAATCTTAAAAATTGTTAAAACATAAACAAATTAATCATATTGTTTTTATTTGGTAATTTCTGTTTTGAAAAATATTTTAGTCGATATTTTTTTACTTTTAAGGTCAAATTTTAATTGTTTTTAATGCTGATTTTTAGAACTAAAAAAACTTTTTAGTGCTATTTTACAGTGGATGTCCTATTTTCAGACATGAGTCGGTATATTTACTTCCGATCCTTTTTTTAATCTATGTAGCATTTTAAGGCAATTTAAGTTTGTAGGTGTAAGTTTTAATTAGAAATAACATTTCCTTCAATATCCACTTTTTTGAAATTAGTAATTTTTTTTGCTAATTTTAGCAAATCGGTTTTCAAAAATTTGTAAAATGATTTCAGAACTTAGCAACAAAAATTTGTAAATATTCTGTAAAAACTCTGTAATTTGTAAAATGTAAATAGCAAAATGATTTGCTCAATAATAATTTTGTTTACTAAAAATCAGTACAAAAAAAGTAAAGTTGGATTGAAAACTGTATACAAATGTTTCTACTAATTTTTTTTCTGAGTATAGGTGCCTTTAAGACGAACGTCATCATACAAGAGAAAAGTTATTTTGAGCTACTTATATTTGTAAGCTTTTAAGTACGTTACATTCGTAGTCTTAAGTGTCTCTTAAGAAAATGTTTAATAGAAGAAATGGGAAATAATATTTAATAAGATTTCAATTTTCAATTTTTTAATTTTACGCATAATAGCATGCAATTGTAATGACCATGGGTCTGAATGGGTTTGTATAATTATACGCGGATCCAGCTTAAGTTTTTTTTTTGTGGGGGGGGGGGGAGGAACCTCCACTATATATGATGAGGGTATATATAAAATTGTAATTCCGTTTGTAACATGTCGAAATATAGGTCTAAGAACCCATAAATTATATATTAATGAACATCCTCTTGAGCACTTTGGTATTGAAAATGAGAAAAATCAGTCCAGCGGTTAAAAAGTTACGATTGAAAATGTGAAGGTACCTCTAAATTGGAAGTGAATATACCGACTCATGTCTAAAAATAGGACATCCACTAAAAATAGCACTAAAAAGTTGTTTTAGTTCTAAAAATCAGCCCTAAAAACAATTAAAATTTGACCTTAAAAGTAAAAATAAAATTGACTAAAATATTTTTCAAAACAGAAATTACCAAGTTAAAACAAAATGTTGAATTCGTTTGTGTTTTTACAATTTTTCGACCTTTGATTTTTTTTTTTAATTTTGTCTAAAATTGATTGAAAACCGTTAACAAATTTTTCTACTAACTTTTTTTTCTGAGTGAAAGTATCCTACTAGAATTCTGAATACGCTTAAATCAAAAAAAAAAAAATCTTATATTAAAAGCTAAAGCTTTCAATGATGTTTAGTCAACTTAAATATTTTTTTAACATTTTTGAAAATTGTGTTAATTTCAAAATCTTTAAATCTGTGTAAATTTTGCGAAATTAAAACAACATTTAAACACTTTCTCGCTTCCAAAACGTGCACTGTAAAGGAAAAATTCATTCACCGAAAATTTAATAAAATAATCAAATGAAAAAATAACGGTTAGCTTAACTCTCACCAAAAATCGTTAAATATTTGGGGTGCAAGGATAAAAACTAGTTAACACGTTTGTTCTCATTTAAAAAAGTGTCTGCCCGTGGAAGTACTTCCTCACTAACTTACCCCAAATATTTTACGATTGATACATCTGACTTTAAATGATCAGAAATTCAATTGTTCCCAAATTCCGCGTAAACTATTTTTTTTCACAATCACTTTTTATATTTTTTAATTTTACCTTTTTACAAAGTTGGGCAAATATAAAGCCATCATAAGATATAAAGCCACCCATGCCAGTACCGGCTTAAACGACGATACCAATAACCAATCTTGTGTTCTAGGATCCACTAGATGTTCATATACAAATGGCCATATATACATGGAAGTACTGTTCACGGGGCTTTCCAGCAAAGACATTTTTCTTCATAAAGAAAATTTAAATTTAATAAGTACAGCTATTTTAAAAGATTATTAAAGACTAAATTAAATTTTAAAAGAATTTATAAATTTATGAATTTTTAATGAAAATAAATAAAATGCTTAACTGCGACCTTTAACATAACTTGTTGTTTTGTCAATGGCCTTAACATTTACGAGGTTTTTCTTTTAAAACCATTTAATGTCAACAATTGACCGCAGAGAATTGACATGCACTCTGATCTCTGCTGAAGCATGACTTTTACATTCAAACGGTTTTACGTTAAACATTCAAACGGTTATTTACCTTCCAAAAAACAAAAACAAAAATAAACAAATTTTTCTGTTCAACAAGACAAGAAAAAAAAAACAAATACTGTCGTATTGTTTTTAATTGAAGGTATTACCTTAGAAAAGTTTTAATTCATTCTACTGCTGCCACATATCCAACAACCACTTATGTAGTTATTCAATGATGAATGGGTCAAGTGGGTATACATTTCCAATTTCTTTGTTTGCCACTTTTTACACTTTTTGTGTACGGATTTTATTTTGTTTTGGAAATTGAGGGAGTTAGAAAAATCTTATAAATTAATGTTAGTAAATGTGGTTGTTTTTTATCTTATTATTTTGACGTAATTTATTTTCCAACAAAGGGATTAAAGGCTCCTTTAGTATTAATGGGGGCTTTTGGTTATATACCGAGAATTTTTTTTTGTGAAATTCGGTTTTTAAACTACTTATGGTGACTGTGTTTATTCATTCTTCCGAAATAATCAGATATGGCTTTTCTGAAAATAAAATCCTTAAAGATTTATCGAAAAATGTTCAGAGCTTAGTGCTTACTACACTCAAAAAAAAATAGGACATGAACTAAAATGTAATCAAAAATTTCCCTCAAAATAGTTTATAAATTGTCCTCAATTTTATGTAAAATTTAATTAAAAGTTAGAAAAATGTTCTTCAAAATAATAAAAATTCCTAAGTTTGAGGAAAACCGAAAAAGTTTATATACTCAGAAATAGTTCATATTTTTCCTAAGTAATATTTCTTGATTTTAGGAAAAAAAACAAGTCAATTAAATAAAAATTTATTAATTTTAAGAAAATGTAATAAAATTAAGTTTAGTTCAAAAAAAAAAAAATTAGGACATAATTTACTCCCATTTAGTTCAAAAATGTGTCTAACTTAAATCGAGAAAGTACTTGAACTTAATGTGTGTTCATTTTTTGTTCGCAAGTAGTAAAATGAACTAAATTTTAGAAAGCCATTTTAAAATTCAGTTTTTAAGTCTAACACTTTCTAATTTTGAAGAATTGTTTTCTAAAAATTAGTTCAGACAATTAAAAACAAAAAGTAATAAATTTTTTACTATGTAATAATAAAAATTCACTTGATTTTAGAAACTGATGAACTATTTCTAAGGAAAATTTTCATGCAACTTAGTTCAGATAAATTTTAAAAATTTTAATAAAACATTATTTTTTTCAAATAATAAAATTTAACAAATAATAAAATTTGGTTTGGGTTTTTTTTTTGTTGGAAAACGTTTAAATTATTTTTAATATTCTATTCCAAAAAAACAATTAATTAAAAACAAACCAGTTAGTTTTCCTAATTTTCAAGAAAAAATATTATTAAATAAAAGAAATTAAAGTAACAATTTAAAAAAACTATCGTGCATGATTGTAATTTTTGGTTCGTGATCGTGCGTAAGTCAAAAATCTCTCACGTGCCCATCTCTAATCTTAACAGTTTCAAATATTGAACTTAAAGTAGCTTAAAATATATTTTAAAATTTAGTTAGTAAAGGGTAAAAAATTCCGAATTTGCGCTTTTATGTAATAAATTTGTTTGTTGACTACAATACAAAATATCGCAGGCACATTCTATACATTACGGCATAATGGCTTCCCTACAATTGGCATAGCTCTTATTAACCTTTATATTTATCGAACTATTTTTTTTCACTTAATAATAAAAAAGTTTAATAAGTTTCCAATAATAACAAGAAATGTAAATGTGATATTTTGTATTTTTGCAACAATTTCCTTAAATTTGTTAATTTAAGAAGACAATGGACCCCCAGTGTTCCTTAGACATAGATGCCGTGTGTCACTTAGGGCGTCCATTTTTATAGTTCTCTCAAGCATAACTGTTAATTAACTACGAAAAGGATCTGACTTTGTCACAATTTATAACGTTTCAGCATATCCTGCAGTACATTTTTTTAATTTGTTTACTTTTTGCTAATGAAATTTAAATTATATTTAAAATTCATGAATTTAGTATAGTTCAATTTAATTTAAAGACAAAAATGTATAGCAAAAAGCTTGTTAAGAGCAGTGTCCTCACAAAGCGTAAGTCCTCCGAAAGTGGGAAAATACTTACTCAATGAGTGTAAAGTACTTTAAAATATATTACCTTTACCATAGCAGCAGGATAAGGATGATTTTTACTTAAAAGAAGTGCTATTTAACTTGATGTTATTTTTAGTTAAAAAAAATGATCTAATGATCTTGAATAAAATAAAATTTTTCTTAAAACCAAGGAAACATTTTCTAACTAACAGTACAATTTTAGATGATGTATGAACTAATTTGGAGGAAATTTTACTGTTTTATAATAAAAATTTACTTCTTAGTAGTAAACAAATTTTTCTATAATTTAGAAATTTTGACTAAATTTTAAGTCAAATTTGTTTCCTAATTTCAAGGAAAATTTTATTAAATGTTGGTAAAAAGTGTCTTTGGCGCGGTTTTCATTTCAATTTTTCCTCTAAATAAGTTCATTTTTCTAAATTCTAGTTAATTTTTTTTTGAGTGTAATAGTTTTGAATGTCAAATTTGGAAGAAATTAACAAAGGTCAGTATTTAACTCTGGTATTTTTTTTTAATAAGTTACTCCACTTAAGAAATTAATCACAATTGGGTCTACAAAGACTACGAAAAATGCTGAAAATCAAAAATATATAATTGAAAATCAAAATATCTACAACGATTTTTATTTTATGCGAATCATCAGAAATAATTCTGTCGACATATTTTTTTTTTAATATGCACTAAGAAATTTTGCATAAAAACAAAGAAGTTGCACTGGTAACGTTCTAGCCAATTGAAACTTTTCATTAAGTTAATGCAAGTTTTCATAAAATTTTCCGAACAATATCATTTTATTTTTAAAAAGTTTAAGTGTTTGGAACTACAATTGGCTTAAGTGGTATGAAACGAAATTTTAGAAATACAAACATTTAATTTTAATAAATTTTGAATTTTCGATGGCACACGGGCTGCATAAAAGTTGACGCACGAGCTGTACTAATGATGATACCTGAGCAATTACACATGGGCTGTATGATGATGGCACACGGGTTGCACGGTCAGTGCCTTTGGTGAGTAACCTCAGCGATAAATAGCCTACAAGAGTAGTCAGCCGAAGCTGCTGTGAAGCAGTCAGCCGAAGCCGCTCTGAAGCAGTCAACCGAACTCGCTATGGAGCAGTCAGGCGAAGCCGCTGTTGAGCAGTCAGCCGAAGTCGCTGTGGAGCAGTCAACCGATGTCACTGTGAAGCAGTCCTCGGAAGCCGCTGTGGAGCAGTTCCGGTACTATGACCTAACAGATGTAAAGCAGAATACACTAGGATAACTAGAAAGAACAAGACGCTCGACTGTAACGCAAACTGAAACACTTAGTGTCGGCCCAGAATAACAACATGAAGTATTTTCCCATACAAATTGACAATTAAAACGCGCCGAGTGTTGCAGTTGTAAATTAGAATCTATTTTATTTTCAAAATGTTTTTTCTTATTCTCTTGTTTTTTGTTTCTAATTCCTTTAACAGAGTTCCGGCACTTATGTTCTCTTTGTATACTCGCGAAAGAACAACGTACTACAAACCATCTTAGTAAGTTCGTTTCTAAATTTTTAATAAAATAATTCTTTCATTTTATTGTTTTTTATTAAATTAAAAGGTAAAAATTTAAAAAAAAATTTGGTCGTTAATAAGGAAATGAGACACTGGGGAGTAAATAATCTCTACAATACTCCTTACACTAAAATAAATATGACAGTTTGTGCATTCACCGGTGTACGTCATTATTTTGGGTGCGTTTTCTCTCACAGCAACTGTCGTTGCATGTCACGTTATTATTCTGGGGCAACATTTCTACAAATTATATTATTAACCCAACGAGAATTATATTCTATAAATATAGTGTTGGTTATTTATACTAGCTAGGCATGTCTGTGTTATTATTACCATCTCTTTTGTATTCAGTTTGTCAAGAGTCAAGATTGGAAACGCAGGTGTAGTATTTGAAATATGTAAGTTGCTATATTGGGACGTTATTTGCAACGTTACACACTAAAGCCGATTGTAGCTTCTTTTAAATCGGGATTCATAAATATTATGAAGATTTTTTATTATTTTTAAGAAATTTTTGCTTCACTTTGTGAAGAAAAGTTCCCTGCGGGAAAAGGACCTATCTCAGGACACGTCACATGACCGGTTTATTGTGATAGGGACCGGTCACGGGACTGATCACTTTAACATGGGCTTGTCCTAGGAGGGGGTCAATGGCCCTCTGTGACATGTCACAGGACTGGTCTAAAAGGACATGTCGTGACTTTTAAACCGGTCACGTGATAGGTACTTTAGGAACCGGTGCTCTTTTCACCTATCTCGTGATATGTTTTTTCGAAACCGGTTCAGTTTTCACCTATCCCGGGACAGCTCCCAATTCCCAACTGACCCCTTTTTTCCGCAGTCCAAAAACAAAAAAATCCGACCACTGCTTCAGAAGTTAGCAATATTACCCTACCAATCCGAAAATTTTCAAACCGCTGCCATTTCGCGCACTTGCATTTTCGGGGATGGTGGTAATGGACATATTTTCATAAAATGAGCCAAGGAATACGCTGGTAAAATTCGGCGGATCGTGACTGAATCACCCTGTATATATATAACAACTTATAAAGAAAACGACTATCCCTACTTACCTGACTTTGCTTTATTTTTGGTAAACAAATGCAATCTAAGCATTTTGGACCGGTTTTGTACGAAAGCTGTTTTCGTATATGGACTTCGTCGGAACGCGAAAAAGAGCAATTACATTGTTTGCCCTGCTCTACCTTTACTTACAAACACACAATTTATTTGTTAGATTTAGTTATTTTTAAAATTTTATCAAATTAAAAATTGTTTACATTTAAAGGAGAAAAGCCAAGAATTTCCAAGACTTGACAGCATTTTTATACATTTTTAATATTTAAGTAGCTAAAATTTGTATGGAATATTGATATAAAATTTGTAATGAAAGGTCATTACCTTTTGAATTACTTTAAAATAAAAAATAATGGCCTACTGATATTGGGTGGTAGTAGTACTTATATGTATGTATATGCAACATAATGAATTACTGGTAGTTACTGAAATAAGTACCGAAATCGTATTTCTGTTTTTTTTTAACATTTATTGATTAATTTGTTTTGAAAAACAACAAAATACAAAATTGTCTGTTGTAAAAAGTGATTTTGCAAAATTTTTAAGATTTTAAAGGGTTTCTAATGTGAAATAGCATTGGACCTATATAAGCTTAAATTTTTGAATGCAAAGGTAGACATTTTAAATATTTTTTTTTTTTATAATTTCAAATACAAATTATTTTTTATCGATTTCTTTAAGTAAGAAAATTTTTCTTGAATAAGGTCCTCTATTATTTTACTAAGAGTAACTACTTACTTTACTGTTATAAGTAACCACTTATTTCTTCGCTATTAGTAACCACGCATTACTCTTACTTCTTTTGTAAACGAGAGGGTAATGACCACTCATGGATTTTGAGAAATCGCAAACAAAAGTAATAAAGCGAGTTAATAGCCTGGTGAAAGCCTTTATATGCTACTTACTTACTTCCTTAATTATTTGGTAATGTCTGGGAAATGTATACATTAGATCAAGGGTGTCCAAGCCCTATGCTCTTGATGCTCATTTGTTTTTGTAAATGCTCTTAGCTATAGGCTGTGTGTTTTAATACACATAGAGCACTCAGCTATAGCAATTCGAAATACACAAACAACTTTGCCTTATTAGTTTTTTTTGTCGTTCTTCACTGTGTACACGCAAGTGCAACGCAACAACACTTTTGTATGCTTTGCTGGTAAACATTGACGACAGCGTATGATATGAAATATTTTTTTTCTTTGTATGTATTGGTTTTTACAATAAAAAATATTGAATAAAAATTAGTTATTCTTTAAATGTATTGGTGTTTACTCTTCCATAAGGAACTATTGGGCACACCTGCATAATATCTTAGAGATAAATAGTGTAAAATAAAAATATTATTTGAATTTAAAAGCTGTAAATTTTGTTTTAAATGCTTCAAATAGGTAAAAAATTAAGGGTTAGAAATTACTAGCTTTTAAAAAATTTTGAAAATATATTTTGGGCCCCTGAAACAAAAATCCTGGGCAAGTCCTTGACTCCAAGTAACAATAATGGTAATAAGTTTGTTTTTTCAAATTATTCCAAAATTAACTTCAAAAAAATGAATGCCTGGACTTTTTTGTAACTTGTTTTTAAACGGCTTACAAAATTAGTTAGAATTTAATTTCATTCTACAAATAAATGCATTTGTATTTTAAAACAATAGGATCAAAATTCCTTTCTTATAAGGCATTTTCGAAATTTATATTGAAATAGTAAGGCTCCTATAAAATTTAGCTTCTACTCTGTGTCCGTCTTTAGCCCCTTGTACAATTAGTTTATGTTCGCTGTGTTGCTTCTTTTTACTACCCCCTGTCTATTACCAATTAATTATGCACGATTAAGTCAATATTCTTCTCTTGGCAAATTTTCTTCTCCTGTAGATTTTTTATTTATTTTTATTGTTTGTTTAACTATTACTATGTATGTTAGTACTCTACAAGCAACAATAGCTGATGTTGCCGTTTGCTTACAAGAAAATTCCCCAACTTTTGCTGATTTCCCCAAACGTGCTCATCTTTACGTAGTTCTTGCTGTTGCTTAAATCTACTTTGGTTGGCTGTTTTTAACTACGACATGCATTCATTTGGTGTCTGTTGCTTGTTTGGATGTCTGATTTACTTTTTTCATTTTCACTCTTTGTTCATTTATTACATTTTCATTTCCCCAAGACTCGTTATTTTTTTTCCTTTGGATTCATAGCGATATGAAAATTTCATATTACAATAGTTCCCCCCCCCCCCCCCCCCCCCCCAGTTTTTAAGTTGAGAATGTATTTTCTTACCATACCCAACATACCGAATGACTTAAGAAAAATATTATTATAAGCTTACAAACACAATATTTAAGCTTGAAAATGACTTGAGAATATATTGAAAAAGGCTATCGTAACAATTGTAGAAAAATCAAAACGGAACCCTCGTAAAAATATTATATGTGTATGATTACTATAAGCTTATTCTTGCAATTGTAGAATAAGCTTACAAAAATAATATATTATTAATAGTTGAAAAAGAGAAATCACAATTATTTTCTTTAATTTAATTTAATTTATTTTTCATTTTAATTTTAAAAATAAATAATAATAACTCATTTTAAATATAAAAAATAATAATTCATTTTAAATAGAAATAATAATAATTAATTTTAACCATAAATAAAAATAATTAAATTTAATATGCAATTGCGTGTTCACTATATAAAATTTACAACTAAATGTACACTCAAAACACGTTTGACAAATTTAAAGAAAAAGTAATGGCACTTGTTGTATGCATTATAAGCGTAGAAGAAAGACAACAATACTATAATGTATTGAAAAATATTTCTATTTCAATCGTCATATTGCGTTGTTGTTGTATGTTGTTCATAAGCATACTTGAGAAAAAGTTATGTATAATAATCTTTTCTCTAGCATTGTTAAATACTGCTTGTGAATTCACATTTTATAAATATTATAATAAGCAAAATTAAGAAAAGCTTAAAATACACTATTAATATAAGCTTATTCTCAAGTTGTATTGCAGTTTGATTGCTATATGGTATATTGGGTACCTTCTGTGCCATTTATGCAGTTGTATGGTTGAGCTTCCAAGTGTAAGTTTGTTTGTATTATCATCATTCTGTTTTTAAATAATAATCAATGAAGCGACAATTGAATTTTGTGTTTGCTGTATTTTTTTTGTTGCTCTAACTTTTTGAGTTTTTGCTAGTGAAAGCAAAAAAATATGTATGTAAGTGACTTTTCCTTCTTAGCTTCAGTTACTCGTACATATTATTTAATAAATTATGCAGTATAAGCTTTTCCTTTTTAAAATAAATGTTTGTAAGTTAAAAGATTGTTGTTTGCTATAGAAGATTTATACACAATTAAGTTAAACATATTTGGGATTTCCCAGTAGGGTGAAATAAATAGTTTTTCTAATAGAAAATGCATTTTTTCTTTAAACGACAAAAAAATACCTGATCCTTTGAACAATTAAAAACAAAACGCCAGTGTTAAATCTTTTTTGAAAAAACAGAAGCAGTTTTTAAAATTTACTAATCATGCATAAAGCATTATAATTTATTATTACAATATTTATCATACGCTCCCCTGTTCAATTGGGAAACTTTCTCTTGCTTTGATTTTTTTTTTTTTAAATAAATTAAACTTCGAATACTATCTATGGATTTTGACAAAATATATATTGTTTTCTTTGCAGAGGTTAAATGTTAAAAAATATACAAATCTTAAATAAAAAAAAAATGCTTTCGATATTTTTGACCATTACGTTTGAATTCATAAAGTGATTCACGTTTTTTTCAAAAACATTAAAACTAAAATGCTATCTTCGAGTTTAGCAAATGAAAAACATTAAAAAAATTAGAATCAATTTTTTTTACGATAAATTTTTTTTTTGTAAATTTGTTTTAAGGCGTTTTTATGCAAAAAAAAAAAAAAAATAATTATTTAAAAAAAATAATTATAATCAATTTTTTATAAAAAAAGATCCTAAGCACATTTTAAACGAAAATATTATAATTTTTTTTCGAAAATGGAATTTTTATAAAAAAAATTTTTTTTAATTAAAAATTTTTTTTAATAAAAATTTTTTTCCGAGCATTTTTCAGTGTATTTTTTTTTTTTGATAAAAAAGAGATTTAATTTAATATATTTATTTAGGTCTATGGATACAATATTATCCTTACAGACTACACTCACCAAAAAAAGTCTGTAATGGCAACTGAAAATTTTGCTGTTATTACGGGAAATTTTGCTAATTTGAGCCCAGCGGTATTTTTTGCTAATCTAGCCACACATGTCTGCTGACGTGTAGTACAATGAAATTTGTAGAAAAAATTAGCCGCCGCTACTAAATTTTAGTAAACTTTTTGTAAAGTCGAATTTAAAATCTAAAATCAGCAAAAAAATTAACTAAATATTATTAATACAAAATTTTAAATTTATTTTCTTTTTTATCGAGCATCAAATTTTTTTATTTTATTAATTTTTTTCAAAAAATATTTAATACAAAATTAAAAACAAAAGCTTTAAATCTTAAAAATTGTTAAAACATAAACGAATTAATCATTTTGTTTTTATTTGGTAATTTCTGTTTTGAAAAATATTTTAGTCAATATTTTTTTTTACTTTAAGGTCAAATTTTAATTTTAAATTTTTAGTGCTATTTTACAGTGGATGTCCTATTTCACTAGGTCACAAATAACAAACTTTTGTCTGTTATTTGTTTCTAGCATACTTTTTCTCATGGATTTGGACCTACTGAACACGAAAATGAATTTTAAAAATTTTTCTGTCGATTGGTTTGCGAGATACAAATTTTTTAATTTTTTTTTTTTTAATTTTTGGAGGTACACTTACTATTTTGAGCATATCTTTAGTCTTCTTTGACCTATTTTATCCTACTACTACTCAAATTAAAGACAATTGAGCCGTCTACAACTTATTCTCAGAAAATTTTCAAATCGGGTTAGTAGTTTTGATGTTGGCGGCTTAAAAAGGTTAAAAAACTGCGTTTTTTTAGTAAAAATGTGGCTGAAAAATTCATATAAAAATTCATATAAAATGTAAAACGCGATGTTAACAGCGATTTTAATTTTTTTACGTATAGCTGACACTTTTCCAAAGAAAATAAGCCCTTACTTAACAAAATCTGATGACAAATGGCCGACTTATTATTTTTTTGGTAAACGACCGAAATTCCGCTATTTCACGATTTTTTGATTTTCATTATTTGCACAGCTTACCTACCCAACGCAAACGAATAAATACATTTGAACTTAATTTAAAATAAACAAAGTAGTCTTCGTATATTTTTTTTAATTTATTTACAGCACTACATGCTCATACATATTTAAACATAAGGAGACACGGTTATCAATTGCATTTCAAAACTGTCTGTGAAAGTGTAAAGAAGTTAATATTTAGAAAACGCAAGGAAGACAATGAGTAAAAGACTACGTGTGTTCGAGTGTTTGAACGATCCAGACAATTTCTGCAATGTTTGTGGCCAGTTTATAAAAAAAAATCACGCACACAAGTTTACTCCAGCAGTACAATTGCACTATTTGAATTATTTTGGTATTTCACCAAATATCACAGAACCATGGACACCTAAGTCGCTGTGTGATCTTTGCTATATAATCTTAACCAACTGGGCAGCTGGCGGAAGGTAAGAATTTTTATTTAAACACATTATACATAGCGAATATAGTAATTTATTTTAATTTTAGCCGCCATATGAAATTCGATACACCAATGATGTGGAAAAAGCCGCTATGCCATTCCACAGACTGTTATTTTTGCCTCACCACAAACAGTGGGGTAGGAAGATTTTTTAAATGGAACTACGCTCAAGTGGGATCGTTTGCGCTTCCAGTACCACATTCGCATGATGTGCCATATCCAGTGTGCCCTGGTGCATCTCTTCAAAAAGCAGAATCGTCAGAAGAAGAGTCTGAGTCAAATGCAAGCGAATTTGAGCCGGGTGCAAAGCGAAAATTACTGTCACAGGCCGAACTAAACGATTGGGTGCGCGATTTTGGTCTCACTAAGGAGAAATCCGAACTTTTTGCGTCTCGGATGATACAGTGTGGATTTGCGGCTTCAGAAGTGAAAGTATCAGCGTACAGAAACCGTCACAAGGAGTATGCAAAATTTTATACAAAGAAAGACCAAATATGTTTTTGCAGCGACATTTCAGGCTTGTTCCAAGAGCTTCACCAAATTCACAACCCCAACGAATGGAGGTTGTTTATTGACAGCAACAAAGAGAGCTTGAAGGCAGTTCTCTTACATAATGGGAATGAAAAGCCATCTGTTCCTATTGCTCATGCGGTTCATTCAAAGGAGAACTATGAAACTATGGACATTTTGCTGAAATGCATAGAGTATAGGAAATACAATTGGAAAATATGCGCCGACCTTAAAGTTGTGGCCATTCTGTGTGTACTCCAAGGAGGCTATACGCGACATTGCTGTTTTCTGTGCCTTTGGAATAGCCGCGCTGATGATCAGCATTATATAAAAAAAAAATGGCCGGTACGAACGAAACCTGTAGTTGGAGAAGCGAATGTTCAGCGCAAACCACTAATAGAGAACCGTGAAAATATAATACTTCCGCCGCTGCACATAAAATTGGGTTTGATTAAAAATTTTGCCAAAAAATTAGACAAAGAAGGTGAAGCTTTTGCCTATTTACGGTCAATTTTCCCTTACCTTTCGCTGGCAAAAATTAAAGAAGGAGTCTTCGCAGGACCCGAGATAAAAAAAATTTTGAAAGATGAAAAATTCCCAAAGCTGTTATCACCCATCGAAGCCGCAGCATGGAATTCCTTCAGGCTTGTTGTGGAAAACTTTTTAGGAAACAACAAAAGCCCGAATTATAAGGACATAGTTGAGGATCTGGTAAAGAACTATGAAGCCATGGGAGTGCACATGTCACTTAAAATACACTTTCTGGATTCTCATTTGGATTTTTTCCCTGAGAATTTAGGAGACGTGAGCGACGAACACGGCGAGCGCTTTCATCAGGAATTGAAGGCTATGGAATGACGCTATCAGGGCAACTATGACACGGCTATGATGGGTGACTATATTTGGACCCTAATACGTGAGACCGATTGCAACGAATACAAAAAACAAAGAAGAAGTCAGCAGTTTTTCCACATGGCATAAAATGTACACTTATATCTTTGTTTTTACTCATTTTTTTGTGCGTTGATTTGCTTAATTTAATTAGTTAGTTTAATTTCGTTAGTTTAGCTAATTGTGCGATACATTGAGCATGTAGTGCTGTAAATAAATTAAAAAATAATATACGAAGACTAATTTGTTTATTTTAAATTAAGTTCAAATGTATTTATTCGTTTGCGTTGGGTAGGTAAGCTGTGCAAATAATGAAAATCAAAAAATCGTGAAATAGCGGAATTTCGGTCGTTTACCAAAAAAATAATAAGTCGGCCATTTGTCATCAGATTTTGTTAAGTAAGGGCTTATTTTCTTTGGAAAAGTGTCAGCTATACGTAAAAAAATTAAAATCGCTGTTAACATCGCGTTTTACATTTTATATGAATTTTTATATGAATTTTTCAGCCACATTTTTACTAAAAAAACGCAGTTTTTTAACCTTTTTAAGCCGCCAACATCAAAACTACTAACCCGATTTGAAAATTTTCTGAGAATAAGTTGTAGACGGCTCAATTGTCTTTAATTTGAGTAGTAGTAGGATAAAATAGGTCAAAGAAGACTAAAGATATGCTCAAAATAGTAAGTGTACCTCCAAAAATTAAAAAAAAAATTAAAAAATTTGTATCTCGCAAACCAATCGACAGAAAAATTTTTAAAATTCATTTTCGTGTTCAGTAGGTCCAAATCCATGAGAAAAAGTATGCTAGAACCAAATAACAAAATGGCTGTTGCCTAGTGTTTTCAGACATGAGTTGGTATATTCACTTCCGATCCTTTTTTTTAATCTATGTAACATTTTAAGGCAATTCAAGTTTGTAGGTGTAAGTTTTAATTAGAAATAACATTTCCTTCAATATCCACTTTTTTGAAATTAGTAATATTTTTTGCTAATTTTAGCAAATCGGTTTTCAAAAATTTGTAAAATGATTTCTGAAATTAGCTACAAAAATTTGTAAATATTCTGTAAAAACTCTGTAATTTGTAAAATGTAAATAGCAAAAAGATTTGCTAAATAATAATTTTTTTTACTAAAAATTTGTTGAAAAATAGTAAAGTGAGATTGAAACCCGTTTACAAATTTTTCTACTAACTTTTTTTCTGAGTGTATCATCTCGCGATAGCGAACACCGACGACGAGTCGAGGTTGACAGCTCTTCTGCCACACTATCGCGAACAACAGCAATGTTTTCCGCAGAACGTACTGGGCGAGCATGCACAGGTGTTTTTTCACACACCCGGTTTGCTGAAATTTGCGCACAGTTCTCCCAATTGTGGGCACATTTGATCGATTATGCTGATTAAAAAAAATCACGAAGTGCATTTGGATTTAAACGCCCATTTTCGTAAAAGGCTTCAACAATCTTAACGCGCTGTTCAATTGTGCACTTCTTCATGGTTGAATTTGTCAAACACTGAAACAAAGAAATGTCAAATTAAGTTGGGAAAAACACTTGACGTGACACACAATTAACATCGTGCATTATGGTTGGACCACCCGTTTTGTTCCATGGGATATGGGCTAATTTACGGAAGATGTCCTTCTTGGAATTTAAATAAGAACGTGTTTAAAAGAGGGGGGGTGGTAAAAAGGGAAAAGTGCACTCCTAATAACCCAACCTATCTGTACCGCTTTTGCTAGAAATTTTAAATTTAAAATATGTATTAAATTTAAAAAATGTAGGATTATCGTTAGAAACGTAATAAAAGTGGGTGTTTAAAAAAGAAAAAGTCTTCTCCTTGACGGTTTGCCTAAACCGCTTTAGCTAGAAATCCACAAAATTAAAATGTGTTTCCTGGGTTATGGGCTAAATTACGGAAGATAAACTTTTGAAATTTTCAACAAAATGTGGATAAAAGGGGGGTTTAAAATGACACCGAATCCTCCGGCTCAAACTCATAAAGCTGGGAACTTGAAATTTGTTATAAGATGGAATTTTTTAGAAATTGCAACGGAGAGATGACAAAGAGGAGAAACTCTCCGCCTTAACGTCCTGTCCAAAACCCCTTTAGTTAGAAATGTAAAATTTAAAATATCTTCTGGATTATGGGCTAGTTTACTACAGAAAATTTCTGTGGAATTTTTTAAAAAATCTTGAGGCTCATAAAAAATGGCCCCATAAATCATTTAGCTCAAACGGCTAACATATACATAGGTTCCCCCTCTAGAATAGATTTTTTCTAAAACCGAATTTTTGGAAATTTTTATGGGGAGAATAAAGAGAGGAAAAGTCTTCCCTTTTAGAATTGAAACGTTCACTACAAAAAATTTATTAAAAAACAAAAATTCTTAGAAAAACAAATAAATGTTCATTTAAGTATATATTCCGATACTTAAATCTACCGGTAACGAAGTATCGAACGTTTATGCCAGTACTGTATAATTATAATGCAACAATTTGTAGTATACACTTTTACTCTGCTTTTCTTGCAAACTTGTTTCGATTACTATTGCAAACACAATTTTGTTTTTTTTTTTAAACTTCATCATCATAAGAGTTTTATAAAAATTTTACACTCAGAAAAAAAAGTTAGTAGACAAATTTGTAAACGGTTTTCAATCGCACTCTACTATTTTTGTACTGATTTTTAGTAAAAAATTATTATTTAGCAAATATTTTTGCTATTTACATTTTACAAATTACAGAATTTTTACAGAATATTTACAAATTTTTGTTGCTAATTTCAGAAATCATTTTACAAATTTATGAAAAGCGATTTGCTAAAATTAGCAAAAAATATTACTAATTTTAAAAAAGTGGATATTGAAGGAAATGTTATTTCTAATTAAAACTTACACCTACAAACTTAAATTTCCTTAAAATGTTACATATGATAAAAAAGGGATCGGAATTGAAGTTACCGACTCATGTCTAAAAAGAGGACATCCACTTAAAATAAAATAAAATAAAAATAATTAAAATTTAACCTTAAAAGTAAAAAAAAATTACCAAAATATTTTTCAAAACAGAAATTACCAAATTAAAACAAAATGAATAATTCGTTTTTTAAAAAATATAATCAAAAATTTTGATGCTCGATAAGAAATATAAATTCAAAGCTTTTTACTAATATTAATAATGTTTAGTAATTTTTTTTGCTGATTTTAGCAAACAGATTTTAAATTCCACTTTACGAAAAGTCTACTAAAATTTAGTAGCGGCTACTAATTTTTCTACTAATTTCATTGTACTACACGTCAGCAGACATGTGTTGCTAAGATTAGCAAAAAATACCGCTGGGCTCAAAGTAGCAGAATTTCTGGTAATAACAGCAAAATTTTCAGTTGCCATTACAGACTTTTTTTTTGGTGAGTGTAAGTTTATATTATGATTTTGATTTTCTTTACATTTTGCTTTACAAAATTTGTACAAATTTATACACATAAACCATGCTTAAAAAATATGTTCAATTGTCATACAATTTTTTGAATTATAACATAAACAATTGGTTGCTGCAATTGAATAATTTAATTTAATCGAATTCTGTTGAGACACATTATTGCTAAAAAAAAACATTATAAAGGCACATTTAGATGTTAGAAATAGAGCAAAAATACCTCTGTATGGCTGAAATCATTCAAAATAAATTTCTTTTTTAAGCAATTTTTTCTCAATTTAATTTTTTTTATCGTTCATAATCAGTGTTGTCAAAACTTGGCTATTAAAAATGGCTAATTTTTTTGTGTAAAAAATACCTTAAATAAAGTAAAAAAAAAAATCATATAGAAAAACTCTCAGTTGCTGAGAATTTTTCCCCTCAGATTATAAGTACTTTATTTTATAGAAAAATTCTCAGATTCTGATAACTTTTTCTTAAAAAAAAAAACAGTATATTGTAAGGTTTTTTCTAAAAAAAAACCTCGAGACTCTAAGGACTTCTGTAACAAAAAAAAAACAGATTCTAAGAACTTTTTCCTAAGATTCTGAGTATCCTCAATATCCTCAAATACTAAAGATTTTTTGTAGAAAGATTTTCTGAATCTGATTTCTTTCTATAGAAAAAAATTTCAAATTCTGATCTCTCAGACTCTGAGGACTTTTTTTTGGAAAAAAACCTTTAGATTTCGCGGACTTTTTCCATAGAAAATTGTAAATTTAGAAAAACGTAATTTTATCACGTTTTTTACCAATATAAAACTCTAGGATGCTGAGGACTTTTTCCTATAAATAAACTCCTAGATTCTTAGGACTTTTTCCTATAGAAAACTCAGATTCTGATGAATTTTTCCTATAAAAAAACACTAAGATTCTAAGGAAGTGTCAGCTATACGTAAAAAAATTAAAATCGCTGTTAACATCGCGTTTTACATTTTATATGAATTTTTATATGAATTTTTCAGCCACATTTTTACTAAAAAAACGCAGTTTTTTAACCTTTTTAAGCCGCCAACATCAAAACTACTAACCCGATTTGAAAATTTTCTGAGAATAAGTTGTAGACGGCTCAATTGTCTTTAATTTGAGTAGTAGTAGGATAAAATAGGTCAAAGAAGACTAAAGATATGCTCAAAATAGTAAGTGTACCTCCAAAAATTAAAAAAAAAATTAAAAAATTTGTATCTCGCAAACCAATCGACAGAAAAATTTTTAAAATTCATTTTCGTGTTCAGTAGGTCCAAATCCATGAGAAAAAGTATGCTAGAACCAAATAACAAAATGGCTGTTGCCTAGTGTTTTCAGACATGAGTTGGTATATTCACTTCCGATCCTTTTTTTTAATCTATGTAACATTTTAAGGCAATTCAAGTTTGTAGGTGTAAGTTTTAATTAGAAATAACATTTCCTTCAATATCCACTTTTTTGAAATTAGTAATATTTTTTGCTAATTTTAGCAAATCGGTTTTCAAAAATTTGTAAAATGATTTCTGAAATTAGCTACAAAAATTTGTAAATATTCTGTAAAAACTCTGTAATTTGTAAAATGTAAATAGCAAAAAGATTTGCTAAATAATAATTTTTTTTACTAAAAATTTGTTGAAAAATAGTAAAGTGAGATTGAAACCCGTTTACAAATTTTTCTACTAACTTTTTTTCTGAGTGTATCATCTCGCGATAGCGAACACCGACGACGAGTCGAGGTTGACAGCTCTTCTGCCACACTATCGCGAACAACAGCAATGTTTTCCGCAGAACGTACTGGGCGAGCATGCACAGGTGTTTTTTCACACACCCGGTTTGCTGAAATTTGCGCACAGTTCTCCCAATTGTGGGCACATTTGATCGATTATGCTGATTAAAAAAAATCACGAAGTGCATTTGGATTTAAACGCCCATTTTCGTAAAAGGCTTCAACAATCTTAACGCGCTGTTCAATTGTGCACTTCTTCATGGTTGAATTTGTCAAACACTGAAACAAAGAAATGTCAAATTAAGTTGGGAAAAACACTTGACGTGACACACAATTAACATCGTGCATTATGGTTGGACCACCCGTTTTGTTCCATGGGATATGGGCTAATTTACGGAAGATGTCCTTCTTGGAATTTAAATAAGAACGTGTTTAAAAGAGGGGGGGTGGTAAAAAGGGAAAAGTGCACTCCTAATAACCCAACCTATCTGTACCGCTTTTGCTAGAAATTTTAAATTTAAAATATGTATTAAATTTAAAAAATGTAGGATTATCGTTAGAAACGTAATAAAAGTGGGTGTTTAAAAAAGAAAAAGTCTTCTCCTTGACGGTTTGCCTAAACCGCTTTAGCTAGAAATCCACAAAATTAAAATGTGTTTCCTGGGTTATGGGCTAAATTACGGAAGATAAACTTTTGAAATTTTCAACAAAATGTGGATAAAAGGGGGGTTTAAAATGACACCGAATCCTCCGGCTCAAACTCATAAAGCTGGGAACTTGAAATTTGTTATAAGATGGAATTTTTTAGAAATTGCAACGGAGAGATGACAAAGAGGAGAAACTCTCCGCCTTAACGTCCTGTCCAAAACCCCTTTAGTTAGAAATGTAAAATTTAAAATATCTTCTGGATTATGGGCTAGTTTACTACAGAAAATTTCTGTGGAATTTTTTAAAAAATCTTGAGGCTCATAAAAAATGGCCCCATAAATCATTTAGCTCAAACGGCTAACATATACATAGGTTCCCCCTCTAGAATAGATTTTTTCTAAAACCGAATTTTTGGAAATTTTTATGGGGAGAATAAAGAGAGGAAAAGTCTTCCCTTTTAGAATTGAAACGTTCACTACAAAAAATTTATTAAAAAACAAAAATTCTTAGAAAAACAAATAAATGTTCATTTAAGTATATATTCCGATACTTAAATCTACCGGTAACGAAGTATCGAACGTTTATGCCAGTACTGTATAATTATAATGCAACAATTTGTAGTATACACTTTTACTCTGCTTTTCTTGCAAACTTGTTTCGATTACTATTGCAAACACAATTTTGTTTTTTTTTTTAAACTTCATCATCATAAGAGTTTTATAAAAATTTTACACTCAGAAAAAAAAGTTAGTAGACAAATTTGTAAACGGTTTTCAATCGCACTCTACTATTTTTGTACTGATTTTTAGTAAAAAATTATTATTTAGCAAATATTTTTGCTATTTACATTTTACAAATTACAGAATTTTTACAGAATATTTACAAATTTTTGTTGCTAATTTCAGAAATCATTTTACAAATTTATGAAAAGCGATTTGCTAAAATTAGCAAAAAATATTACTAATTTTAAAAAAGTGGATATTGAAGGAAATGTTATTTCTAATTAAAACTTACACCTACAAACTTAAATTTCCTTAAAATGTTACATATGATAAAAAAGGGATCGGAATTGAAGTTACCGACTCATGTCTAAAAAGAGGACATCCACTTAAAATAAAATAAAATAAAAATAATTAAAATTTAACCTTAAAAGTAAAAAAAAATTACCAAAATATTTTTCAAAACAGAAATTACCAAATTAAAACAAAATGAATAATTCGTTTTTTAAAAAATATAATCAAAAATTTTGATGCTCGATAAGAAATATAAATTCAAAGCTTTTTACTAATATTAATAATGTTTAGTAATTTTTTTTGCTGATTTTAGCAAACAGATTTTAAATTCCACTTTACGAAAAGTCTACTAAAATTTAGTAGCGGCTACTAATTTTTCTACTAATTTCATTGTACTACACGTCAGCAGACATGTGTTGCTAAGATTAGCAAAAAATACCGCTGGGCTCAAAGTAGCAGAATTTCTGGTAATAACAGCAAAATTTTCAGTTGCCATTACAGACTTTTTTTTTGGTGAGTGTAAGTTTATATTATGATTTTGATTTTCTTTACATTTTGCTTTACAAAATTTGTACAAATTTATACACATAAACCATGCTTAAAAAATATGTTCAATTGTCATACAATTTTTTGAATTATAACATAAACAATTGGTTGCTGCAATTGAATAATTTAATTTAATCGAATTCTGTTGAGACACATTATTGCTAAAAAAAAACATTATAAAGGCACATTTAGATGTTAGAAATAGAGCAAAAATACCTCTGTATGGCTGAAATCATTCAAAATAAATTTCTTTTTTAAGCAATTTTTTCTCAATTTAATTTTTTTTATCGTTCATAATCAGTGTTGTCAAAACTTGGCTATTAAAAATGGCTAATTTTTTTGTGTAAAAAATACCTTAAATAAAGTAAAAAAAAAAATCATATAGAAAAACTCTCAGTTGCTGAGAATTTTTCCCCTCAGATTATAAGTACTTTATTTTATAGAAAAATTCTCAGATTCTGATAACTTTTTCTTAAAAAAAAAAACAGTATATTGTAAGGTTTTTTCTAAAAAAAAACCTCGAGACTCTAAGGACTTCTGTAACAAAAAAAAAACAGATTCTAAGAACTTTTTCCTAAGATTCTGAGTATCCTCAATATCCTCAAATACTAAAGATTTTTTGTAGAAAGATTTTCTGAATCTGATTTCTTTCTATAGAAAAAAATTTCAAATTCTGATCTCTCAGACTCTGAGGACTTTTTTTTGGAAAAAAACCTTTAGATTTCGCGGACTTTTTCCATAGAAAATTGTAAATTTAGAAAAACGTAATTTTATCACGTTTTTTACCAATATAAAACTCTAGGATGCTGAGGACTTTTTCCTATAAATAAACTCCTAGATTCTTAGGACTTTTTCCTATAGAAAACTCAGATTCTGATGAATTTTTCCTATAAAAAAACACTAAGATTCTAAGGATTTTTCCTATAGGAAAACCCGCGGTTTGTGAGTACCTTTTCCTTCAGACAAACCCCCAAAATGTGAGGACATTTTTCTATAGAAAAATCCTCAGATTAACTGAACTTTTCTGATATAAAAAACTCCCCTTATTTTAAGGTTTTAGAAAAACACTCGGAGCCTAGGGATTTTTTTTGCAAAAAAATACTTTAGATTCTGACGTATTTTACCTACCCGAGTAAAACAGTTTAAATATAATCATATGTGGCCTTATCACATATATTTACACATGTCAGTATGCATTACCATATATAATCATATAAAGGGTGGTTAAATTTTAAGGGCCGATGTTGATTTTGACTAAAACACAAATTATTTAGGAAATTATTGTCATTTCTTTTAATTATGATAATATGGTATGGTTCAATTATGTATGAAACAAAATATCGGCCAAATGGCCGCAGCGACCTCGGCGGCACACCTCCATCCGATGATCCAAATTTTCGATGACGCTGAGGCATAATTGAGGTTCTATGCCGTTAATGTGCCGAATGATCTCATCCTTTAGCTCTTGAATTGTTTCTGGCTTCTAGACGTACACCTTTTCTTTCAAATAACCCCACAGAAAGAAGTCCAACGGTGTCAAATCACATGATCTTGGCGGCCAATTGACATCGCCACCACGTGAGATAACACGGCCTTTGAATTTGTCGCGCAAAAGAGCCATTGTTTCGTTAGCTGTGTGGCAAGTGGCACCGTCCTGTTGAAACCACATATCGTCCAGGGTCATAGATTCAATTCCTGGCCACAATAAGTTCGTTATCATCTCGCGATAGCGAACATCATTCACGGTAAATGCTTGGCCGACCTCATGACACACTATTGCGAACAACAGCAATGTTTTCCGCGAAACGAACTGGGCGAGCATGCACAGGTTTTTCCACAGACCCGGTTTGCTGAAATTTGCTCACAATTTTCCCGATTGTAGACACATTTTGTCGATTATGGTGACCAAAAAAAAAATCACGAAATGCATTTTGATTTGAACGCTCATTTTCATAATAAGCATGGTTCAAATTGAGTTAGTATGAAATTGAGAAATGTCAAATGAAATGCAGACAAAAACTTGACGTTAAGGTGTGGTTCACATTCAACATCGGCCCTTAAAATTCAACCACCCTTATAACACATTTATACGAATTCACTACAACTCTGACAGACCGAATTCAAATCCTGGTGAAGGCAATGTTTTTTTAGAATTCTAATATTTTCTTTTTTTAATTTAAGAAATAGGTATTGGTTTATACTTTTTTTAATAAACAAGATTGCGTATATATTATATTGCTGTATCGTAGCTGATACAAGTTGGTCTGTCATTTTCCGGATCAATTTAGATCTTTCTTAATCCCCAAATATATTGCTGGATCTTATTTGATCTGCCGTTTTTCGCATCTAATCAGATCAGCTAGATATTAAAGAACAACAAATTTGATATGATTAAATGTTGCGCCACATAAATTTTTCTTACTAGAGTAGTTTTCAAAAAAATGTCTTAGTGGTGTTTAGTGCAATGGACTGTTAAACAGAAGGTTGCGGGTTCGATATTTAGCAAAACGGCAACATCAATTTCGAAAAATAATATGTATGAGTTTGCTGTTTCTTTAGCACTTAACTCTAGCGAAGTACAATAACATAACATGGCTGTGAACGAAAAAGCTTTAACAATTTCGCTAGATCTCCATCAGATGGCGGGCAACTTAATAATTAGAAAGAAGAATTTTCCGGCTTAGCCTCCCAGCAAAACTTTGGTAATGGGTGCGATATTCTCTTGCATTACCTTGTAATGATAGCTCGTTACCTTTTTCATTATTTGCAAGCATAAAGTAATAAGTTACTCATTATTGATTACGTAATTTATTATTTATAAATGTAAAGTAATAATTGAAATATTTTTGAAAATCTATTTTAAGATACATTACTTTGTGTTTTTTTTTGTAAGCAAAAGGTTAATGTATGTTTGTTTTGATAACACTAGCGAAAAAACGAAGCGCAACAATTCATTTAAATTTAAAGCAATCAAACACTATATGCGTCGATGGCTCAGTGGGTAGAATTCTTGGCTGGCAACCAGAGTTCCCTGGTTCGATTCCCATAATGACAACATTACATTTAATTACAAATAATTTAAATAAAATATTTGTAATAATTTTTTTTTAATAAAAATTCCTCTTTTTTAAAAATCTATTTTTAGACACATTACTTTTTCCATTCTCGTAACCATATAAGTAACCTCTTACATTAGCACCTCTAAAGTAATGGGTATATACATTACTATGAGGTTCATCGCCTGTAAAATTCATCAGTGAAGTAAGGTGTAAAGTAATCCCCTATGGCCCCTATGGCTATACATTACTTTACCCATTATTTGGTAATGTGTGGTTTTGCTGGGCTGTTCAAAAATGGCTAAATTTAGGCAAAAACTGCCAAAATTGGCAACACTTACATTTTGCATTTTAACAAATACCATTGTTATTATTTTTGTTATATCTGGTTTTGAAGTGTTAACTTATTTTACTTTCTTTTGTTGCTGTTAATGTTGTTCTTGTTTACCACCACTAAATAATGAAGTGGCAAAATACTCCTGAGGCCATATTTATATTTTGCCAGCACATTACAAATGTTGTTTTTAACAAGAAAAAAAAAATATTGAATTTCTCTCATAAAGATTTTATTTCTTGGTGAAGATTTAAAATTGTTGGTAAAACATAAAATAGAAGGATTTTTAATTTGTTTTACTAAATTGTAAGATAATGTTGCAAATTTTTTATTCACTTTTTCTTGACTTTATTTAAATATTTAATTTGATTTCTTAAAAACTATTTTATATTCATTTTAAAAATAAAAGAAATACATATATGTAATTCTTTCCATTTAATGAATGTTATTTAAAATTTTTGTTTTTAATTTTCTAAACAATTTATTTTAGCCCCAAAATACCACATAATCAAATAAAGTATCATAGAAATTATCATATTGTGATGATACTATGATGTCACATCTCTAATTATGTATATACAAGCTTTTTGTTGACTTTTTGTTAATAAAAATTAAAATAAACCAACATAACCCAAACCACAACACAATCAGAAAACTATTGTAGCTGAAAATTAGAAATTTTGTTATAGTTTATTATACAACTTCATAATAAAATAGTGGTGATATTCAAAATGTTTAGAAAATATAATCTAAGTTTTTGAATTTGAATAATTATAAAGTACATTAAACAAATTTTCGGGGTAAAATTTACTTATTATTACAGTTTAAATAACTACACTGATGAGTAATTCTTTCTCCATATTTCATATTATTTATTGGATATTCACTTTTAAAAACTGTGAACTAACAATAACACTATGGAACATTTTTGGGATTATTGTCTGGGGGGTGAGAAATACCAAGTCAGGGTGATGGTACTAGGTCAGTATAGTAAAACCCTCAAAGGGTTTGGCGTTTGTATGTGTCAGTTTTTTTTATGACCTTTTAAATTTTTTCCTTATCTTGATGTTTTTTCGCTTAGTTGTAACATTTTGGCAAAAACGTAGTTTAACATAACTCGAGAACCACTTGTCCGATTTTGCTAAAACAAACTCAAACAAATTTTGAATTACAATTTCTTTAATCCGTTCATATAACGTTTTTCTTTATAATCAACAGTTTTGCCAGTAAAAATAAATTTGTGGAGAAATTAATTTGTTAAGATGGAAAATCATGGGAAATGAATGAGATATTATAACTTACCTTCTTTAATTTTACTTTCGCTGAGTCTCGGGTAAATTAGTTTCAAACACAAGAAAACTTCATCTCTTTTGGCGACAGTTTTGATAAAATTCTTAACAATTCCAAGTTTAATATGCAGTGGAGGCAGCAATATCTTCTCCTTCAGCACTAGAGGCTCACGAATAATATTGGCCGTTTGTAACCTGCTGTGCTCTCTGAGTTTCCATCCGTGGCATGCATATTGGTCACCGGAAAATCGTGTGTCCCAATCGCACAAAAAGCACATATATTTTATATAGCCGCTTTGAAGACCGCAAAGCATTGCTACAACTTTTAAATCGCAGCATATGCGCCACATATGTTTGGCGTAGTTAACTATTTTTAAAATATTTTCCAGTGCATCATATGTTTCTTTCGTTTCTGTACTATAGGCGATTGGAACTGAAGGTTTTTTATTGGTCTTATGCAGTAAAACCGCCTTCAAGCTGAGTTTTGAACTGTCAATAAATAATCTCCAGTCATCTGCTTCATATTTTATTTCCATTGCGTCCATCAATTTTCCCACATCCGGGCAATATGCAGAAGTTTTTTCATCATTCACAAGGAATAAACTTTGGAGTGTTGCCTGACGACTTCGATAAGCTGTGACTTTCACACCGGGTGCCAACAAATTGTTTGATTTCAAAATGGAAGCCAGCTCTTCCGATTTATGCTGTGTTAATTCCAACTTGGCAACAATTGAATCAAGCTTATTTTGATTTATTAAAATTGGCTCATTGGATACTGCTGGCTCATATTGGGGATCATCAAGTGCATGATATGTCGGAGCAGTCGTAGAAGAGAAAATATCTGGGCTAGAAGCTTTTGGCACAGGAATGTGGTCCGAATGAGGCAATGGTGTTGCGGCACTTGCAACACCAACGTAATTATACGATTTTCTTATTCTTTTTGCGGCTCCTTTATTCGCACATGCATAGCAATTCAATGGATTGTGACCTTCGCCAGGATTAGTCCAAGTCATTGGGATACCGAATGGCATACTTTCACGTCTTCTATTTTTCCAATCCATTACACACTATATTTTTGTTCACTATAACATTTTGGTTGAAGTACATCTCGTATGTTTGAACAAAATCAGTGCTGAAATTTCCCCTTTTTTTTATGTGTTGAGACATATTGACCACAGCAGTAGCAAAAGCTATTTATATCTGGCTTGCACAGTTCCATATTCTGTTCAGTTTTGTTCACTTTTAAAAAACTGGATAAAAATCACTTTTACTGTTCGCGTTCGTCGGCACTTGTTGAATGACAAAAATCACAGAACCAGTGTGAGAAAGAGAAGAAGTATAATGACGATGCATGTTTTATGTGAACATTACAGAACCAGTGTTGCCACATCAATATTTCTCTTTTAGTACAGTAGAAAAATATGAGAGAGTTCGGCTTGTGAGTGTCAATGTTTTCTCCAAATAATGTTGTGCATATCTGGAGCAAATTTCTGAAATTCATACATTTACCTAATTGTGAATAAATGAGAAACGCGTGCATCGATTTTCATGATCTATGCATTTTTTTGCTCATGAGTTATGTGACTTTACGCGAAAGTAATTAGTTTTGGCACTTTTTTCCATTTTGGATTTTTTATGAATTTAAAAAAAAAAATTTCAATTTTTAGGCAAAAAATACTTTTTTCCCTTCATACATTCATTTTTAACTTCGAAAGTGTTGCACATATAAGAAAACGGTATAGAAACAGATTAGAGAAATTGTAATTTTTAATTTTTCTAAATTTGTGTCATCAAAATCGGACAAGTGGTTCTCGAGTTATGTTAAACTACGTTTTTGCCAAAATGTTACAACATCAAGATAAGGAAAAAATTTAAAAGATAAAAAAAAAAACTGACACACGAACGCCAAACCCTTTGAGGGTTTTACTATACTGACCTAGTACCATCACCCTGACTTGGAATTTCTTACCCCCCAGATTGGCTGTTGTACTGTGTAATTATCCAAATCTTAAAACTAAATATTAATTATTAAGTCCAGCCAGTGCCAGACTGATGTTATGTGGTTTAACTGAGACCATTATTTCTCCTTATTATTAGCGGACCAGATCCGCAGTGTCTCTCCTTCTAAGACGCTGGTGGCCGTGATTATTAGTTAAGTTACGGGCTAGTATGTTGGGGTGTGTTTCCAGTTTTGTTAAAAAGCGTTGACAGTGCCTAATAATTTCATCTTTGACCAGGGGTACATTCAGATCTTTATGTATGTTGTAATTCCTAACATACCAGGGTGCGTTCGTGATCGTCCTCAAGAATTTATTTTGCATTCTCTGAATTTTCCCTGTATTGGACGCTGAGGCAGTACCCCAGAGCTGAATTCCGTAGCACCATATAGGTTTCATGATCGAATTGTGAATGAGTAATTTGCAGTCCAGGCCTAGCTTAGAGTTTTTGCCAGTAAGCCAAGCGAGTTGAGCAGTTTTTAGCCTCATCTGAGTTATTTTCGCATCTATATGATTTTTCCACATGAGTCGACGGTCAAGGTGAATACCGAGATATTTCACACATGTGTGTTGGGGTATATTCAGATTATTAATTTTAATGGGTGGACACGTCTCTTTCATCAGTGTGAAAGTAATGTGGATACATTTCTGTTCATTCACCTTAATTTTTCACTTATCCAACCAAGCTTCCAATTGTGAGATGTGAGTCTGTAACATTCTAGACGCTATTTTTGAGTCTTCGTGGACGCTTAAGATTGCAGTATCGTCAGCAAAAGTCGATGTGTGGGTATTAATATCTAATGGCATGTCTGAAGTATAAATGATATATAACAGAGGACCCAAAATGCTACCTTGTGGAACTCCGGCTTGTATATCTTGAGGAGAGCTGACAAAACTTTTTTCAGCAAGAGTGAATTTTCGATTTGTTATACAGCTTTCGAGTAGCTTGTGAGTATTTGTTGGTAACAAAAGTTTTATTTTAAACAGTAGACCTTCATGCCAAACCTTATCGAAAGCATCAATAAAAAGGGCAGAGCAGTATTTTTTCTCCTAGAACGTTTTTCTGACAACAGTAACTAGCCTGTGGGCTTGCTCAATGGTGCTGTGTTTTCTCCTGAAACCAAATTGATGTGCTGGAATACAGTTGTTTTCTTCCACATAAACAGTTATCTTTTCCATTAGGATTTTCTCGAACAGCTTTGACAAATTGGATAATAGGCTAATAGGCCTATACGATTCCACTTTTGTGTGATTTTTGCCTGGCTTGGGTATCATTTTAACGAGTGAAACTTTCCCTTCTGGGGGATAGTATAATAGCATTAAAAATAAGGAGAATTATCTTTAATGCTATACGGGGTAACTCCAAGAGCATCTTGTTACCGATTCCATCGATACCAGGAGCTTTTTTGGGGCTTAGTTCAAAAATAGCCTTTTCGACCTCTGTGAGTAATTAAAATTGTTTTTTTTTTAATTCATTTAAAAATATTAATATTGCAGTCAAAAACAGTTTTTAAAACTATAAAAATAACTAACAAGAACAGAAAATGGGATATTTTATAAAAAAAAAACAAATGTAAAAAAGTGTGGTTTACTATATAAAAATTTAACAAAATAACCGATATGAAGAATTTTGTCGTAATATATCTTTATATCATATGAAAGCTATATAATAAACTAAACAAAAATTTTATTATTTGGTATACAAGTTAATAATGTCGATTTTTTTTGCTTGAAAATGCATTTATTATAATAAAAAAATGAATTGATACATTATTCCAAAGTATTGTCCATCGTTAGCCACTACTATTTCCCATATGGATTCCGCGCCAAAAGAACTGCTCCGGTATTGAGGTAGATAATGAATTAAGCATATTTCTGACACCCTGTTCTGAAGTGAAGTGTATTCCAGTAAGGGCGCTCTGCAACGATCGAAAGAAATGGTAGTCAGAAGGGGCAAGGTCTGGGCTATAAGGCGGGTGAGCCAAAACTTTCCGTCCACTGTTTTCCAAATAGCTTTTGACCGGTCTTGCAACATGTGGCCGAGCGTTGTCATAATGGAAGATTATGGGCTCGTGTCTGGTTGAATATTCTGGTCGTTTTTTATTAATTGCTCTCTTCAAACGAATCAATTGTGTTCCGTACAGGTTCCCTGTAATCGTCTGACCCGATTTCAGCAGCTAATAATATCGGGTCCGCCATCTAACGTTTTTTTTTTCAACTAATGCTTATTTCGTGAATGGTAATACTTAGCTCATGTCTGATTTGACAGATAATTAGTTTTATCCTTCCGCTGAACGAATATGGTTGTGTATACGCTTGAACAACGCTGGGAAATATTGCGACATTACTTTGAAAATCATGGTAATGTTGCAGAATGTCATCTTTTCAATGTCATCTTTTCAGATGAGGCTCATTTTGATCTTGGTGGGTATGTAAACAAGCAAAATTGTGGCACAGAAAACACGCACGCATACATTGAAAAGCCGATGCACCCAAAACGAGTCACTGTTTGGTGCGGCTTTTGGTCCAGAGGCATAATTGGGCCATTTTTCTTCGAATATAGGCAAGGAGTGGCCGTTACGGTCAATGGCAATCGTTATCGGGCCATGTTGAACGAATTTTTGTTCACAAAACATTTGATTTCAACAGGACGGCGCTACGTGCCACACAGCCGAAGCTACACTCGATGTTTTGCGCCCTGTTTTTGAAGATCGCATTATCAGCCGCAGAGCTGATGTCGTTTGGCCATCTCGGAGCTGCGATTTGACACCGTTGGACTATTATTTGTGGGATGCCGTCAAAGATAAGTGTTACGCCGACAAGCCAGAGACAATTGACGCTTTAAAGGACAATATTCGTGAAGCCATTGTTGAAATACAGCTGCACACAATCGATAATGTGCTTAAAAATTGGACCGATCGTGTAGGCTACTGCATGGCCAACCGAGGCAGCCATTTGAATGAAATTATTTTCCATTATTAACCGGAAGGATTGCACTTTCAAATAAAAAAAGAAATTTGAGAAAATATTCAGTAGTTTTTTTTATAGCATTTTCAAAAAAAAAAAGTTATTTGGCGGACCCTATACAAAACATCCTTATGATCCCACCAAATACAGAGCATTATCTTGTCGCCATGGATATTTGGATTCGGCGTTTATTTGGCTGGTTGGCCGGGCTTTACATATGACTTTTTGCGCTTGGGGTTATCGTTATGTTTCCATTTTTTATCGCCAGTAATAATTCGATGCAAAAATTACTTCTTTTTGTAGCGTTCAAGCAGCATTTCCGACATGCAAAATCGTCTTTTAACGTCTCTCAGCTTTAATTCATATGGGACCCGATTTCCTTGCTTTTGAATGAATCCCAATGCTTTTAAACGAAGGGAAATGGCTCGCTGTGTGACTCCCAATGATAATGCAAAGTCCTTCTTGCATTTGATTTCGTCGAGTAATGCTTCCAATTCCTCATCTTCAAACAATTTCGGCTGACCAGGGCTCTCCTTGTCTTCTGTGTCGAAATCACCACTTTGGGATCGCGCAAACCATCGTTCACAAGTTTTTTGAGTTGGTGCATGTTGACCGTAAGCTTCTATCAACAATCGATAACTTCAGCAGCCGTTTTTTTTTTCAAAAGAAAGGAGGTTATCGGACTTCCCCGCAAAACATCTTTTTAAGGCACAAAATTCGACATTATTATAGAGATTGAAAAAAAATGTGTGTTTACACTTTGGCGTCTATCGAATACTGAATTATTATGACAGATGTTTACCCTCCAAAATACAATATTTTTTATTATTGAGACAAACCATATGTGATAGTTATGACATCTGTTATAAAAATCGACATTATTAACTTTTATGGCCAATACAAAGATATAAATATCTTCAAATAGTGATAAACATAATGATCACATGCATACATACCTTGAAAAAGATAAATTTATATTACATTTATTCGCGAAAAAATAATTGTTTTTGTAAATCAACGAGTTGATTTAATACTTTAAAAATTAACTTATTAATTCAGTTTTACAATCATAATTGATTAATCAATTTCATTTGAATCTTTTTTGATTCAATTGAATCAAATCATTTCAAACATAATTCGTTTTTTAATTCGCGAATTAAAAAAGATTGCTTTGATTTGCGAATTAAAACCAAATAAAACAAAAACATTAAAATTTACTTGCAAATCGCCATTTTGAGAAAGGGCAATTTTTTAAAATGGACGGTATCTCGAAAACTAAGCGAGATAGGACGAAATAAAAATAGGCCAGGTCCGGAAGACATCCCAATGTATCTATTTTTAGCCACAGGATGACCCATTTTTATACAAACGAAATGGAACTGGAAACGAAATGTGTATTATCGGAGTGGTATAACTATTATCATATAAATTGATCAAATAAATATACTCACCCTGTCTGTGGCTGTTTTATGAAAATTCCATGAAACCCTTCGGGTTTAAAATTAAATTCATCGTGCTTTAAAAAAATATATTCTAATTCGCGAATCAAATCATATTCGAGAATCAAATAATTTATTTTTTTTGATTGGCGAATTAAAAAAAATAATTAAAAATAATTAAAATTTAATTATTACGTTTGTTTTATAAAAAACAATTATTAAAAATCAACTTGATTCTTCTAAAAAGATAAAGATTGAATTATGGTACGAGGGCGGATCAATAATTCCGTGACTTTTCGAACTTCCCTCGTAGTTATATCAAATGCAACACTGCTCCCATCAAGTACCATCTGTTAATGGACTACTGTCAAATTTTGAGCAAATTCCGTCATTTACTTTGCGTTTAAAAGATGTTCAAAACATACAACCTCGTGGATTTTTTTACAAATGGAAAAAAAATTAATTTCGAGTGCTCATTAAACATTATTTTTTGCGAAAAAAACCGTCAATCAAACCAAGGAAAAGCTTAATAAATACTATGCTAAGTGGTATATTGACTTTCGTTCGAAAGTTCTGGACGCCCAGATGAGGTCTCTACACCCAAAACAATTGAAAAAATTCACGATATGGTGTTGGCCAATCAAAGATTGAATGTGCGATAGATTGTGGAAAACGTTTTCATCTCACATGGCTCAGTGGTTTCAATTTTGAACAATCACTTGGGTATGAAAAAGCTTTCAGGAAGATGGCTGCCGCGTTTGCTCACGATCGACCACCAACGGAATCGTGTGACAGCTAAGTTTCAATGGCAAAAATCCCTGAAGCAGACTACGAATTGCCCCCTCAATCGCCTTATTCTCCGGATTTAGCCCCCAGTGACTATTTCCTATTTCCAAACATAAAGAAATGGCTCGGTGGAAAGAGATTTAGCTCCAACAATGAAATTATTGATCAAACAAATGCCTATTTTATAGACTTCGAAAAATCCTATTGTATGGAAGGGATACAAAAATTGGAGAAACGTTGGACTAAGTTGGACTAAGCTAAAAGGAGATTATGTTGAAAAAAAATTTTTTTTTGCAAAAAAAAAACTGTGTTTAATTCAAAAGGTCACGGACTTATTGGCCCACCCTCGTAGTAAATAATTGAATCAGAAAAATGAATTACATCTAAAAATCAATTTCAAGAAATATGTTTTTAAAGGTCTGTATGTATATTGTGTATTAAATCTTAAGTAAGAAAATCACGAAATGTCTATTTTGGTTAACAGTTTGTACTTTGGGGTGACCACCCGCCCACAATACAAGCTACAAAATGTGGTCAACTATAATCTGTGTGAAAGATTTTATATTGAAGGATAATAATTCAAATTTGGAAGGTTTTGTTGTAATAATTACAATAACAGACACCACAATAACCACACAAAACACATACTTACGCACATGCGAGTATGCTAGTGGAAGTAAACCAATACATGTAAGGATTCATTAAATTTTGTAATCTATTTCAAAATACTACAAATACACAAGTATTAAGTTGGTTTTTTCAAATTAACTTATGTTAGAAGGTTTATTGTTTGTGAGCATGTGTAAAATTATGCTGATTGCTAGCTAAAGTACACTAAAAAAATAATAAGTAGAAAAATTAGTAAAAGTGGTACACTCACCAAAAAAAGTCTGTAATGGCAACTGAAAATTTTGCTGTTATTATGGGAAATTTTGCTAATTTGAGTCCAGCGGTATTTTTTGTTAATCTTAGCAACACATGAAATTAGTAGAAAAATTAGTAGCCGCTACTTAGTTTTAGTAAACTTTTTGTAAAATCTGCTAAAATCAGTAAAAAAAAATTACTAAACATTATTAATATTAGTACAAGTTTTTAAATTGATTTTTTTTATCGACCATCAAATTTTTTTTATTGTATTTATATGTTTCAAAAAATACTTTATACAAAATTGAAAAAAATAAAAATTATAAAAGGCTTAAAAATTGTTAAAACATAAACGAATTAATCATTTTGTTTTTATTTGATCATTTCTGTTATGAAAAATATTTTAGTCAATATTTTTTTACTTTTAAGGTAAAATATTAATTATTTTTAGGGCTGATTTTTAGAACTAAAAAAACTTTTTAGTGCTATTTTAAGAGGATGTCCTATTTTCAGACCAGAGTCGGTATATTCACTTCCGATCCCTTTTTTTAATCTATGTAACATTTTAAGGCAATTTAAGTTTGTAGGTGTAAGTTTTAATTAGACATAACATTTCCTTCAATATCGACGTTTTTAAAATTAGTATTTTTATACCCTTCACCGCAGGTGGAAGGTTATATATAAGTTTGTCATTCCGTTTGTAATTTCTACAATATTGATCTTAGACCCTATAAAGTATATATATTCTGGGTCCTTATGAAGAGCGAAGTTGATTTAACGGTGTCCGTCTGTCCGTCTGTGTGTTGAAATGGGTTTTCCGAAGAACCCAGACATGATGAGGACTTGATTGTTTTTTATTTCTGTTATATGTGATCCATTTCTGTTTTCTATTGAAAATTAGACGGATCAGTTAATAAATGGCTGAGATATTAGCAAAAAACCAGGACTACCACTAATTTTTTCCGTAAAATCCCTTTGTTTAATAAGTATGTAGAATTTTACGCATAACAAACACATCCATTTGTTGAAATTCTTTTCTTTCATCTCCACCTTTTATACACAAACAACAAACACATACAAAGATTTGTCATTTAAAAAAAAACCAAACAAATCTCTAATGAACGAAGACCTTTTATATATGTACCTCTATTAACGATGATTTTGTGTGAGCTTCAATAGCTCAGTTGTCTAGACGCTATGCCACAAATAATTTTTTTCTCTAAGGCTGCGGGTTCGAATCCCGGTCAATTCACTTTTTTTTCTTGTACATTTTTTTTTTATTTTCTTAAGACTTTTTTTTTTGTTTTTTTTTAACATTTAATAATTAATTTATATAAAATTTTATACTAATAATTAAATAATCCATAAATATGCTAAAAACATCAAAATTTTTATAAAAACCCTCTGATACAAACAAAATACAAACGTTTTTATTTCTATTTTTAGCTCCGATTTAAAAGAATTTATAAAAAGATTTTTAAACCATTTTATTTCTCATATATTAAGAAAATTTTATACATAATTTCCCTTTGAGTGCAACTATTTTAGGTCATAACTTATAATAATTTATAAAAAAAAATTATGAACTATTTTCCTTCAAATTTTTAAAATTAAGCTAAAGAAATTAAAAATATTTTTTAATAAAAAAGCGAAATAAAATCCCAAATGCAAATTTGCCAGCTAAATCAAATGCTTTTGTAGAAATAAAACACATGCAGTTCTAGTGATTTCTTTTAACGATTTGTTGAAATTCTTTTCTTTCACCTCTTCACCTTTTATACACAAACAACAAACACTATTCTAGAGCTGTAATATGACCTACGAATACGTCTTATATAGCAAAAGATCGAAAATCTTTAGTATAACATATTTGCTAAAAAAAACTCGGAAATATCGATTCAGGCACAAAAAGTTATGCCCAAAACATAAATTTTTGTTAAATACCTATTTTCTGGAACCATAAATCTTCCCGAGTCCAAGTTTTATCACCAAACTAAATGGTGAATTTCCTCTTAAAGGCGTCCGTATATAAATCTGTCCATTCCATATATGTCCATATATAAACTTCAGTTTTTTCCCAACCATGCTCGCTCTTACTTGTTTTTTTTGCTAATTTTAGAAAATCGGTTTTTCAAAATTTTTAAAATGATTTCTGAAATTAACAACAAAAATTTGTAAATATTCTGTAAAAAATCTGTAGTTTGTAAAATGTAGATAGCAAAAAGATTTGCTAAATAATAATTTTTTTACTAAAAATTATTACAAAAATTGTAAAGAGGGATTAAAAGCCGTTTACAAATTTTTTACTAATCTTTTTCTGAGTGTATATCAAATATAATACATTTTCCAAATTTTTTGCTAAAATTGTGTTTTCAGCAAAAACTTTAGTTACCTTTTTATTAGTAATAAACTAACTTCGTACTAATTTTTAACTAATTTGTTAACCAATTTGGTTATTATCAACACATTCATAGTGGTCGATGTCGCAGCTTGTACAAATGTAGTACAGACAAACAAATAAAACTAAAAACGCAACATTTCCAAGACAATAAAAATACAACCGTGCAATTAAAATTTCTAGAACACAAACAAATGATTTTGAAATAAAATTCGACAATTTTAAAATACAAAAAGAAAATAAATCAATATAAAAGAAATATTTTTCAATGTATGTATTTGGAAATAAATTTAACACATCTTGAAAATTTTAAAATATATTTTGGATAATTTTTAAATGCACATCGATATGTATGAATCAATAAACAATATTTGGATGTTTTGTAGAATTTTAAAACATTTTTTAGCCACGTTGAAACATTTTTCGGTAATTTTTAGGAACTATTGGATAAATTTGAAACATTATGAACAATATGAAATATTTTAAAAAAAATTTTAAAACATTTTTGGAAAATTTTAAATAATTTTTGGACAATTTTAAAACATTTTTGGATCATTTTTAAACATTTTTAAAATACTTATGGATAATTCTGAAATAAAACCTGTTAAAATTAAAAAAAAAATTATGAAACTAAATTATTAATTTTTCCCACAAAAATATGATTTTTTTTAAATCCTAAATTTTCAAATAAAAGCTCCAGAATGTTTCAAGAGATATTTGAAAAACTTGAATGCCTAGATTTTTGCGACCGTTTGCAATCATTTATAAACTTGTGATTTCAATGTAATAATTTTCGGACAAGAACTGTACACTCACAATATTATTTAGTTAAAAACAACTTAAAATACATATTAAATCAATCGAAAATACAATCAAAAAGAAGACTACTGATTTTTTTTTATCATATTTAACCCATTTTGTTGTTTGTTTTCAATCATTGCTGAATAATGGACAAAAGTAGTAAAAGCAATCGAAAGTCGTTTAAAATAACCATTAAATTTTTAACTGACAAATCGTATCAAAAACACTTTTTGTGTTTTTTTTTTCAAATTGATTATGTAATTTTACAAAACACAACACACACAGATGAATATATTTTTATTGGCTTTGTGTGTATGTATATTTGAATAATTTCTTGTAATTTTTATTGAAATAATTTTGTATATAAACAAACTATTTTGGTAAAAAAACAAAAAAGAATTATATGAATTTCAATTCTTAGAAACAGAAAAAATTAAACTTTACATTTAACAGATAATATTAACTCCTACTGAATGTCTGTAAATAATTGTAGTTTGTTTTTCGAATGACTGATTCAAATAGTTAAAAAATATATTTCTATGAATTTCAATTGATTCTTCATTAAAAAACAAACTTTACCTATTACTTTTTAAATAAACTACAGTCGGTAACGGAAAATATATTTTGAGTGTAGTACTATGAATACAAATACAAATTGATCTCAAATCTGAAATCAGAACTTAAAATATCAAAATGCAGTCCATGAATTTTAAATTTTTAATATACGATAAAAATAATTAAAAGAATTTGATATGATCTTAAAATCCTACTATACTATTCACTTATTTTTAATATACTTTATTTTTGTTTGTTAAATGCATATTACATGTGGTCGGCGAACTTAACAACCGTAAAATACCCTATAGTGACAATTTTATTCAAATCAAATAAATCGCCATATGGAATCCGCCATTTTGAATTTTATGTTACAGATTTGGAATCAGCGAACCCAAATCCAATATGATTTTGTTGAGATTAACAATATTTCAGCATTTTACTGACTAAAAAACATTTTATTTGGCTGACTTAACCAAGTTTTTTTTGAGTGTATGTAAATAACAACATTACATAGAGACAATTTAACACTATATATTTTAACACTATTTATTTTAATACAACATGGTCATTAGTGCGACATTTTGTTCAACATATTGTTGCACAAGGATAAATTTACACGGTGGCACGTAATTGTTGCACGCAGAGAAAAAGCATGGTTGCAATATGATCACTGCTACTATAGTGTGCTTGCTGCAATCAGGTATGGTTGTCAAAACCAAGTTATTGGCTTTCTAACCATCAACATGGTCGCTACCATCATTACTTAGTAAATATTTTACTATTTTATGATTGTCACCTCTCATTTTATATTATGATTGGCTGTAACCATATTGTGGTAACAAAAATTATGACTATGAAAAAAATATGATAATTATGCAACGATAAAACGCTGACAACAATCAATAAATAATTATACATCAAATAATACATGACTGTATCATTTACACTCATAATATTGTCTTGTTTTCATAAAAACCAAAATTTTATCAGTTTAGTCAGTTTGTTTTTTCTACAAAATGTCTTAAAAAACAATCATATAGTGTTTACTAAAACTGGACAATTATCAGATGGGTAGAATTTACCCTTTACATATTATTAAAATATTTCATCAATTGACCCATTAAGATCCATTTTATTTTTTTTTTAGCTTTGGAAGATTTTTTTAAAGGGGCTTTTCGAAAATTCCTTATACATATTATATTATTTACACTAATCAATTCATTGTCAAAAAGATTCTACTGAAAGATTTTATATTTTTTAATTATTTTCAATAAAAACAATACGATTTTTTTTCTTTATGTTTATTGATTCATTTCTTGTAAAAAGTTCTCAAAATATTAATAAAATATTTTTTATAATAAAAAATCTGTAGAACCCATGATTTTTTTTGTTTTGTACGAAAAGGTTTCATACACAAAATAATATATATTTATAAATTTATCTGATAAAAACATTTTTAAATTCTATGGACTTTTCATTAAACTAAAATTCTCAGATTATCCAAACTGTTTCTTAGAAAGAAAAATTCATAGATTCTGAAGACTTTTCTAGTCTAAGGACTCTTTCTAGTAGAAATATTCTTAGATTCTAAAGACTTTTTCTTAATGAAAAATTTCTAAAAACTTTCTCAAAAAAATCTTCAAAATGTCTAACAGAAAAATCCGCAGAATCAAAGTTTTCTTAAAGGAAAAGTTTTTAGAATTTATGATTTTTTTTCTTTAAAAAGTGTTTAATAACAATTAGAAAAAAAACATTTCTAAAGGAAATATTCTTGAATTTAAAGAGCTTTTTCATAGTTTCTAAGAAATTTTCTTAGATTATGGATCATATAATGATAATCCAGGAATCATAATATAGTTATAAGGAACCATAGTATAATAAAATTTTGATCATACTATATTTACGGAGATCATATTATGATAAATTCAATATAACATGTTTATTTAGGACCATAATATTGTAATTTTCGAATTATAATATAACAGTAGGGACCATTTTATGGTGAAAATATGGTTATTTTATTATCATAATATGATAACCATATTATAGTATGACTATTGTTGGCGCAACCATAAAGCTAACAATATATGATGCTCTTCGAATATGATTGCCCCAACTATGTTTTTACTTTGCGTGTGCCTGCAATTTTTATTTGGTGGCGAACGGGGTAGAGAAGCAAGCGGAGAAACAAAATAAGTGATGTTCAAATTGCCCTCAGTTATCACAATATGATCGGTAAAAATCATATTTATGATCAATATCTAATAAGTTTGTTTTTATACCACCTTTTTTGTTGCAATCTAATGAATAAATGATAAATCTACTTAATTATATTTAGCTTTTGATATTTTGCTATCCCCTGGACATCATATTCTGGAAATAGGAGTAACAGTAACACAAATATAAATACATGAAGCAATCGCTTTTAAATTTAATATTGCAATAAAAAAAACTTTTTTGAGGTGTAAAAGAGTGAACAAATTTTAAGGTGAATATAAATGAGACAACATGTACTTGTGTACATCGTGTCTGATTTTTTAGAGGAACCTACAAATTTAGAGGTACCTATTTTCATTTTTTCACACGCAGAAAAATTTGCCTTGAAATCAGGGAATGTTGCTCAATTTCCTCTCAGCTATCGAACCTTGTAATATTTTTAAAAATTTTATTTAGCCGCTTCTTTCGATGAAATCTCTATACTTATACTTCCTCTATTATTAATTATTTCCACACTCGGAATTTTATTTGGATAAAAACAACCAAAAATACATTTAAGTTTTTAAAAGCCGATCAGTTGCCTTTTATCGTTTTTCGAACGTTTTCAAAAACAAGGAGTAATTAAAGGTTGATTTACACGTCGACTATCCTTATCTGCAATTACTCAGTATTGGGTTTAAAAATAATAAAAACTTTAGAAAAAATATATTTAGTTTATTGTTTTTAAATGTTGTAATTTGTATGAGTGTGAGCCGGCTAAATAAAATCTAAACTAAATTCAGGTATCCAAATTTCTATGAAATTTAAAAAAATTCTTCAAAGATTTTGTCAAAGTGATTTTAAAATATTTTGTCAATTTGTATTTAGTTTAAAATTTATTTAGCTACCTCGCACAGGTTCTAAGTGGAATTATTTAATTTGTATATTTTCTTTTAAAACAAAAACTTTGTGTTCCCAATTGTATTAATTTTTTTAATTAAAAATCTGAAATTCAAATTCCACAACTGAAATCCCTAAAATTTCATATTTATAAATTTATTTTTATATCGAAACATATGTATTTGAAATTGAAAATATTTAATTAACAACATAACTTATAAAGACTTTCAAAGTAGTTATAGTAGTTAAAAAGTAAGAATTTAAAAAATGCTGCCAAGTCTTGGCAATTCCTGGATTTTCACTTTTAAATGTAAACAAAAATAGTTTTCATAAAAATATTCGAAATTTTTCCATTTGTAACTTGATAAAATATACAAAACAACCAAAGCTAACAAATAATTTATGTGTTTGTTAGTAAATGTAGAGCAGGGCAAGCAATAATAATTGCTATATTTCGTGTTCCGTTGAAGTCCATATATGAAAACAAGTAGTTATAGATATAGAGTTATAAAAATAAAGTTTTTTTTTATAAAAAAAATTTACAAAATTGCCCAAAAATGTCAATTGAAATTAAAAAAAAAATCCGAATTAAAAGCATACAATTTAAATTCAAAAAATTACAAATAAATTTAAAAAATTCGCAATCGATACTTAAAAAGATCAATTAAAATTAAAAAATACCAAACGCAATTAAAAATTTTTGAAATTCAACAAATATTTATTTTATTTAATTTAGTGTTTTTTGAATTTTAATTGATGATTTATAAATTACATTTGGAGTCATTCCAAAAGTTTTTAAAACAATCTAATCGTTTTTGAAATGGTCTTTAAAGCCCCCTTTTTTGGGGCAAAATTTTATAATGAAAATTAACACTAAGAATATAATGAAAAATTACCCCAACCAAATGAAAATTAGCCCCAAAAATAAGTTCGGGCATATTTTCAATTATCAGATTAAGACATTTATTCATTATGTAAAATAACACCAATTTGAAGAAGTAAAAAATGACCCCAAAATATTCAAGCAAAGAAATGTTGCATTATACGCATTTATACTGCATGGAATCAATAACATCCAAATGTAATCCTTCTAAACATTAAAGTTACTTTGGCTAACCTAAATTAAAATATTTCAAAGAATAAGAAAAAAATCATTTTATATAAATCAAATATTTTAGTGATGCGCAACCACTGCCTTTCAAAATAGTTAAAACATTAAGTAAATTTCTGCTATCCGTCCATGAGTTGCATCGTGTGTCCTTCCAGTCAGTTGCTATTAAATTTGCTAGTGACAATGGAAGAGTCATCAATTTCGGATATGCGGTTTTTGTATCATTCTGTTAAGAATTATAATTGTTCTTAATGTATGAAAAACAAAATTGTCGCCTGCGTCGCCCACTTCTACAACTATTAATGTAAGAAAACAAAATGAAAATTTTTTAAGAAAAATCGCGCAGTTTTTGGTAAAAATTTTCACCTAACAAATAGATTTTCCGGTCACGATAATGTGGTAAAGAATTTTATAATATACGAGTATTGCACCAAGCCGAGTCTTTTGTAGCATAATAGATATTTTTCAAAATGATCTAAAGCGAAGAGAAGCTTTACAACACAAAAATAATCAATTTTAATAAATAAGTTTTAAATAAAAATTGTTTATGAATTTAAAAGCTGTAAATTTTGTTTTAAATGCTTCAAAAAAAAAAAAAAACAAAAAATTTAGGTTCAGAAATTTGCGAGCTTTTAAAATAAAATTTTAGAATATATATTTTGGGCCCTCCCCGAAACAAAATCCCGGCCACGCCACTGACCATAAATAAAAATCATAAAAAAGCATTTTCCATGAAAAAATGCCACTCTAATGTTCATATTTTATATAAACTCACAAATAATATTCTATTTGTATGCATGTATCGTATATAATTGTGAAGGTACCCTACGGGAAATGGACCAGTCACAGAGTTAGTCACGTGATCGGAACTTTGTGGCAGAAACCGTTCCTAGAGTTGGTTCTCTTATATGAAAGTAACCGGTAACTTTAACATGGGCTTGTCATAGGAAGTGGCAATTTCTACCTTTTAAGCTACTTGCGACATATCGCTGACCTTGTGTAGTGTACCATATCACTGCATTGGTGTAAGTGAATGGGCTACAGAACAGATTAAAATTATCTTACACATAACTAGTCTCATGACTGGCTCGAATTTACATATCACAGGACTGGGGACAAGTAATTACTACAACTAGTTACGTATCAATCACAATGTGTTATGTTGCAGAACTTGTAGGGAACGAATAGTATCGTGACATATCACTTGACTGTTGCAAGTGGACATGACACAGAGCAAACGAAAATTAGTTAGCACACTCAGAATATTATGCAGTTAACTGTTTGTAGTTTAATAAAAAAGTTTTCCGTTCCATTTAAAAATAAAGGAACATTCATTTATTTTTCAAAGAAATATCTATATTAACTTTTTTATACATTTATTCGAAATAATTTACTATCATTTACCATTTTTTTCAGTTTCATTTATTTTTTTCATTTGCTTAAAATTTAATAAAAATTTACCCACAAAACCGAAACTTGTGGTTTATTTGTGTCCGTAACAGTTATTACAAATTTAAATTTTGTTTGCTGTCTGTTTCAAAAAAAAATATTCAAACAATTTCAATTTGTTTTTTTATTTAAATTAGTTGTATATATACAAAATTTTTCAATACAAATTACAAGAACTTCATAAACACACATACATATACAAATTTCATACAAAAAGTGTTTATAGCTTCATATGCATACATACATTTTGTATTGTACGAGTATATTAAAAACAAAAAAAAAAAAAAAAAAAAAAATACAAAAACGGAAATAATTTCAAATAAATGAAAAAAACATTTATTTTTTAAGGATTGGTGGGTAAAATTTTGACATTTATTTTAACTGATTATATCAGTTGTTTCTTACGGATGTGTCAGTTGATTAATCAACATTTAAAAATAAATAACAAATGACATTTAATTTAAATGAAAATTAAGTAGACCGGTTTTTAAATGAAATATCATTTCTTTTAAATGATATTTTCAGTTATTTTAACTCACAAACTTTTTTAAGTGCATGTAACCTTTCAACATTTCTTCCGCGTGTTTTATATTAAGAACGTGTTTCTGAAAGATTCCATAAGGTCCAGTCACTGAATTTACCTGCAATGTTTATTACAAAAGTTTTCACAATTTTTGTTGTATTTGGCGATTTTAAATTATTTCTTCAAAAAAAAAAAAAAAAAAAAATACAGTCACAGAATGTGAATATTTTTCAAATTTTAACAAAATTGAGGAACAAAAATTTGTTTTCTATTTAATTAAACAAAATATTAATTCAAAATTTTCAAATTATGGGTGGGGTTAAAAGCAGGTCTGTGGAGGCAAGTCTGCTCCAGACAGTCCTATTCACGCTAATTCTCTTTGGCTGCCAATATTTTTCCGACTTTTCCTTTAATTTTACTCTCAAAATCGCATCCGATCGCCAAAAAAATATTTTTCCAAAGAGAATTTTGGAAATTTTCCCAGAGAGAATAGTAAATCAAAATCAAATAATTCAATTTTAAAAAATTATTAAATGGAATTGGTTTTGATTCATGAATTAAAATAGATTATTTATGAGTTAATTTATTTTATATGTAATAAATGAACTTATATTTGATTCATTGACTCCTAATAAATCAATGTTTTTATAAGAATCGAGTACTTTAAACAAATTAAGAATTAATATTTCGCAAATCAAAAACGTTAGATCGAATTCAAAGAGATCGTTTTTGGTTTATGTTCAAAAATATTTATTTTTTGATTTCAACCATATTGTCCAATAGAAGTTCTCGAAATTTTAGTTGTTCTTATCCTGCAGAAAATTCATTTAATTCAGAAAAATGTTTAGACTTAAGAGATTTTCAAGTCAGGTTTACTACGGCTAAAAACATAAGTGGTTGCTAACTTTTTATTATTTATAAGGATGTTAAAGAATTAGTTTTTTTCACTTTTTTAAAATAAATTAAATTTGCAATGATACATAAACGCATTCGAGGCGTATTGAGGATTCTCGTCAGAAAATGTTAGTTTAACCTTCCGCAAACACATTTTGATAAAATACAAAAAATTTAAATGTCTCTTTAAAAATTGCTAATTGAATATTTAAAAAAATCTAATATTTAAAAAAAAACACTATAATTTTACGGGCCTTTAGAGATATGTTAATCTTTATAATAACAAACATTAACATATTGTTTACAATAGTATCAAAACCGCGCTAAATACAGTGGGACATATTGAAAATTATTTGGTGGTTCATTAGGTTTCTATAAAATTTTACACACACGCAACTACGCATATACAAGCTGAATTCTAATTTATTTTAAAATAAGCTGAGCTAGGGTGGAGTGTTTGGGCGAATTTCAGTTTTGTGATCGTTAGAAGTTTTGAATCAATGAATCATTTTTAACAAATCATTCAACGAAAATTGTTGTAATTGATATATATATTTCACAAATTAATTTATAAAACAAATTGTTCTATCGAAAAAAAAGTAATTTAATATAAATTAAATCATATCCCACTTTATTTTATGAACAGATAGCCACTTTTACTTATATAGCCGTGTATATGAAACAGTGTCCAGAATGGAGTTAAGTGAAAAATAATTTTTATATATTTTAATTTAATGAATTTTGCAATAAAATTTAAACAATGGATTTTTAGGGATAACATCCCCCCTAAGTATCGCGTGCAGCTTGATTTGCCATTTGTCATTGACACTTCATCATGCACATTGGATTCATTTTGAATTAATGCAGTTATATGTCACTATCTAAACAGTTGCGTTATCACTTCTTTTTGAACTAGATTAGTGTTATGTCATCATTTCTGAAGTCACAAAGTCGGTTCTGTTTAAATCAGTTTAGTATTATGCAACAGTCGCGGGATTGTGTTTTTCGCCACCGTTTGACATTATTTTGTACACTGCAAAATTTGTTGAACCAGTTCCGTATTCTGTCATTATTTCAACTATAACAGTCATAATTTCCTTAGTCCACATTGGTGTTATATTTATTTCTCTTTAGTTACATGATATATCCAGAATGTTCAATCTTCTGCCACCATTTCAATATTTGGTACACTGGTAATTTTACAGCAATTACCACTTTTTCAGACACTGAATTATATTTTACACCAGCTTTGTGACATGTCCCTGATTCATCTATCACAGATTTATCACCTTGGATCAATCGACTCTTCATTTCCCATAGGGTAGGTACACATGCAAACGCGTACGTTTCACCAGTTATTTTTGTGTTGTTGTAATACCAAGTTAGCTATTCTATGTGGTTAACCACTCATATGATGAGACTACTATCTACTACTACATGTGTAATAATGCCGATATTTTTGTTGTCTTTGTTGCCTTATTTGGTTAACGTACAAAGTTTCTGTCGAATTTTACATTTACAAAATTTCATTAACAGCATCATCTTTATCATAATCATCATCATCATATGGTATCATATCCTTCCTGCACAATATGAAAGCACAAACACACACACACACACACACACACACACATCCATACTTATTTGTAAAATTGTAATATAAACGTAGTTAAGCAAGTTTACATTGGCGATAAAGATACCCTAGATCGGTCCGTATGCCCCCGCTTATTTTAAAATTTCACCAAAAATATATAATATTAAATTATTTTTTCAAGTTTTTTTTTATTAAAAGAAAGTTTTTTTTAATTTTAGAACTACATGAAATGAATTGTTTGTAAAAAGGAATAATAATAATTCTTTTGAATAGGTCATATGGCGGTCTGTGCAAATTCCCAGAAGGATATTCTCAGAATTTTCCGTTTTTTTTTGTAGGAAATTCCTACTTTCTTAAAAAAATACATACAACTATGTAGTCTCTTATGACATATCACAGAGCTAGTCTCGGATAGGTCATTGAACAAAAATCAATGATCGGTGACATATTCTACGAATGTTACAAATGATCAAATTCACCTCAATAATTTTCATTTAACAATTTTATCTGTGACAGTTTATACGGGGGCGGATAAATAAGTCCGTGACTTTTCGAACTTCCCTCGTTGTTGAAATGCAACACTGCTCCCATCAAGTACCACCTGTTGATAGACTACTGTCAAATTTTGAGCAAGTTCCGTCATTTACTTTGCGTCAAACAGCTGGATTTTTCGAGGTCCATAAAATAGGCATTTGTTTGATCAATAATTTCATCGTTGGAGCTAAATCTCTTTCCACCGAGCCATTTCTTTACATAGGTTTGGAATTAAGAATAAGTCACTGGGGGCTAAATCCGGAGAATAAGGTAAATGTGGGGCAATTGGATTTTTGCCATGAAAACTAAGCTGTCACACGATTCCGTCGGTGGTCGATTATGAGCAAACGCGGCAGCCATCTTGCAGACAGCTTTATTAAAATCGAAACCACACTGCCATATGAAATGCCTATGGCATCAACAATCTCACGCACTTTTACTCTTCGATCGGCCAACACCATATCGTGGATTTTTTCGACAATTTTGGGTGTATTAACCTCAATTGGCCGTCCAGAACGTTCAGCATCATTTGTACTTGTGCGACCACAACGAAAGTCAGTAAACGACTTTTTTACCATTGAAATCGATGGTGCAGAGTCGCCAAAGTATTTATCAAGCGTTTCCTTGGTTCCAGTACTAAATATTGACTCGGAAATGTCGAATTTCGTACCAGATAAAGTGTTTTGGCGGGGAGTTCTTCTTCTTCACTCACCAAAAAAAGTCTGTAATGACAACTGAAAATTTTGCTGTTATTACGGGATATTCTGCTAATTTGAGCCCAGCGGTATTTTTTGCTAATCTTAGCAACACATGTCTGCTGACGTGTAGTACAATGAAATTAGTAGAAAAATTAGTAGCCGCTACTAAATTTTAGTAGACTTTTTGTAAAGTGGAATTTAAAATCCGTTTGCTTAAATCAGCAAAAAAAAATTACTAAATACTATTAATATTAATACAAAGTTTAAGATTTATTTTTTATCGAGCATCAAAAATTTTGATTATATTTTTTAATAGATGTTTTATACAAAATTAAAAAAAATCAAAGGCTTAAAAATCTTAAAAATTGTTAAAACATAAACGAATTTATCATTTTGTTTTAATTTGGCAATTTCTGTTTTGAAAAATATTTTAGTCAATTTTTTTTTTAACTTTTAAGGTTAAATTTAATTGTTTTTAGGGCTGATTCTAACAACCTCTTTTTAGTGCTATTTTAAGTGGATGTCCTCTTTTTAGACATGAGTCGGTATCTTCACTTCCGATCCCTTTTTTAATCCTATGTAACATTTTAGGGCAATTTAAGTTTGTATGTATAAGTTTAAATTATTAGAAATAACATTTTCTCCAATATCGACTTTTTTAAAATTAGTAATTTTTTTGCTAATTTTAGCAAATCGGTTTTCAAAAATTTGTAAAATGATTTCTGAAATTAGCAGCAAAAATTTTTAGATATTCTGTAAAAAAATTTGTAAAATGTAAATAGCAAAAAGATTTGCTAAATAATAATTTTTTTCTAAAAATCAGTACAAAAATAGTAAAGTGGGATTGAAAACCGTTTACACATTTTTCTACTAACTTTTTTTTTCTGAGTGTACTTTAATGTAGCCAAGGGCCATTGAAACTTAGTGGAAGTTTACGGCTAGCATGGTCTATCTGAACAATCATGTCGTAAGTAATTTGGTCGCTTTATAAGTGGTGAGCTCGAACACAAAAAACGACCGGGTCAACGTAAAAAGTTTGAAGATGAAGAATTGTAATAATTGCCAAACGCTTCAAGATTTGTCAGATTCATTGCGAGTCGACATTCACCAAACGCCTAAAAGCCATTGGATTGATTCAAAAGAAAGAAAAGTGAGTGACATACGAGCTTAAGTTGTGCGATGTCAAAAGGCAATCTTTCATTTTTGAACAGCTATTCTAACGCCAAGAAAGGAAGGATTTTTTGCATCGCTTAGTGATTGGAGATGAAAAGTGGATCCATTAGGCAAACTCATAGCGCAAACACTCATAGGTTTTGCCCAGACACTCATAGGTTTTTCCCGGACAACCATCAACAGCCTTCGCAAAGCCAAATATTCCTGGTATGAATCTTGTGCTCCAGGGACCAGCGCGGCGTGATCTTACTACCAGTAGCTGCTCAAACCGAATGAAACGATCACGCGATGGAACCGCATAATGAAGCAAAAACAGCTGAAATATGAAGAAAGCCACGACAAAGTAATTTTGCAGCATGTATACGCTGAAATGGAGAGTCCCACCCCAACCACCGCAATCTTCAGACATCGCTCCTTCCGACTACTATTTGCCCCGGTCGATGACACATGGCCTGTCCCAGCTAAAGTTCACTTCATATGAACAATGCAAAAAATGGGTCGATGATTGGATTGCTTCAAAAGACGCGTCGTTCTTCCGAGCTTGTATCCGAAATATGTCAGGAAGATGGCCAGCGATGAACAATACTTGGAAGAATATATTTGTAACCACTTTTGCACAATAAATCCATAAATTTTGAAAAAAGTGCTCAGTATTATTCAAAGTAGAGTTGTCGGCTGACAACCAGTGTTCTCAGGTTCGTTTCCCATCATGACCACGTTATATTTAATAACGTGTGAAATATTTGTTATAATTTTTTTTAAATAATCCTCGTAATAACACTGTACAACAATTTCGAACTTTTCCAAAATTACGTGCTTCTGACAATGGATTCCGGTAGAGAAGACAAAAATAAATATAAATGTACACATGTGTCGGCGTTTTGAAAGATCACTTCGGAATTTTATTTTAGGGGGTGGGGGGTTAATATCGGTACATTAAACTAAGTGTTCTTTATATTTGAGGTGTAGGGTAAGTTCAGCAATTTTGTAGACAATATTAATCCAAATATTTATGTGAAGCATATTAACCCTCTAACTCCCCCACATAACGATAATATTTGGCTCTTTTCTAACAAATTAAGAAAAAAACACTTTGAGATATGGGAGGGCGGGTATGATATATTCAACAAAAATGTTGGCCATAAAATTTTACTACAAATAAAGGGTGGTTAAATTTTAAGGGCCGATGTTGATTTTGAATGAAACACAAATTATTTAAGAAAATGGTGACATTTCTTTTTATTATGATAGTATGGTATGGTTCAATTTTGTATGGAGCAAAATATCGGCCAAATGGCCACCGCGACCTCGGTGGCACACCTCCATCCGATGGTCTAAATTTTCGATGACGCTGAGGCATAGTTGAGGTTCTGTGCCGTTAATGTGCCGAATTATCTCATCCTTTAGCTCTTGAATTGTTGCTGGCTTCTCGACGTACACCTTTTCTTAGAAATAAACCCAAAGAAAGAAGTCCAACGGTGTCAAATCACATGATCTTGGCGGCCAATGGACATCGCCACCACGTGAGATACACGGCCTTTGAATTTGTCGCGCAAAAGAGCCATTGTTTCGTTAGCTGTGTGGCAAGTGGCACCGTCCTGTTGAAACCACATATCGTCCAGGGTCATAGACTCAATTCCTGGCCGCAATAAGTTCGTTATCATCTCGCGATAGCAAACAGCATTCACGGTAAATGCTTGGCCGACCTCATGACACACAATGTTTTCCGCGAAACGAACTGGGCGAGCATGCCCAGGTGTTTTCACAGACCCGGTTTGCTAAAATTTGCTCACAACTTTCCCGATTGTAGACACATTTCGTTGATTATGCTGACCAAAAAAAAAAATCACGAAATGCATTTTGATTTGAACGCCCATTTTCATAATAAGCATGGTTCAAATTGAGTTAGTCTAAAATTGAGAAATGTTAAATGAAATGCAGACAAAAACTTGACGTTTAGGTGTGGTTCGCATTCAACATTGGCCCTTAAAATTTAACCACCCTTTATATTAGAACTTAACACAAACAACAAAAACCATTCAAATTCAAGATTGCTCATCAGATTTCTAGTTAGATTTTGGGATGACCTAAGTATTATTTAGGTCAACCCTAAGGTAAGCATATTTGCTTGTGGTCTTTCAAAGGGTTAAAGTTAAGGGGGTGATTCGAATTTCTGTCTTCTAAACAATAACAAAACAAGCATACAAGACGGCAATTCGTCTTTAAGCCATCTTTGCAATTCTTTAAGTTTTTGGATTTCTGAATATTTTTTTTTTGTTTGCTAAGTTTTGAGTCCTCAAAATTGTTCATTACGTCTCTGTGCGTTTTTGTCTGTATTGGTTAGTCTATCTTTTGCCTATTTGTTGAGGTAAGTGGTTTGTAATTGTAATTTCGTGTTTTGTTTGTTGTTTATAAACCTTTTGCTTTCTTGTGAACAAAAATATTAACACACACACACACACATTTGCAATATTTTAATTTTCTATTAGGTTCCGTTTTGTTATTAAAGCATGAAAACTCAATTATAATAATGTTTCCATTTAAATCTTGTATCACAAATGTTTCAACAAAAATTTTCTATTTTCTATGTCTTTCCCAGCAAAACTATACATTACTATAACATGCATGAAATAAAGTATAGTCAAAGGGGTTCATGCATTTCATTACATCTTATTTCATTGATGATGGGCTTTTACAGGCGATGAGTGCCAAGGTTAGTGATTACTTATAAGGTTATGGTGATGGGGCAATTTTTTTTTATTAAGATATGTTTTACGAATATAGTTTAGTTTTTATTAAATATTTATAACTTGCTTATGCTGGGATTCGAACCGGGAATCATCGAAATATCAAAAAAAAAAAAAATAGAAATAAAACATATCAATGTATTTTAAAATAGATTTTAAAATTTTTTTATTATGTTTCAATCTAATTCAGAAAGTTATCATTACACTCACCAAAAATAGTCTGTAATGGCAACTGAAAATTTTGCTGTTATTACGGGAAATTTTGCTAATTTGAGCCCAGCGGTATTTTTTTGCTTATCTTAGTAACACGTGTCTGCTGACGTGTAGTACAATGACATTAGTAGAAAAATTTAGTAGCCGATACTAAATTTTAGTAAGCTTTTGTAAAGTGGAATTTTAAATCAGCAAAAAAATTTACTAAATATTATTAATATTAGTACAATCAAATTAGTATAAAAAATTAATAAGCGCTACTGAATTTTTGTAAATTGCTGTAAACTCAATGAATTGTAAAATATAGCAAAATTTTAATTTAAAAAAAAAAATTATTAAAATTCAGAAAATAATTCAATTATTTTAGATACACTTTTTACACTTTAAAGCTGCTAATTTCTATTGAATTTGCCTTACGAATTCGAATATTCAAATTTATATTTTTTTTATCGAACATTTTTTTTATTTATTTTTTAAAAAAAAAATTAGACATAATTTAAAAAAAAAAATTCAAAGGCTTAAAAAGTAGTTAAAATATGTTAAAAACGAATTTATCATTTTGTTTTAAATTGCTAATTTTTGTTTTGAAAATTATTTTTATTAAATTTTTTTGGATTATAAGGTCAAATTTTAATTGTTTTAAGGGCTGATTTTTAGAACTACGCTCAGAAAAAAAAGGTAATAGAACAATTTGTAAACGGTCCTCAGTCTCACTTTACTATTTTTGTACTGATTTTTAGTAAAAAAAATTATTATTCAGCAAATCTTTTTGCTATTAACATTTTACAAATTACAGAATATTTACAAATTTTTGTTGCTAACTTCAGAAATCATTTTACAAATTTTTGAAAACCGATTTGCTAAAATTAGCAAAAAAAATTTACTAATTTTAAAAAGTGGATATTGAAGGAAATGTTATTTCTAAATAAAAATTACACCTACAAACTTTAATTGCCCTAAAATGTTACATAGATTAAAAAAGGGATCGGAAGTTAAGATACCGACTCATGTCTAAAAATAGGACATCTTCTTAAAATTGCACTACAAAGTTTTTTTAGTTTTAAAAATCAGTCCTAAAAACAATTAAAATTTGACCTTAAAAGTAAAAAAAAATGAGTAAAAATATTTTTCAAAACATAAATTACCAAATTGAAACAAAATAATAAATTCGTTTATGTTTTTACAATTTTTTAACCGTTGATTTAGTTTTTAATTTTGTCCCAAATATTTTTTTAAAAAAATAAATAAAGTAAAAAAAAATTGATGCTCGGTAAAAAAAAAAATAAATTTGAAATTTTGTACTAGTATTAATTATATTTTTTTTGCTAATTTAAGCAAATAGATTTTAAATTCCTCTTTACAAAATGTTTACTAAAATATAGTAGCGGCAGCTAATTTTTTCTACAAATTTCATTATACTACACGTGAGCAGACATGTGTTGCTAAGATTAGCAAAAAACACCGCTGGGCTCAAGTTAGCAAAATTTCCCGTAATAACAGCAAAATTTTCAGTTGCAATTACAGACTCCTTTTGGTGAGTGTAAAAAAGTTTTTAGTGCTATTTCAAGTGGATGTCCTATTCTTGGACATGAGTCGTTTGTGAAGAGTATCTTCCCTTCCGAACCTTTTTTCAGATAGGTTTTATGGTAATTTTAGTTTGTATAAGTTTTAATTATATAAAATAACATTTCCTTCAATATTAATTTTTTTAAAATTAGGTATTTTTTTTTTTTGCTTATTGTAGCAAATCGGTTTTCAAAAATTTTGTAAAATGATTTCTGAAACTAGCAACAAAAATATGTGAATATTCTATCAAATTTCTGTAATTTGTAAAATGTAAATAGCAAAAAAATTTACTAAATAAAATTTTTTTTTACTAAAAGTGAATATATGGTTCCTACCACCAAAGTTTTGCTGGGTTTCATACACATATGTAGCATATGATGATGATTATGATATACTCCTATGATATTTCAATTAAAATTTGTATATTTTCTTGGCCTAAAGGCTTAAATGCAAAGATTTAAATTTATTTACAAAGTAATATATTGTTGTCCCATAGATTTCATTTATAGAATTTTCGTTTAAATTTGTTTTACAAAACTTTTTGAATTCTTATAACTAAAATCAATTATCTGAAAGACTTTGTGTGGATACTTCCAAACATTAAACTTAAATGATATTTCTTTAGACAATAAATGTAGGGCATACATTTTATTCGATTTAGAACAAACATGTGAAGTTTTCATTGCCATTGAAATTTCATTATCATTAATGAAAATTATATTACCATTACGAGTGAAATTGAAACACAAAGTATGTGGAACAAAAAGAAATAGAATGGGAATGAATAGAATTGAAACACAAAACACAGGGAACGAAATGGTATAAATCGAGTGATGTTTATATGTTTGAATATATATTTTTCTATTTAAGCGATTTTTCTTAATTTTCACGTTTTTCGAAAGCTTATCTTGTCGATGGTACTTAAATTAAAAAACATTGTCATTAATCGGAGAAATTAAATCCATAAATCATTATCTCTAATGAAATTAACTTTATTACAATTTATATCTCTGCCATGTTAGTGAAATCACAAGTTTTAATTATAAATATCACATATTTAACTGACAACTTAAATGGAAAAAGCTACATGAGAAATAGTCCATCTTTATTTGTTGTGTTAAGATGAAATTTACTTTTGAGCTCTAGTTGTGTTGAATTATCTCCATTAATTGCATTTGTCAAATATACTATCAGCTAATTTTGAACGATTTGTGTTTCTCTGTTTCTCTGTTGTTTACATAATATATGTTTCTCTGCTAGTCCAATAAGTCAAATAAGAGATATTTACCAATGTTGCCACTCTTTTTAATTTTTATATTTTTGTAAATTTATTGCTAACTAAGAGCTAGTTTTTTGGATGTAAGCTAAACTTGGTTTAATGGCTTATTAGTTAAACTGAAAATAAATTTAAACTAGCCTTGATCCTACTTGTTATTTTTCAGTAAAAGCTTAAGACTTGACAGGAAAGGTAATGCTGCCATATTTTATTCCAACAAAGTTTTATATTTTATAGTCAAACATATGGTAGCATTGAAAATACTTAATAAAAAATCAAAACAAATATTTTTTTTCAAACAAAAGCACGTGTTCACGAATATAAATAAATTATTTGGACGAGTTCTAATTATCTTACACTCAGATAAAAAAGTTAGTAGAAAAATTTGTAAACGGTTTTCAATCCCACTTAACTATTTTTGTACTGATTTTTAGTAAAAAAGTTATTATTTAGCAAATCTTTTTGCTATTTACAATTTACAAATTACAGATTTTTTACAGAATATTTACAAATTTTTGTTGCTAATTTCAGAAATTATTTTACGAATTTTTGAAAACGGATTTGCTAAAATTAGCAAAAAAAATTTACTAATTTTAAAAAAGTGGATATTGAGGAAAATGTTATTTCTAATTGAATATTAAAATGTTATATAGATAGGGGATCGGAAGTGAACATACTGACTCATGTCTAAAAAAAGGACATCCACTTAAAATAGCACTAAAAGGTTTTTTTTAGTTCTAAAAATTAGCCCTAAAAACAATTCAAGTTTGACCGTAAAATTAAAAAAGAATTTACTAAAGTATTTTTCAAAACAGAGATTCCAAATTAAATTAAAGTGATAAATTTGTTTGTTTTTACAATTTTTAAGCCTTTGATTTTTTTTTTAATTTTGTCTAAAATATTTTTTGAAAAAAAAAATTTTTGATGCTTGATAAAAAAATATTTTTGAAATTTTGTACTAATATTATTAATATTTAGTACATTTTTTTTGTTGATTTTAGCAAACAGATTTTAAAATCCACTTTACAAAAAGTCTACTAAAATTTAGTAGCAGCAGCTAATTTTTCTACAAATTTCATTTTACTACATGTCAGCAGACATGTGTTGCTAAGATTAGTAAAAAATACCGCTGGGCTCAAATTAGCAAAATTTCTTGTAATAACAGCAAAATTTTCAGTTGCCATTACAGAATTTTTTTTGGTGAGTGTTGGCTTTTTTGTTATGGTCTTATTTTAAGTTGCATATGTTTCAAAATCGCTGAAATCTTCATAATATGAGGAATAATCCATTTTTATTTTGTTTTTTTAATTTGTAAACAATTTTTTAGTATTTACGAAACAGCTGATCTATTTAGAGACGCTTTTCATCAGCTGTGTAGTATTTTGACATCTGTAACTTAGGTTTAACTGGCCACTTAGGTTTAACTGGCCATTCAAATTAAAACAAAATAAACTGGATCACAAAAACAGCATTCCAAGTTTAAACCAATAAACAAGGTTGAACTACATCCAAAAAAAACTAGCTCTAAGTCACAAAGCTTTTTAATAGATAAATAAGAATTTGTAGATATTTAGATAAAATGAGTTTGTCTGCGGGAAAAAAGGAGTCAGTTGGGCATTGGGACCTGTCCCGGGATAGATGAAAACTGAACCGGTTCCGAAAAAACATATAACAAGATAGGCGAAAAGAGCACCGCTTCCAAATTACCTATCACGTGACCGGTTTAAAAGTCACGACTTGTCCTTTTATACCAGTCCTGTGACATGTCACAGAGGGCAATTGACCCCTTCCTAGGACAAGCCCATGTTAAAGTGATCGGTCCCGTGACCGGTCCCTATCACAATTAACCGGTCATTTGAGGTGTCCTGGGATAGGTCTTTTTCCCGCAGTGTTATTACTGAATTATTTTTTCTAAATTAAATAATATTTTTTTTTTTTTTTTTTTGCAAAAAATTTCATTTTAATATATTTTTTTATAAATTGGATTTCATGTTGGATCTAATCTGATACAAGTCGATCTAACATTTATCGCATCAATTTAGAGTTTACTAAATCTCCAAATTAATTGCTGGATCTAATTTGGTCCGCCAATTTTCGGATCAAATATGATTACTTGGATAATACAGCAGATATTAAAGAATACCAAATTGTATACAATTGGGACTTTCTAATAATACACTATAATTGATTTCTGTTGAAATTTAACCAACTTATAGTAGGAAACTAACTCCAACTAAAAGTTGGGTAAATTTACTCTATAAGCGTAAGTTGATGAGAACAAAATAGGTAAAATTACATTAAAAGTGCGTAACAATTAAATGTAACTTTAAAATTAAAGAGTAAATTTACCAAATTTACAATTTTCCTGTAAATGTGTACTTAAAATGCGGAAAAATCCTACAAAAATGCCTAGTATATTTTCTACCAAGGTGTTGAAAATGAAACAACTAAAAAAATTTTTGTTTTATATTAAAAACAATAAATTTTTTGTTTAGCAACTCACAATAAAAATAAAAACAATTAATTTATTGTTTAGTTGTTCCAAACAATTGATAAATTAAAAAAAAAAAACAAATAATGGTCATATATAACCACATCTAATTATATATTGATTTTTATAAAATTATATATGATTTATATGCTAAGATATGGTATATATTACACTCACCAAAAAAAGTCTGTAATGGCAACTGAAAATTCTGCTGTTATTACGGGAAATTCTGCTAATTTGAGCCCAGCGGTATTTTTTGCTAATCTTAGCAACACATGTCTGCTGACGTGTAGTACAATGAAATTAGTAGAAAAATTAGTAGCCGCTACTAAATTTTAGTAGACTTTTTGTAAAGTGGAATTTAAAATCTGTTTGCTAAAATAAGCAAAAAAAATTACGAAATACTATAAATATTAGTACAAAGGTTTATATTTATTTTTTTTATCGAGCATCAAAAATTTTAATCATATTTTTTAAAAGATGTTTTATACAAAATGAAAAAAAATCAAAGGCTTAAAAATCTTAAAAATTCTTAAAACATAAACGAATTTATCATTTTGTTTTAATTTGGTAATTTCTGTTTTGAAAAATATTTTAGTCAATTTTTTTTTTACTTTTAAGGTTAAATTTAATTGTTTTTAGGGCTGATTTTTAGAACTAAAAAACCCTTTTTAGTGCTATTTTAAGTGGATGTCCTCTTTCTAGACATGAGTCGGTATCTTCACTTCCGATCCCTTTTTTATCCTACACTCAGAATATTATGTAGTTAACTGTTTGTAGTTTAATAAAAAAGTTTTGCGTTTCATTTAAAAATAAAGGAACATACATTTATTTTTCAAAGAAATATCTATATTAACTTTTTTATACATTTATTCGAAATAATTTACTATCATTTACCATTTTTTCATTTATTTTTTTCATTTGCTTGAAATTTAATAAAAATTTACCCACAAAACGGAAACTTGTGGTTTATTTGTGTCCGCAACAGTTATTACAAATTTAAATTATGTTTGCTGTCTGTTTCAAAAAAAAATATTCAAAAAATTTCACTTTGTTTTTTTATTTAAATTGGTTGTATATATACAACATTTTTCAATACAAATTACAAGAACTTCATAAACACACATACATATACAAATACATTCACACAAAAAGTGTTTATAGCTTCATATGCAAACATACATTTTGTATTGTACGAGTATATTAAAAAAAAAAAAACAAAAAAAAAAAACAAATAATACAAAAACGGAAATAATTTCAAATAAATGAAAAAACAGTTATTTTTTAAGGATTGGTAGGTAAAATTTTGACATTTATTTTAACTGAGTATATCATTAGTTTCTTACGGATGTGTCAGTTGATTAATCAACATTTAAAAATAAATAACAAATGGCATTTAATTTAAATGAAAATTAAGTAGACCGGTTTTTAAATGAAATATCATTTCTTTTAAATGATATTTTCAGTTATTTTAACTTACAAACTTTTTTAAGTGTATGTAACATTTTAGGTCAATTTAAGTTTGTATGTATAAGTTTAAATTATTAGAAATAACATTTCCTTCAATATCGACTTTTTTAAAATTAGTATTTTTTTTTTTGCTAATTTTAGCAAATCGGTTTTCAAAAATTTGTAAAATAATTTCTCAAATTAGCAACGAAAATTTGTAGATATTCTGTAAAAATTCTGTAATTTGTAAAATGTAAATAGCAAAAAGATTTGCTAAATAATGATTTTTTTACTAAAATCAGTACAAAAATAGTAAAGTGGGATTGAAAACCGTTTACAAATTTTTCTACTAACTTTTTTTCTGAGTCTATATAATATAAAATTATATATAACACTATTAATAATTATATATGGCTTACACGGGACCGTATTTATTTACATATGACTTATACAGCACCATATATATTTATATATGACTTATACAGAATCATATATAATTATAAAGGGTGTCCCAAGACGAACGCAATTTTTAAATTTTAAATAAAACACAGATATTTAAAAAAAAAAAATCGTGAAACTTTATTATATCGTAAAGTAGACAGAATGAGGTTATGTATGGAACAATATATCGTGCAGATGGCCGCCGCGGCTTTGCTGGCATGCACGCGATCTTTTAATGAAATTTTCAATGACCGTTTTGCATGAATGCTGCGGTATTTCATTAATGCAGCGTCCAATTTCCTCTTTTAAGGCTTGAGTCGTCGTCGGCTTATTCGCGTAAACCATCGACTTCAAAAAACCCCAAAGAAAAAAATCTAATGGTGTTAAATCGCACGATCTAGGCGGCCAATTCTGATCTCCAAAACGCGAAATAACACGATCGGGAAATGACTGATGCAGCAATTGAATTGTTTCTCTGGCTGTATGAAATGTGGTGCCGTCTTGTGGGAACCACATGCCCTCCACATTCATTTCTTCAATTCTAGACAAGAAAAAACTGGTTATCATTTCTCGATACCGAACACCATTGACTGTTTGTGCTTGACCTGCCTCATTTTCATAAAAAAAGGTCCAATGATTCCTCCAGCCCAAAAACCACACCACACAGTGACACGTTGAGGATGCATTTGCTTCTCGTGAATCACTCGAGGATTTTCCTCACCCCAAATGCGACAATTCTGCCTATTGACGAAGCCATCAAGATGAAAATGGGCCTCGTCACTGAAGATGATTTTATCGGCAAAATCAGCATTTTCATATTGTCTCTCCAATACCCAATTTACGAACTCCCTTCGCTGTCCATGGTCAGCTGGCTTCAGTTCCTGAGTCAATTGAACTTTGTATGCATGAAGATGCAAATCTTTCGTCAAAATTCGCTGCAAAGTGGATTTGGAGACACCAATTTGCTGAGCTCGGTGTCGAATTGAGGTGGATGGAGTTTGAGCGATATCATCACGTACAGCTGCGACATTTTCGGTCGATCGACCTGGTCGATGGCGCGTTGTTGTCTTTACATCACTAACAGACCCAGTTTCGGCAAATTTATCCATTAATCTCTTTACAGTTGACTCTTTTGGAGCATTATTGTGACCCCAAATTGATCGCAATTTGCGAACTGTAGCCGCAAAACTTTCACCATTTTGGTAAAACAATTTCACAATGAGAATGCGTTGTTCATTCGTGTAGCGCTCCATTTTTACTAACCTCGTACCTTCTACTAGCAAACAATAACAATTGTTCAAATGTCAAACAATGACACTTAGAATGTTGCCAGATTTAAAAATTGCGTTCTTCTTGGGACACCCTTTATATGCCACCCAATATATGAGATATAACAAAATATGGTCCATTATCAGCAATATTTTTTTTTATGGTACGAGATATAATTATATATGACTAAGTATATGATCCCAGCTTAGAAATATTTTCGATATGTTATAAGATATTATTATATATGATTGAATATATTGTTTCATATTGTAATTCCTTAATGGTTTTTAAGGATAAATAATAAAATTTAAGAAAAGTATAAATTTTATTATTTTTTTAAAAATAAAAAATGATGGGCAAATTAAAAAATTCAAGAGAAAATGTATAATGGAAAAAAACACGTCCGTTGGCTTTTATAATATAATTCAATTGTTTTTATTTACATTTGTTTTGCACATTCCTTCTTTTCAGCAATGCCGTTATAATTAACATTATTTAAAAATTCATAAAAAAGAGGGTTGCCAAAGTTATATATGTTATTAACATAGTTATGCCCACTATAAAATTCATGTTTGGACATAATTTTAAACAAAAAATTTCATTTAATATTTCATTTAAATAAACAATTCAGTCATTATACATATGTAGCATTTGTTCCATTTTTTTCCAAATCACAGAATATATAATTTTATACAAGTCCCGAGTACACGAACAATGAAGTCTTATAAAGCCAGCTGTTATATATAGCTGTGTATGACTGAGTAAGGTAAGCGATCGACTAGACTTAATTTTTTATTTAAATTTTTTTTTAAATATTTCTTTATATATATTTTTAAAAACTGGATTCCATACAATATATTGTTGGATCTTATTTGACACTTATCTTATCTGCCATTTTTTGGATCAATTTAAATTCTTCTAAATCTCCAAATATATTGCTGGATCTAATATGATCTGCCATTTTTCGGATCAAATAAGATCAGCTAGATATTACAGAAGATATTAAAGAATATCAAATTACTAAATATTACTCCAGATGATTTTTTTTACTCGGTTAATAAAGATTTTTTTTTAACATGTTTTCGATTATTTTTTCAATTGAAAAATGTCATGCTTGGCATTCAATATTTTTTCATAAAAACGGTAGTTGGCTACCACAGTCACTTTAAGACCGATATGAAAAATTTAAATAGGCGATTCCATTAAAGGCATTTTTCTTTTTGTATATTTGGGTTTATTGTGCTATTTTACCGGCTTGATTTTAAAATATCCTAAACTACCTTTAAAATAACGCTAAACTACCGAAACACCGATTTATAACGGTATTTTGCAGATATAACCCAATGTAAGAGGTAATATTATGAAATAAAGCCCGTGATATTAGAAGACACATGTCACTATTGGAATCGTACTTTTAAAATTTTCGTATCGGTACTGATCAGATCGTGGTAGACAACTATGCATATATATAAAAACACACACGAAAAGGTAGTGCTTACCAACCATGGTATATATACAAAATTTGTGCGTAAAATTTTTATTCAACTAAATAATACTAATTTTAGGCATAATATGTGTAATTGTAAACACAATTAAAAACCATGAAAAAGCTCTTTTAATTTAAGAATATTTCCTTTAGAAATCTTTTTTTTTTCAAATTATATTAAGGACTTTTTGAACAAAAATTGTTTAGGAAAATATCATAGATTCTAAAAACTTTTCTATCAAGAAAACTTTGATTCTGTGGGCCTTTTTTAAGAAAAATACTACTTTTTTTTAAAATTCTAATGACCTTTTGTAATAAAAAAACAGACATTTTTAAGATTTTTTTAGAAAGTTTTTAGAAATTTTCTTTAGGAAAAAGTCTTTAGAATCTAAGAATATTTCTACTAGAAAAAGTCCTTAGAATCTAAGTATTTTCTTCAAAATCTATGAATTTTTCTTTCAAAGAAAGGCCTTGGAATCTAAGGTTTTTTGGAATATATAAACTTTTATCTAAGAAGCAGTTTGGAGAATCTGAGAATTTAAGTTTAAGGAAAAGTCCATAGAATCTTAAAATGTTTTTATCAGATAAATTTATAAATATCTATTATTTTGTGTAAGAAACATTTTCATACAAAAAAAAAAAATCATGTGTTCTACGGACTTTTTCTTATACAAATATTTTTTTAATATTTTGGGAGAGCGCCCCGGTACGCTAGTTGGTAGCGTGCTAGCTTACCACCAGAGGCTCTGGTCTGTTTTCGCTACAACGATCCGAAGGCCTTTGTTGCTAGTGCTCGGTTAGGGTATTAACATATAATTTGTAATTATATGAATAATAAATAAAATAAATAAATAAATAATATTTTGGGAACTTTTTACAAGAAATGAATTAATAAACATATTTAAAAAAAATCTAGTTTTTTTATTGAAAAGAATTAAAAAATATAAAATTTTTTAATATAATCTTTAAGACAATGAATTGAATTTTCGAAAAACCTCTTCAAAAAATAAAAAATTTTCTAAAGCTAAAAAAAATGAACTGGATCTTAATGGGTCAATTGATAAAATATTTTAATGGCATGTAAAAGATATTTTCCAGATTTAATAAACAATATATGATTGTTTTTAAGATATTTTGTAGTAAAAACAAACTGACTTAACTGATCAAATTTTGGTTTTTATGAAAACAAGACAATATTATGACTGTAAATGTTTTATTTGATGTATAATTATTTATTGATTGTTGTCAGCGTTTTATCGTTGCATAATTATCATATTTTTTTCATAGTCAGAATTTTTGTTACCACAGTATGGTCACAGCCAATCATGATATAAAATAGATGGTGCCAATCATAAAATAGTAAAATATTTACTAAATAATGATTGTAGCGACCATGTTAATGATTAGAAAACCAAAAACTTGGTTGTGACAATCATACCCGCTTGCAGCAAGCACAATATAGTAGCAGTGATCATATTGCAACCATGTTTTTCTCTGCGTGTGAAAGTGTGCACAAAAAAGTTTTACGCATTTGGTGTTTACCGAATTTACCGAATAGGAATAAATAGGAGAAAATTGTCCTAAAATAAACTGTCCTAAAATAAGCCCAACCTCTGTTGCTTGGAACTTAAAATGTACATATTTTCCTTCTCCAGTGTAGACTTGTAATAAAATGTTTTTTTTTTTGCGTAGCCAGTACTCCTATATTTAAAACTAAAGTTAACGAAGTATTGGAATTTTAAGTTTGTTTAACATAAATATAAAAAGTTTATTTATTTTATTTGTGCAAATAAACTGATTTAAATTCAAATATAAATAAAAGCATTTTATGTTTTTTTCATGTTTACTTAGTTAGGAAAAGTTTTTTCTTTTAAATGAAAATACCCAGTTGGTAATTATGCATTTAAAAGATGCAGTAAAAAAATACATAATATTCACATTAAAAAAAATATGCAAAGAAAACCAAAAAATATGCATTATACGATAAATCCAAAAAGGCACTATAATTTCAAAAATATGCACTAAAAATCAACAAATTTGTATTTAAAATTAGCCACTTTTTAAACATCATGCACAGAGAAAAAAATCATAGTTAATCTATTATATTTGAACTACCATTTAATTTTTTTTAAGAATTTTTAAATATAGTATGAATCTTATTAAAGTAAATATGATTTTACCAATGTAAAAATCGTAATATATATAAACATACATGGTCATATATGCACTTATATATGATCATACATGATCATGTATGAGAATGCATAGTTTAATATATAACCATTACCTCATATATTATCGTATATCTTTGGATCAGAAATTTAAGGGTATATGGCCGTAAATCTCCATATATGGTCGTATATGGCCATTTACCCTAAAATTTCGAATTCGAAAATATATGGAAATGTATGAAGACATGTATGGTCATATATTGAACTATGTATGGACGTATATGATCATGTATGCCAATGTATGTTCATATATCATTCAATGTATGCTCACATATACTCGTATTTCGATTTATACATCAGTATTTAAAATAAACTTTTTTGTATTTACATTAATATTTAAAAATATTTAATTTTGTTTTTCTAAATTTAAAAGTAACATAAGTAGAAACATATTTGAATTCAAAAAATAACTCAGTTTGATTTCAAGGTTGTTTCTATTCAATTTAGAAACATCAAGAGAGTTTGTTAAAAAATGAAATCCAGTATAATTGTCTTAGTATAAGAAAACAATATAATTCTTCTTTTAGTTTGGGCTTTATAAAGGTTACATTTTTTTTAAACATTTTTTATTTCAAGAAAATATATTATAAATTGCAAAATTAGTAAAAATATGCATTAGAAATCCTTAAATATACAAATAATATGCACTTACACAAGCCAAATATGCAAAATATGTATTAATAACAAAAAATATGGAAAATCAAATCGTTGACTTTTTGTTCCAAGTTCTTTGATTAGAAAACATATTTAGTCAAAATCATTTCTGGGATATAAACTACAAATATGCATCCCCAAGAAACTCGTATTTCTTAAATAATCATCTTTAATGAAAGCTTACTAATTTTTCAAATTATCTGATTTGAGTATTCTCGTTTATTTTTGTGGGGTGCAGTTACTACATTTTCATACCCTCCACCATATATGGTGAGGGCATATATCGGTTTGTCATTCCGTTGGTAACATGTCGAAATATACATCTAAAACCCCATAAAGTATATATATATTCGTGATCCTTATGCAATTTTAAGTCGATTTAGCGATGTCCGTCTGTCTGTTGACGGACGCAAGCGGAGGTGCCAATTTTTACCCAGATACCTTAATACAAACAAGTGTATTTTAGTACAATTTCATAGTAGCGACTGGCTTAGAAATTAATAATATTTTGTATTCAAATATTTTTCACCTCAAAAATTTTTTTTACCACTAAAATTTTTTTCACCTCAAAAAATTTTTTCATCTCAAAATTTTTTTACACGAAAAAAATTGTTATCGCATCCAAAAAAGTTTTTCACCTCAAAAAATTTTTTTCACCTCCATAATTTTACTTCAAAAGTTTTTTACATTATTTGTATCAAAAACAGTAGAGAACATTTTTTTGAATATTGGTGCAGGGTATTCAAAGATTCGGCACAGCCGAATTTAAGGCATTTTTTTTACTTGTTTGTGTTAAATATATTTTCTGTTTTTGAGAATTTTATTACATTTTATATTCTATAAATTTTATACCTTGCAAAGCCTTCATATAAATATGCGCTTATTTACTTACACATTTCGTATATTAATATATATACATTTATTTTTTTTTTTGTAAATATTTTGATTTAATTAACACTAAAAAAACTTTGTTGTATACGCAAAAAAAAAAAACACTTATGTATACATTAAACATTTTTGTTTAACCTTTACCATTATAAAAATGTAAAGAAAATAGTAAAATAAATCATTAGTTTGTGATTTAATTTGCAACACCTTCTAGATGTTAGTTTGAAAACACAAAATAAAAAATTTTACTTTAAGCATAGTAAGCTGTTCGAATTTCATGTGAAAAAAAAAATAATCTATAGGGTCCGCCATCTAACTTTTTTTTTTTTCAACTAGTGCTTATTTCGTGAATGGTAAACACTTGGCTCATGTCTGATTTGACAGATAATTAAATAGTTTTATCCTTCCGCTGAACGAATATGGTACGCTTGAACAACGCTGGAAAATATTGTGACATTACTTTGAAAATCATGGTAATGTTGCAGAATGTCATCTATTCAATGTCATCTTTTCAGATGAAGCTCATTTTGATCTTGGCGGGTATGTAAACAAGCAAAATTGTCGCATTTGGGGCACAGAAAACCCGCACGCATACATTGAAAAGCTGATGCACCCAAAACGAGTCACTGTTTGGTGCGTATTTTGGTCCAGAGGCATAATTGGGCCATTTTTCTTTGAAAATGAACAAGGAGTGGCCGTTACAGTCAATGGCGATCGTTATCGGGCCATGTTGAACGAATTTTTATTCACAAAAATTGGCAACATTTGGTTTCAACAGGACGGCGCTACGTGCCACACAGCCGAAGCTACACTCGATGTTTTGCGCCATGTTTTTGAAGATCGCATTATCAGCCGCAGAGCTGATGTCGTTTGGTCACTTCGGAGCTGCGATTTGACACCGTTGGACTATTATTTGTGGGGTGCCGTCAAAGATAAGTGTTACGCCGACAAGCCAGAGACAATTGACGCTTTAAAGGACAATATTCGTGAAGCCATTGGTGAAATACAGCTGCACACAATCGATAATGTGCTTAAAAATTGAACCGATCGTGTAGGCTACTGCATGACCATCCGAGGCAGCCATTTGAATGAAATTATTTTCCATTATTAACCGCAAGGATTGTACTTTAAAATAAAAAAAGAAATTTGAGAAAATACTCAGTAGTTTTTTTTTATAGCATTTTCAAAAAAAAAAAGTTATTTGGCGGACCCTATATATAAACAAAATGAATTTTCACTATAATAAATTATAATTATAATTTAATAGCCTGTTCCTCTATTTCGAAAGAACACGTTCGTTCGCTTTCTAGTCGAAAGAAAACTGATTTCTATGCGAACGATGACTCGAACGACAAGTCGAATGAAAACGTAACTGTTTTCATACAAAATTTGGTTTCTCTATTTCGAAATCAGTCACTTGCTATTTTTTTGTCGAGTAAAATGAAGCAAAATGAAGTAAAAAAAGCAATGGATAACAAAAAGTAAGTACAAAATAATGCAAATATTTATAGTTTATTAAGAATTTTAAATTTTAGTTAAAAAAAAATCAACAATGGACCGTCCGAAGACGCTTGTATTTTATATGGAAGAAAGGCCTGATTTTGCCAGAAGGACTCTGATGTTTCGCATAGGAGGAAAGTTTGGCCAGAAAACTAAACTCGTGAAACGGAGTTGCTGAGTGGTAAAAGGTATGTGTGTGTTGTCTGTGGCTAACGTTTGCCCAAGAAGCTAATATTTACATTTTTTTATTTTACATCTTTTATTTTACAAGGACTTTAGCAGTGACCGCACCGAACAGACAACAGGCAACAGAAAAGCTCTCCAAACAACAATTTCACCCACAACCAATCGATAACAAAAATTTTCACAAATAAACACAATTTCCAAATAAAAATTGATTTGTTTAGTGCTATTTTTTTATTTTATTTGTCATATACAGCTGATCACTGTTAAACAGGGTTGTTTTTGTCTTTAAGCAGTTTAGTAGTATTTTTGCTACTTTTAAAGAAAATTGTAACAAATACTCAAAATATATGATCTGGCATCTCTGTGATTTGTAAATGCGTAAGAAACAAAAATTGACACACTTAAGTCAAGTCGATCGAAAGCTTTCGAAATAGAGAAACCCAAATTGATTCGAATTCGTGTGACTTGCTTTCGTTCGACTAGTTTTTCGTTAGAGATCGAGGAACAGACTATAAATTACGATTCGAAGTCAGTTAAGTTCAAGTTAAATTGTTTTAAGTTAAAAACAATAAATAAAAAAAAGTTAGTAGAAAACTTTGTAAACGGTTTTCAATCCCACTTTACTATTTTTGTACTGATTTTGAGTAAAAAAAATATTATTTTTGCAAATCTTTTTACTATTTACATTTTAGAAATTACATAATTTTTACAGAATATTTACAAATTTTTGTTGCTAATTTCAGAAATCATTTTACAAAATTAATTAATAAAATTAATAATTTTAAAAAAGTGGATATGGAAGGAAATGTTGTTTCTAATTAAAACTTACACCTAAAAACATAAAATGGCTTAAAATGTTACATAGATTAAAAAAAATGGTTTGGAAGTGGAGATACCGACTTATATCTAAAAATAAGACATATCAATTAAAATAGCACTAAAAAGTTTTTTTTTAGTTCTAAAAATCATCCTAAAAACAATTAAAATTTGACCTTCAAAGTAAAAAATAATTGATTAAAATATTTTTCAAAACAGAAATTACCAAATTAAAACAAAATGATAAATTCGTTTGCTTTTATAACTTTTAAGCCTTTAAATTTTTTCTTTTTTGAAAAAAAGAAATAAAATAAAAAAGTTTTGATGCTCGATTAAAAATAAATTTTAAATTTTGTACTATTATTAATAATATTTAGTATTTTTTTTTGCTGATTTTAGCAAACAGATTTTAAATTCCACTTTACAAAATGTTTGCTAAAATTTAGTAGCAGACAATAGTTCTACAAATTTCATTGTATTACAAGTTAGTAGACATGTGTTGCTAAGATTAGCAAAATATACCGCTGGGCTCAAATTAGCAAAATTTCCCATAAAAAAAATTTTCAGTTGCCATTACAGAATTTTTTTTAGTGAGTGTGGCCATTATGCCCTCGGAAAAGATTAAAAAAAATCACCCAAATGTCATAGATGAATAAAGAAATTCTAAGGGCATCTAAAGTTCGTTTTTCATCATACTTTTTTATTTATTTTAAATATAATTGCCATAAACTTATATTATGAAAACCAAAGAAAAAAAGTAAATGTGTAATGACCACAATTTGTTTGTTATTCTTATAATTTTAATTAAATTAACTCTTGTTAGCATAACTTTTCATATATATATTTAGTTTGTATTATAATTTAAATGCAAAATACTTATATGATGTTTTTCCAACACTAATTAATATTTTATATAAACATAAATTTACACAAAACTACGTTGCAAATGTAGAGTAAACAAAAATTAAACTATGTGTAAAATTAGGCTGACACTATTTTGTTACAACAAAAATGTATAATATTTTCTTAAAACTTTTTTTGCAAGAATTAAACTTTAATTAAATATATTTTTCTTAAATATTTTATAAAATGACACGATACCTTGTTCAACTTACTGGTTCAATCTCAAATGTGTGGGATATTTTTTCTCAAATAACACTCTAATCAATTGAGATGTGAAAGGTACTTTGAATAACTTTCTAAAGGTGTATATTTATAGATCCTGAAGAAAACTTTTAAAAAAACTTTGAAAACAGCTGCCTAAATTGACTAATTAGTCGCAGTTCGTTTTGCCTTAGTCAAGGTTGGCAACCGAAATTAATAACGGTGTTGGTATTGATTTTCTGCTTGTTTCGGTATTGACATTGATATTTCTTTCGTATAGATATCGTCATTTCCGCTACCGAACTTCAATAACGGCAATTTTCAATAAATTATTTGTTGTTGTAAAAAAAGGCTTAAATGCGGCTGTGCCGAAGCTTTGAATACTCCCCACCAATTTCGCAAAAAAAATGTTCTGTTTTTGATACAAATAATGTAAAAAACTTTAGAAGTAAAATTAACCAGGTGAAAAAATTTTTTTGTGGTGAAAAACTATTTTTGGATGTGAAAACAAATTTTGTAGTGGAAAAAAATTTTGAGGTGAAAAAATTATTTGTGGTGAAAAAAATTTTAGTGGTGAAAAAAATTTTTTGAGGTGAAAAATATTTGGGGTGAATATAAAATATTATTCAATTCTAAGCGACTGTTGAAAAAACAAGGAGAAATATTTTACACCAAATACACCAATTTGTATGGAAAATTTAGAGGTACCTTCACATTTTCACTAATAACTTTTTAACCGCTGGACCAATTTTGCTCATTTTCAATAGCCAACTGCTCGGGAGGATGTCCAAAAATCTAGGTAAAAATTAAGATCCCCGCGACCACATCTTCGCTGCGTGATCGCTATTTCAACAGACAGCCAGACAGTCAGACAGACAGACAGACAGACAGACAGACAGACAGACAGACAGACAGACAGACAGACAGACAGACAGACAGACAGACAAACAGACAAACAGACGGACATCGCATAGTCGACTTGAAATCGCATAAGGAACACAAATATGGGGTCTTAGACCTATATTTCGACATGGTTAAAGTTAAAAAATTTACTTTAATTATATAGAAAAACTAAATTCATAGTGAGAGGCAAAATTGCTTGCCATACAATATATTAATTTGTGGCTACAGAAATTCGGTTAATATAACAGAAATTCGTTAAATACGGTCACAATCAAATTCAGTAAACCACTATTTTACCATTAAAATTTATGGTGCAGAGTTCCCATAGTATTCATTAAGGTTAGGCTTTGGTTAAATTGATTGTTTTTTTTTCGCAAAAAATAATGCTTAATGAGCACACAGGAGCAGTGTTGGTCTTTTAGTCACGAGGCGGGAAATTTAAAACGTTACGGACTTATTGCCCCCTAAAACGATTCTGATACCATTTAAAAGGAGGAGGAAGGTTAACTTGTCTGTGCCTGTTAGCTTCACGTACAGTGTGAAGTACCTGTGGGTAACTCTTGATAAATCCCTTAACTGCAATGAACACCTTGACTGCGTGTCCAATAAAGCAACCACGGCGTATTTTGACTATTAGAGGCTTTTTGAAAATATGTGGAGTCTAAGGCCACTAAGGTCTACAGGTCGTTCAATACTACAATTAAACCTATGATCAATTATGCTATCCTTGCAGAGTGTATGTAACAAAAATGGTAAAGAATATATCACCTTGGATATATTTGGCGGCAAAACATGCCCGATGGGTCCAATGGAAACTCTGCTGGGCATTCCACCATTCGGACGCGACCTATGGGGCCACATGAAGATCGCTGATATTTTAACATATGACGTATGACCCGGTCTCAAAGGTCAAGGTTACGATGGTATCGGAACAGTTCTTCGCAAGTACTTTGACAATATGTTATTTGATAGGAGCACATGGGCCAACCGGTCCTGGAAGCCTAAGCAGGGAACTCAGGTATGGTTCACTGATCGCTTTAAACAGACGAATATAGACACGGTGACGGGTGCTCTGGCCATGGGCAAGAGGCGGAGATTTTCGTCATTTATGTCTGTACGATACATAGCCTTTATAGAGGCATATTTTTTTTACTCGTTGAGTGTTTTCAAAGAAAAATTAAAAATAACTATCCCAGAAAAACCACACATTACCAAATAATGTGTAAAGTAATGTGTAGCCATAGGGGCTCATGGATTACTTTGCACCTTACTTCTCTGATGAATTTTACAGGCGATGAGCCTCAAAGAAATGTATATACCCATTACTTTAGAGGTGATAATGTAAGGGGTTACTTATATGGTTACGAGAATTGAAAAAGTAATGTGTCGAAAAATTGATTTTTAAAAAAGAGAAATTTAAAAAAAAAAAAAATTATTACAAATATTTTATTTTCGCTAGTGTTGTCAAAAGAAACATACATTACCCTTTTGCTTACAAAAAAAAACACGAAGTAATGTATCTAAAAAGAGATTTTCAAAAATATTTCAATTTTTACTTTACATTTATAAATAATAAATTACGAAATCAATAATCAGTAACTTATTACTTTATACTTGCAAATAATGAAAAAGGTAACGAGCTATCATTACAAGGTAACGCATGAGAATATCGCACACATTACCAAAGGTTTGCTGGGATTGTTATGTACTTGATAGAAAAAAAAATGAAAAATGCTGATGTGGACTAAAGCTATTCGAAAGAAATTCAAAATTTTTGCCAAAAATATATTTTTTTAAATCTACTACATATCCAAATTACATTAAGATCAGCGGCCAACACCTCTTTAGAAGCTTAGTTTGAAAAATATCCACAGAAATTCCTTTAACTCATATTTGCACACATATAAATGCCATCTTAATTAGGAAAACCAAACATATGTATATTCGTTGCTATGAGTATTTTATCATATGTACTTATGTGTATCAAAATTTTAACGATCTAAATTTCATAATTTAAAAGCAAATAAAACTTTATGTAAATATTTGCATGTGTATTTCATGTAATTATAAGAATCAGTTATGTTCTTTTAACTAAATATGAATTTATCATATTCGCACCTTTCTATTAATTCATTACGGGAGTGAGTTTTTTAAAATCCCCATAAAAGGTATAATTTTAAAAATTGTAAAATTATAACAATTAACTTTGTTTAAATATTTAGCAATTTTTTTAAGAAAATAATTAGTAATTAGATTAAGCTAACTATGCCGGGCCAAAGAGGGTTTAATAGTTTCCATTGATTTTATTTATTTTATTTTTTTAATATGAGTATTGTAAGATTTATTTACATATAAAGTTATTTAAAACATTTCAAATTGATTAATCGAAATTTTTGTTCTTTAATTCAGAAAAGCTTAATAAAGATAAAGTGTTAATAGGTCTTGAAAAAGAAATACTACTTATTGAAATTGTTTGGAAGATAATTATAGTAGTTTTGTTCAGTAGCAGATCATTAAATTTAAAAAAAGCGTACAATTTTTGATTTGTATGCACTGTGGCTTATGAGTGTTTATTATTTTAATTGTAAAGGGTGGTTAAATTTTAAGGGCCGATGTTGATTTTGAATAAAACACAAGTTATTTAAGAAATTATTGTCATTTCTTCTTATTGTGATAATATGGTATGGTTCAATTATGTATGGAACAAAATATCGGCCAAATGGCCGCCGCGACCTCGGCTGCACACCTCTAACCAATGGTCCAAATTTTGGATGACGCTGAGGCATAATTGAGGTTCTATGCCGTTAATGTGCCGAATTATCTCATCCTTTAGCTCTTGAATTGTTGCTGGCTTATCCACGTACACCTTTTCTTTCAAATTACCCCAAAGAAAGAAGTCCAACGGTATCAAATCATATGATCTTGGCGGCCAATGGATATCGCCACCACGTGAGATAACACGGTCATTGAATTTGTCGCGCAAAAGAGCCATTGTTTCGATAGCTGTGTGGCAAGTGGCACCGTCTTGTTGAAAGCACGTATCGTCCAGGGTCATATCCTCAATTCATGGCCACAAGAAGTTCGTTATCATCTCGCGATAGCGAACACCATTTACGGTAAATGCTTGGCCGACCTCATGACACACTATCGCGAACAACAGCAGAACGAACTGGGCGAGCATGCACAGGTGTTTTCACAGACCCAGTTTGCTGAAATTTGTCCATGGTTCTCCCGATTGTGGACACATTTGGTCGATTATGCTGACCAAAAAAAAAAAATCACGAAGTGCACGAAATACATTTTGATTTGAACGCCCATTTTCATACTAAGCCTGAATAACTTTAACGCGTTGCTCGATTGTGTATCTTTCCATGGTTCAAATTGAGTTAGTCTGAAATTGAAAAATGTCAAATGAAATGCAGAAAAAACTTGACGTTTAGGTGTGGTTCACATTTAACATTGGCCCTTAAAATTTAACCACCCTTTATTTATGATTTAAAGAGCATCATATGTTTTTTAGGAATTATGATTGTCGTCAGTGGCTTGCCAAAGATTTTGTTTGGAGTGGGGGGGGGGGGAGTGGAGGGGAAGGCAAAAATAAATTTTCCTTTTTTTTTTTTAAAGCTGCCAATTTCTAAACCTAAATTTGTTGACCTTTTTGAAGCATTTGAAACAGCTTTTAAATTCATAAACAATTTTTATAAAAAACTTACTTATTACATTGACTGAGATCTAATGTAAACGTTAAATAATAAGTACATTTTGATTGTTTTTGTAAATAATAAATTCTTTACCACATTATCGTGCCGGAAAATCTATTTGTTAGGCGAAAATTGTTACTAAAACTCGCTCAATTTTTGTTAAAAAATTTTCATTTTGTTTTTCGTTTATTAATAGTTGTAGCAGTTGGCGCCGCAAGCGAAAATTTTATTTTTCATACATTAAGAACAAATATAATTCTTAACAAGATTCAAAATTGCCAAGCCTAAAAATTTTATAAGATCGTTGGATGCTGCAAAAACCGCATAATGGAAATTAATGGCTCTTCCATTGTTACCAGCAAATTTAATAAGAACTGGCTGGGAGGACACACTCTTGGACGGAGAGCAAAAATTTACTTAATTTTTGAATTATTTTAAAAGTCGTAACGTAACCACATCACCAAAATATTTGATTTAAATAAAATGACTTTTTTCTATTTCTTTAAAATATTTCAATTTAGGTTGGCCCAAGTAACTGTAATATTTTGAATTAGTACATTCGGATGTTATTGATTCCATGCAGTATAAATACGTATAATGCTGCACATAAGCAACATTTCCTTGCATTCCATATTTTGGGGTAATTTTTCATTTCATCATATTTGGGGTCATTTTTTATTTCTTCACGTTGATGTTAATTTACATAATGAATAAATGCCTTAATATAATAAATGAAAAATATGCCCCAAACTTATTTTTGGGGCTAATTTTCATTTGGTTGGGGTAATTTTTCATTATATTTTTAGTGTTAATTTTCATTATGAAGTTTTGCCCAAAAAAAATGGGACTTAATTACATTTTTAGATTAGGGTCGTCTTTCTTGAAGCCATTTTCCACAACGCCACCGTGAACTACATCGTATTTTTAAAAATAAAAAAAGCCAAGATAATGTGGGAACGTGGAATAGCCACGTGCAATTTTTTACTCAAATTCAAAGACCATTTCAAAAACGATTAGATTATTTCAAAAACATTTGTAATGACTCCAAATGTTGTTTGTAAAGCATCATTTGAAATTCAAAAACATCAAATAAAATAATATAAATATTTGTTGAATTTTAATAAATTTTTTAATGCGTTTGGAATTTTTTAATTTTAGTAGAAACTTTTAATTATCGATTGCGAATTTTAGAATTTTATTTGTAATTTTTTGAATTTAAATTGTATTCTTTTATTTCGTATTTTTTTTTAATTTCAATTGTTATTTTTGGACAATTTTGTCTATTTTTTATAAAAAAGCTTTATATCTCCTTTTATATCTCTATAACTACTTGTTTCCATATATGAACTTCAACGGTACACAAAATATACCAATTATATTGTATGTCTTGCTTTACAATCACTAAAAAAAAAATTTAATTTATTTGTTAGCTTTTTGTTGTTTTTAATATTTTATTAAATTTAAAATAGAAAAATTTCAAATATTTTTATGACAAGTATTTTTGTTAACATTTAAAAGAGAAAAGCCAAGAATTGCCAAGATTTGGCAGCATTTTTTAAATTCTTACTTTTTAACTACTATAACTACTTTGAAAGTCTTTATAAGTTATGTTGTTAATTAAATATTTTCAATTTCAAATACATATGTTTCGATATAAAAATAAATTTATAAATCTGAAATTTTAGGGATTTCAGTTAAGACTTAATGTGGTATTCGAATCTCAGATTTTTAATTAAATAAAAGTAATACAATTGGAATCACAATTTTTGTTTGATTTAAAAGAAAATATATAAATTAAATAATTACATTTAGGACCTGTGCGAGGTACACTCTGAAAAAAAAGTTAGTAGAAAAATTTGTAAACGGTTTTCAATCCCACTTTACTATTTTTGTACTGATTTTTAGTAAAAAAATTATTATTTAGCAAATCATTTTGCTATTTACATTTTACAAATTACAGAGTTTTTACAGAATATTTACAAATTTTTGTTGCTAATTTCAGAGATCATTTTACAAATTTTTGAAAACCGATATGCTAAATTTAGCAAAAAAAAATTACTCATTTTAAAAAAGTGGATATTGAAGGAAATGTTATTTCTAATAATTAAAACTTATACATACAAACTTAAATTGCCCTAAAATGTTAAAAGGGATCGGAAGTGAAGATACCGACTCATGTCTAAAAAGAGGACATCCACGTAAAATAGCACTAAAAAGGGTTTTTTAGTTCTGAAAATCAGCCCTAAAAACAATTAAATTTAACCTTAAAAGAAAAAAAAAAAAATGGACTAATATATTTTTCAAAACAGAAATTACCAAATTAAAACAAAATGATAAATTCGTTTATGTTTTAACAATTTTTAAGATTTTTAAGCCTTTTAATTTTTTTTCATTTTGTATAAAACATCTTTTAAAAACTATAATCAAACTTTTTGATGCTCGATAAAAAAAATAAATCTAAAACTTTGTACTGATATTAATAGTATTTAGTAATTTTTTTTGCTGATTTTAGCAAACAGATTTTAAATTCCACTTTACAAAAAGTCTACTAAAATTTAGTAGCGGCTACTAATTTTTCTACTAATTTCATTGTACTACACGTCAGCAGACATGTGTTGCTTAGATTAGCAAAAAATACCGCTGGGCTCAAATTGGCAGAATTTCCCGTAATAACAGCAAAATTTTCAGTTGCCATTACAGACTTTTTTTGGTGAGTGTAGCCAGCTTACATCCACACAAAATACAACATTTAAAAAGAATAAACTACATATATTTTTTTTTCTAACATTTTTTTTTATTAATTTTGCTTTACTGATTTTTATACCCAATACTGAGTAATAGCAGATAAAGATAGTCGATGTGTAAATCAACCTTTAATTACTCCTTTTTTAAAAAACGTTCAAAAAAAGAAAAAGGCTTTAAATTAAATAAAATAGGCAATTTATTGACTTTTACAAACTTAAATGTATTTTTGGTTGTTTTTCCCAAATAATATTAAGAGTATGAAAATAATTAATAATAGAGGAAGTATAAGTATAGAGATTTCATTGAAAGAAGCAGCCAAATAAAATTTTGTTCATATTAAAATGTTCGGTAACTCAGAGAAAATTAAGAAAATTTCCCTAAATTTAAAGCAAATTTTTTTCATTTCATTTGGACTTGCAAAGAAAATCAATTGGAAATATGTATAATACACATAGTAAAAAAATTGTATTTTGGAAATAATTTCGGGCCAGCCTGGGCACGCCACTGATTGTCGTACTTTAGCATATTATGATAGTCCTGATTTTAGCATAATATAGTCTCTGCAGCTATATTATAATTCGAAACTATTAAAAAATTCTTTAAATTTTAAAATATTTCCTTACACGCAGAGAAAAACATGGTTGCAATATGATCACTGCTACTATATTATGCTTGCTGCAATCGGGTATGGTTGTCATAACCAAGTTATTGGTTTTCTAATCATCAACATGGTCGCTACCATCATTATTTAATAAATATTTTACTATTTTATGATTGGCACCTTCTATTTTATATCATTATTGGCTGTAACCGTACTGTGGTTCCAAAAATTCTGACTGTGAAAAAATATGATAATTATGCAACGATAAATGCTGCCATCAATCAATAAATAATTATACATCAAATAAAAAATGACATTTACAATCATAATAATGTCTTGTTTTCATAAAAACTAAATCTGGACAAATCTGGAAAATATCATTCACATGGCATAAAAATATTTCATCAATTGACCCATTTTTTTTAAAGAGGTTTTCCGAAAATACAATGAATTGAATTAAAGATTCTATTAAAAAATTGTATATTTTTTAATTCTTTTCAATAAAAAAATTAGATTTTTTTAAAATATGTTTATTAATTCATTTCTTGTAAAAAGGTCCCAAAATATTATTTATTTATTTATTTATTTTATTTATTATTCATATAATTACAAATTATATGTTAATACCCTAACCGAGCACTAGCAACAAAGGCCTACGGCTCGTTGTAGCGAAAACAGACCAGAGCCTCTGGTGGGAATTGAACCCACGACCCCCGCACTGATAAGCTAGCACGCTACCAACTAGCCTACCGGGGCGCTCTCCCAAAATATTAATAAAATATTTGTATAAGAAAAAGTCCGTAGAACACATGATTTTTTTTTATGAAAATGTTTCTTACACAAAATAATAGATATTTATAAATTTATCTGATAAAAACATTTTAAGACTCTATGGACTTTTCCTTAAACTTAAATTCTCAGATTCTCCAAACTGCTTCTTAGATAAAAGTTTATATATTCCAAAAAAACCTTAGATTCTAAGGCCTTTCTTTGAAAGAAAAATTCATGGATTCTGAAGAAAATACTTAGTTTCTGAGGATTTTTTCTAGTAGAAATATTCTTAGATTCTAAAGAATTTTTCTTAAAGAAAAATTTATAAAAAAATCTCAAAAATGTCTAAAATTTTTTATAACAAAAAGTCAATAGAATTAAAAAAAAAATTAAGTAGTTTTCTTAAAAAAGTCCACAAAATCAAAGTTTTCTTGATAGAAAAGTTCTTAGAATCTATGATATTTTCCTTAACAATTTTTCCTCAAAAAATTCTTAATATAATTTAAAAAAAAAAAACATTTCTAAAGGAAATATTCTGAAATTTAAAGAGCTTTTTCATAGTTTCTAAGAACTTTTCCTTTAAGAAATTTTCTTAGATTATGGATCATATAATGATAATCCAGGAATCATAATATAGTTATGAGGGACAATAATATTGAGCATACTATGATTACGTGCGATCATATTATGATAATTTCAATATAACATGTTTATTTAGGACTATTATATGGTCACTTTTGAATCATAGTATAATTGTAGGGACGATATTATGGTAAAAACATGTTTAGTTTATTATAATGTGATAACCATATTATAGTACAACCATGATTGGTACAACCATAAACCCAAAAATGTATGATGCTCTTCGACTATGATTGTCCCAACCATGTTTTTTCTTTGCGTGTAAAAAATATTTTTCCTAAAAACAAATTTCATATTAAGAACTTTTTTAAGAAAACTTCTTTGATTGTATAGACTTTTAAAAATACTTCAAGGAATTTTTAAATTCTAGATTGTCTGGACTTTTTCTAATAGAAAAATTCTTACATTCTAAAAATATTTTTAACAGTTTTTAGATAGTTCTAAGGTCTCAGATTTTTTCTTTTAGAAAAAGTCCTAAGAATCTAATAATATAACTACTAGAAAAAGTTCTTAAAATCAAACAATTTTTGATGATGAAATGTCCTCAGAATCTAATAATTTTTTTATTCAAAAAAAGGCCTAGAGTCTAAGTTTTTTTTTTTACATATATGAATTTTTTTGAAGAAAAAGTTTGCAGAATCTGAGAATTTTACTTGAAGGAAAAGTCCATAGAATCTAAAAATGTTTCTATTAGAAAAATTTCTTTATCTATATAATCTTTTTGACAATGATTGCTTTCAACAATGAATTGATTAGTGTAAATTCTAATGTTATATGTATAAGAAAGTTTCGAAAATAAAACTCCTCAGGTGGAAATGATCATATATTATTATTTTTACAGGGAGTGAGGGAACTGATATAATTGTTTTTACGAAAACAAGACAGTGTTATGACTGTAAATGTCAAAGTCATATTTTATTTATAATTATTCATTGATTGTTGTCAGCATTTTATAGTTCCATAATTACCATATTGTAGTCAGTATGGTTACAGCCAATCATGTTATAAAATATAAAGTAGCAATCATGAAATAATAAAATATTTACTATAATAATGATCGGCATTGGCCATTTGCTTTTAGGAAGTTGTTTTATATTTATGTATGTTTATAAAAAATACCTCCTTTTTCTGAATGTGCTCTCGAAGGATGTTCTCCAGAATTGGCAGCTGGTGTTATTTGGTTGAAACGAAAACAAAATTAGTAAATATTGCCTCGAACATATTTCTATATTTGAAAATGGTAGCATACACTCAGAATATTATGTAGTTTACTGTTTGTAGTTTAATGACAAAAACAACAAAAATCCGTTCAATTAAAAAATAAAGAAACATACATATATTTTTCCAAGAAATATCGATTTTAACTTTTTTATACATTTATTCGAAATTATTTACTATCATTAACTGATTTTTTTAGTTTGTGTTATTTTTTTCATTTATTTGAAATTTAATAAAAATTTATCCACAAAACGGAAATTTGTGGTTTATTTGTGTCCATTACAGTTATTACAAATTTAAATTTTGTTCACTGTTTCTGTAAAAAAAAAAATTCAAAAAATTCAAATTTTTGTATTTAAAAAAATTATTTCAATTTAATTACAAGAACTCCATAAACACAAATACATACACAAACACATTCACACAAAATTTATCTATAGTCAATGCATACATACATTTTGTAGTTAAAAAAAATACAAATACGGAAACAATTTAAAATAAATGATAAAATCATTAATTTTTTATGAAATTGGTAAATACAATTTTAACACTTATTTTAACTGATTATATAAGTTGTATAAATAACATTTAAAGATAAATAACAAAATCCATTTGATTTAAAAGAAAATTAAGTGAAATTTCATTTCTTGTAAATGACATTTTTTGTTATTTTAACTTACAAACTATTAAAAGTGTACATAACAAATTTTTACTTATTTCAAGGAGTAATTCTTTTAATTCTTTTTGCAAGCAGCCCTAATTAAATGACAATATTTTTACTTGTAAAAAAAATCCTACCTGCAGTTAAGCAAAAAAGTTTAGCTACCCATCAAAACCACACATTACCAAATAATGGGTAAAGTAATGTATAGCTATAGGGGCTCATGGATTACTTTACATCTTACTTCGTTGATGAATTTTACAGGCGATGAGCCTGAGGTGATAATGTAAGGGGTTACTTATATGGTTACGAGAATGGAAAAAGTAATGTGCCTAAAAATAGATTTAACATTTAAAAAGAGGAATTTTTATTAAAAAAAAATTATTACAAATATTTTATTTAAATTATTTGTCATTAAATGTAATGTTGTCATGATGGGAATCGAACCAGGGAACTCTGGTTGCCAGCCAAGAATTCTACCCACTGAGCCATCGACGCTATAGTATTTGATTGCTTTAAACTTATATGAATTGTTGCGCTTCGTTTTTTCGCTAGTATTGTCAAAACAAACATACATTACCCTTTTGCTTACAAAAAAACACAAAGTAATGTATCTAAAAATAGATTTTCAAAAATATTTTAAATATTACTTAACATTTATAAATCATATATTACGTAATTAATAATGAGTAACTTATTACTTTATGCTTGCAAATAATGAAAAATGTAATGAGCTATCATTACAAGGTAACGCATGAGAATATTGCACCCATTACGAAAGTTTTGCTGGCTAATTCATGCTAATATTTATTAAAAGGTAATACTGTTCGTACGCACAGAAAACAGATTCCTTGTGGGTAATGAATTTCTTGTCAACCAAATAATTTGGTTACAGCAACAGAATATTATGTGGTTTACTCTTTGTTGTATAATAAAAAAAGTTTTCAGTTCTGTTAAAACTAAAGGCGCAAACATTAATTTTTTGATTAAATATTTTTTTTATACATTTGTTCAAAATAGCTTACTGCCATTTACTGATTTCTTTCAGTTTTATTTATTTACTTTTCTTTAATTTGAAACTAAATAAAAATTTTCCCACAAAATGGAAATTTGTGGTTTATTTGTTTCCGTTACAGTTATTACAAAATTAACTTTTATTTTTTGTTTGAAAAAAAAAATAAATTAAAAAAATTCTAACTTGTTTTTAATTCAAATTGTTTGTTTATACACAAAATTATTTCAATTCAAAAACAAAAACTTCATAAACACACACACATCCACACATATGGTCATTTACACAAAATGTGTCTATAGACTGTGTGAGTATACATGTGATGGATTGAAAAAAAAAAAAAAAACAAAAATACAAAAAAAAAAAAACGGAAACAATTTCAAATAAATGAAAAATCTATTATTTTTAACGGAATCGATAACATTTATTTTAAACAGAATAATCATTAGTTTTTTTTTATTGATGTTTTTTTTTTTTTTTACGTTAGACTAACACTCAGGGGATGCCCCCTACTAATGCAGTGCATTGTGTTAGAATTAGGAAAATATGTTATGAGAGGGAGGAAAGAGGGAGTAGTGTTGAAGAGTACAGACAATATGCAATATATCTGCAATAGTACAACAACCGGGTACACACTTTGTTGCTGAATTGGTTACTCAGTGATCAGTGCTATGCCTTCATCACTAATTGGCCCAACAACAAAAATAATACAAGGCGGTTGTACCATGCAAAATAGAGAAAAAAAAATTAAAAAAGGGAGAGGAAAGGGAAGGAAAAAAATCTAGCAACAATAATACAGGCAAATAGAGACATTAAAGCCCTTTGCCCCTTTCAGTTTTTTTTTATTTTTTTATTAATTGATTTATTGTAATTATTATTATATCAACACTGGACAAAAAAACCGTGCGTATAAATTCGATTTAACGACACTAAAAACATAAACGATATATGGCGACAAAATGCGTGTTGACAGTTTAAAAGACAGAACACAGACAGACAGAAACCTATTAAAAACTAAAATATAATAAACCTATTAAAAACTAAACCTATTTAAAAGACTGAACACTATATCATTTCTTTAAAATATTATTTTCAGTTATTTTAACTTACCAACTATTTAAAGTGTAAAAAGAAACTTTTTACAACAGACTCATGTCCATTTTTAACCAAATTGACTTTGTCACAATTATTGGTGGCTGCAACCAAACAATTCAGTTGGCTTAAAATCCCTTCATCTCAATGATCTGTTTTCTCTGTGTACCTAATTTGTTTTTTTTTAATATCTTTTCATTGTGCAAAGACATTCGATTAAAAGTTGTTTTTGTTTTTAATAATATTATGTTGTATTGTAATAATTTTCCTAATCCTTAAACAGGCTTTTAAACTTGTTTTACAAATTATAAATTTACTGATAAAACATACACCAGGGATACATTAAACGGTGGGCGGAAAAGGAACAATTTAACATATGCCTCTGCATCTACAAAGAGTAAAAAAAAAGATAAAAAGTTGTTTAATTTAATTAATAAACACAAACATTCTTGGGAAATTGAAAGAAAAAAAAAAACTCTTCAAAGATAAGAGCAATGAAAGAAAATGCCATAAAGTTGTTATTTTAAAGATAAATTGTTACAAAATGTTTTCTTAACGTATGGCAAAATAAGTAAATGACAAAAATCAATTGAAACAAGATGGAAAAAGTAAACAAATTGGATTTTTTTTTTCTTTTTTTTAACTGAGACTGCTTAAGTGTTAAAAAGATATTCAAAAAATGTTACTTTACACCCATACAATCTTATACTTATTTGAACACACACACACACACACACACTTACACTCATTCACTTAAATGTTAACAAGAAGAAAAGAAGTCAAGCACCTGAATATTGCATTAATACCAAAGGTCCTTATACTCATGGAACATGAGGTAAGCTATAAGGTAGAGCTGAAGTAAAATAATATTTTTGTTTGTATGTTGAAACTACAAAAAAACAGCATGATGGTACTTTACGTAAATTGATGTGGGGGAACCCAATATGCAAGAAAGCAAACTGTAAAGTGATGTCATGTGTTTTATGTTCTATGTTTTTTTTTTTAATATAATTTTCATTCTCCACTCGCATATAACTTAGGAATATTCTCTCATGTGTGAAGACAAATCAACTTAAAACGTTTTGGTTTAAAAAAGAAATAATTTTCTTTAAAATTTCTCAACACCATTTCGAATTTTGTTTTTAAAATAAATCCTTAAAATTGCACTTCAAAAAATTTGTTTGTAATTTAGCAGAAATTTTTTTTAATTTTCAAACTGCAATAAAATCAGCAGCATATACCCACCGTTGAATTGTGTATGGAAAAAGGCAAGATGAACCCATTAAAATTGATTTTCCTGACCAACTGAAGCAGTTTTTTCATCTAATTAAACTAAATAATTTCATAATATGAGCGCCCCGGTAGGCTAGTTGGTAGCGTGCTACACTCACCAAAAAAAGTCTGTAATGGAAACTGAAAATTATGCTGTTATTACGGGAAATTTTTGCTGATTTGAGCCCAGCGGTATTGTTTGCTAATCTTAGCAACACATGTCTGCTGACGTGTAGTACAATGAAATTTGTAGAAAAAATTAGCTGCCGCTACTAAATTTTAGTAAATTTTTTCTAAAGTGGAATTTAAGATCTGCTTGTTAAAATCAACAAAAAAATTTACTAAACATTATTAATATTAGTACACAATTTCAAATAAACTTTTTTATCAAACATCAAAATTTTTTTATTTTATTTATTTTTTTCAAAAAGTATTTTAGATAAAATTAAAAAAAAAAATCAAAGGCTTATAAATTATAAAAACATAAACGAATTTTTCATTTTGTTTTAATTTGGTAATTTCTGTTTTGAAAAATATGTTGGTCAATTTATTATCTACTAAGGTAAAATTTTAATTGCTTTTAGGACTGAATTTTAGAACTGAAAAAATCTTAGATGTATTCACTTCCGATCCCTTTTTTAATCTTTGTATAATTTTAAGATAATTTAAGATTGTAGGTGTAAGTTTTAATTAGAAAAAACATTTCCTTCAATATCCACTTTTTTAAAATTTGTAACTTTTTTTTTTGCTAATTTTAGCAAATCGGTTTCTGAAATTAGCAACAAAAATTTGTAAATATTCTGTAAAAACTCTGTAATTTGAAAAATGCAAATAGCAAAAATATTTGCTAAATAATATTTTTTTTTTTGACTAAAAATTAGTACAAAAATAGTAAAGTGGGATTGAAAACCGTTTACAAATTTTTCTACTAACTTTTTTTCTGAGTGTAGCTTATCAGTGCGGGGGTCGTGTGTTCAATTCCCACCAGAGGCTCTGGTCTGTTTTCGCTACAACGAGCCGAAGGCCTTTGTTGCTGGTGCTCGGTTAGGGTATTAACATATAATTTGTAATTATATGATTAATAAATAAAATAAATAAATAAATTTTATGTTTTAAATTTATATATTTTTGCGTTGCTATTATGTGTTCTTTTTACGTAACTGTATTTCTGAATGGATAATGATGCACGCTGAGAAAAAACATGGTTGCAATATGATCACTGCTTTTATATTGTGCTTGCTGCAATCGGGTATGGTTGTCACAACCAAGTTTTTGGTTTTTTAATCATTAACATGGTCGCTACAATCATTATTTAGTAAATATCTTACTATTTTATGAATGTCACCTTCTATTTTATATCATGATTGGCTGTAACCATACTGTGGTAACAAATATTCTGACTATGAAAAAAATATGATAATTATGCAACGATAAAACGCTGACAACAATCAATAAATCATTTACAATCATCAAATAAAACATTTACAGTCATAATATTGTCTTGTTTTCATAAAAACCAAAATTTGATCAGTTAAGTCAGTTTGTTTTTACTACAAAATATCTTATAAAACAATCATATATTGTTTATTAAATCTGGAATATATCTTTCACATGTCATTAAAATATTTTATCAATTGACCTATTAAGATCCAGTTAATTTTTTTTAGCTTTAGAAGATTTTTTTTTTTAAAGAGGTTTTTCGAAAATTTTTTTATACATACAGTTTGGTTGAAATATATTTTTTTATTCAATATAATCTCCTAGAAGCTCAATACACTTGTTCCAATGATCTTCCATTAATTTTATCCCATCCTTATAATGGTTTTCCGGAAGCTCTGCAAAATAACCGTCTACGGCTGCTATGGCCTCTTCACTCGACGAAAAATGCTTTCCACGAAGGAATTGTTTGAGATTTCTGAAGAGATAGTAGTCACTGGGAGCCAAATCTGGTGAATACGGTGGATGTTCAAGCAATTCGTACTTTAATTCTTTGAATTTTGCCATCGTCAAAAAACTTTTGTAAGCATGTGCATTGTCTTGATGAAAAATGAATATTTTCTTCTTTAAACAAGGTCTTTTCTTAAGAATTTTTTCATCCAGCTGATCCAAAAGGCTGCAATAATATTCAGAGTTGATTTTACCTTTCTGAAAATAATCAATCAAGAAAATTCCTTTTGCATCCCAAAAAACTGATGCCATAACCTTCTTTGCTGATCGTTGTGACTTCACCTGCTTTGGAGCTGAACAAACAGCTTCAGTCCACTGTAAACGTTCTTGTTTCAATTTAGGATCATGGTGATAGATCCAAGTCTCATCCATAGTTATAAAACGACGCAAGAAGTCGGTTTTATTCGGTTTAAAACGCTCCAAATTACGCTGAGAAATTTGTTTTCGATCTAATTTTTGTTGAATTGTTAATGTGTGCGGCACTAACTTTCCAAACAGTTTTTTCATACGTAATTCTTCATGTAAAATATGGAGTACTCGTTCGTCTGACATGCCTATGGCATTAGCAATTTCACGCTTAGTCAAACTTGGATCTTCACTAACCATATTATGTACCTGCTCAATGATTTCTGCTCAATGATTTCGCGTGGATCGCCTTCAAGGCTGGTACGACCACGTTTAAATTCACCAGCCCAAAATTCAACGGTGCGTTTTGAAGGTGAGGACTCCTTATACACTTCTAACAATTGTTCATAAATTTCCTTTGCTTTTAAACCCTTCAAAACAAAGAATCTAATGACTGCACGATATTCAATTTTTTCCATATTAAAAAAAAATCAATGACACGTCAACTTCAAATGGCTTGTAAACAAAGAAAGAATTGACAGAATGACTTGCAACTTTGCATGTGTTCTCAGGACAGTTATACCAACTTGAGAAAAAAAAGTTTGGAGCTAGCAGTGCCATCTCTTGGTGAGCGCAGGAACTTTTCAACCAATCTGTATAATATTATTTACACTAATCAATTCATTGTCAAAAAGATTCTTTTAAAAAATTTTATATTTTTTAATTCTTTTCAATAAAAATAATTAGATATATTTTTTTAAATATGGCTATTAATTCATTTCTTGTAAAAAGTTCCCAAAATATTAATAAAATATTTTTTATAAGAAAAAGTTCGTAGAACACATGATTTTTTTTTGTATGAAAATGTTTCTTACACAAAATAATAGATATTTATAAATTTATCTGATAAAAACATTTTAAGATTCTATGGACTTTTCCTTAAACTAATATTCTCAGATTCTCCAAACTGTTTCTTAGATAAAAGTTTATATATTCCAAACAAACTTAGATTCTAAGGCCTTTCTTTGAAAGAAAAATTCATAGATTTTGAAGAAAATACTTAGATTCTAAGGACTTTTTCTAGTAGAAATATTCTTAGATTCTAAAGAATTTTTCCTAAAGAAAATTTCTAAAAACTTTCTAAAAAAATCTTAAAAATGTCTTAAGTTTTTTTATTACAAAAAGTCATTAGAATTTAAAAAAAAAAGTAGTATTTTTCTTAAAAAGGCCCACAGAATCAAAGTTTTCTTGATGGAAAAGTTTTTAGAATCTATGATATTTTCCTTAACAATTTTTGTTCAAAAAGTCCTTAATATAATTAAAAAAAAAAAAGATTTCTAAAGGAAATATTCTTAAATTAAAAGAGCTTTTTCATGGTTTCTAAGAACTTTTCCTTTAAGAAATTTTCTTAGATTACGGATCATATAATGGTAATCCAGGAATCATAAAATAGTTATGAGGGACGATAATATGATAACATTTTGAGCATACTATGATTACGTGCAATCATATTAAGATAAATTCAATATAACATGTTTATTCAGGACCATAATATGGTAATTTTTGAATCATAATATAACTGTAGGGATCATATTATGGTAAAAATATGGTTAGTTTATTATCATAATATGATAACCATATTATAGTATGACCATGGTTGGCACAACCATAAACACAAAAATATATGATGCTCTTCGAATATGATTGCCCCAACCATGATGTTTCTTTGCGTGTGGCGCCTTAAGTGGAAGCTCCAGAGATATTACGATGAATATGGTAAACATATTGGCTAAATATAAGAAAGGCTTAACTCTGGCTAACATAAACGCTCAAAGTTTGAATAACAAAATCGACGGACTTAGATTTGTTTTTGTAGAATCAAATATTAATATTACACTCAGAATATTATGTAGTTAACTGTTTGTAGTTTAATTAAAAAGTTTTCCGTTCCATTTAAAAATAAAGGAAGATACATTTATTTTTCAAAGAAACATCTATATTAACTTTTTTATACATTTATTTGAAATAATTTACTATCATTTACCGATTTTTTTCAGTTTCATTTATTTTTTTCATTTGTTTGAAATTTAATAAAAATTTACCCACAAAACGGAAACTTGTGGTTTATTTGTGTCCGTAACAGTTATTACAAATTTAAATTTTGTTTGCTGTCTGTTTCAAAAAAAATATTCAAAAAATTTCAATTTGTTTTTTTATTTAAATTGGTTGTATATATACAAAATTTTTTCAATACAAATTACAAGAACTTCATAAACACACATACATATACAAATACATTCTCACAAAAAGTGTTTATAGCTTCATATGTATACATACATTTTGTATTGTACGAGTATATTAAAAAAAAAAAACAAAAAATACAAAAACGGAAATAATTTCAAATAAATGAAAAAAACATTTATTTTTTAAGGATTGGTGGGTAAAATTTTGACATTTATTTTAACTGAATATATCAGTTGTTTCTTACGGATGTGTCAGTTGATTAATCAACATTTAAAAATAAATAACAAATGGCATTTAATTTAAATGAAAATTAAGTGGACCGGTTTTTAAATGAAATATCATTTCTTTTAAATGATATTTTCAGTTATTTTAACTTACAAACTTTTTTAAGTGTATTTGTGTCTCTGAAACTTGGCTATCTCCTACGACACCTGTTAGTCTTATATGCCTAGATGGCTACAAAGTTTTTAGGGAGGATAGAATTGGTAATGCCGGCGGTGTGGCTATTTTTGTGAAGGACTACATATCGTGAAAAGTTTGCCTTAAATCATTTAATGATCTCACGTTAAATAGGGAAAAAGTCGAATATAATTTTTTTGAAATTTTGTGATTCAACGTTCCACTCAGAAAAAAAAGTAAGTGGAAAAATTTGTAAACGGTTTTCAATCCTACTTTACTATTTTTGTACTGATTTTTAGTAAAAAAAATATTATTTAGCAAATGTTTTTGCTATTTGTATTTTGCAAATTACTGAGTTTTTACAGAATATTTACAAATTTTTGTTGCTAATTTCAGAAATCATTTTAAAAATTTTTAAAAACCGATTTGCTAAAATTAGCAAAAAAAAAAATACTAATTTAAAAAAAGTGGATATTGAAGGAAATGTTATTTCTAATTAAAACTTACACCTACAAACTTTAAAGTGCCTTAAAATGTTACATGGATTAAAAAAGAGATAGGAAGTGAATATACCGACTCATGTCTGAAAATACACTCAGAAAAAAAAGTTAGTAGAAAAATTTGTAAACGGTTTTCAATCCAACTTTACTATTTTTTTACTGATTTTTAGTAAAAAAAATATTATTTAGCAAATCCTCTTGCTATTTACATTTTACAAGTTACTGAGTTATTACAGAATATTTACAAATTTATGTTGCTAATTTCAGAAATCATTTTACAAAAGTTTGAAAACCGATTTGCTAAAATTAGCAAAAAAAAAAATACTAATTTTAAAAAAGTGGATATTGAAGGAAATGTTATTTCTAATTAAAACTTACACCTAAAACTTTAAAGTGCCTTAAAATGTTACATGGATTAAAAAAGGGATAGGAAGTAAATATATCGACTCATGTCGGTTAAAATAGCACTAAAAAGGTTTTTTTAGTTCTAAAAATCAGCCCTAAAAACAAATAAAATTTTACCTTAAAAGTAAAAGAAAATTGACTAAAAAAAAAATAAATTCAAAATTTTGTACTAATATTAATAATATCGATCGATGGCTTAATATAAAAATTCCCTTACTCGATTTCTTGTTACTTGACAGGAGAAGGAAAAAACTTAAAAAAATCCGTAAAATTTTATATACAAAAAAAAAAAGTTTTAATGCAATTTTCAAAAATGTGTTGCCTCTTTTTATTAAAGATTGCATTTAGACTTTTTTTGTATCTAAAATTTTACGTATTTTATTAAGTTTTTTCCTTCTCCTGTCAAGTAACAAAAAATCGAGTTAGGGCCTTTTTATATTAAGCCATCGATATTTAGTATTTTTTTTTTTTGCTGATTTTAGCAAACAGATTTTAAATTCCACTTTACAAAAAGTCTATTAAAATTTAGTAGCGGCTACTAATTTTTCTACTAATTTCATTGTACTACACGTCAGCAGACATGTGTTGCTAAGATTAGCAAAATATACCGCTGGGCTCAAATTAGCAAAATTTCCCGTAATAATAGCAAAATTTTTTTTTCAGTTACCATTACAGACTTTTTTTGGTGAGTGTATCTACAATAACATTATTAGATATGTGTATGGTCCAGGAAAGCATAACAATATCTCCAATTTTTCCACAAAATTTAACGGTGTTTCGTTCGACAATTATTTGAAGATACGTGTACTGATCTATCTGCATACAATTATTTATACAAAAACTCCAAGATATCTTTTTGCAAAAATACGCTTTTTCCAAACGGAAAGAGTCGCAGGAAACATAAGTCCCTTTCATCGTTACCTTGTATCTGAATGGCAGTTTTACTTATATGCTTATAGTCTCTGGAATAGTCTTCCACACAACCAGCAACTTAATAGCAACGCAAATAACTTCAAATAGTTTTTATTTGAATATTTTGTATAATTTAATTTTATTAATTTTTGTAACTTTTATAATAATTGTAATATTAATGTAATGTATGAGTACTGCATTCCTGTACTTTAAATATAAGACTACGTCTTGTTGTACAGGAAATGGAAAAAAAATAAATAAATAAAAATTAAATATGTTTCAGTTGAAAATTAAAAAATTTCAACAAAATGTTTTAAGTTTATTCAAATTCTGTTCAAATTTTTCCATATTGATTAATTTTTTATGCAAAGATTATTAGTTTGAACACATTTTTAATTTAAGTATATGTTTTAATAAATAAATTGTCAACCTCGAGCTTGACAATTTATTTATAAACAAATTTTATTTAAGGCCGAAAATTAGAAGATATTCTGCTAAATTTGTGATATATTATTTTGAGTGTAGTAATTTTAATTAAAAATTTTCTTATTTAATTGTGTTTTATTATAAAATGGGCATCATTAGATACTTCATTACGGACAGTTTTATACATCGGATATATTAAGAACCAAATTTAATAGTTACCCTGTAGGAAATGTCGATAGTGAAACTGTACTGATTCACTATTGATTTTGTCAGCAGTACTACTGACTAATTATGTCCCAGTTAAAGCTCTCTGCTGTAGACATTTAACATGTGCGTGTTATTGCGAATCTACACAACTATTGACTAGGTGTTGACATTGTAACTAGAGATTCACTAAAACATTTTAGTAATTTTAGTCTACACTTTTGGAACTTTTAACTAAATTTCCACAATAGGAAGGAAATAAGTTAAGACAGGTGCATATATTTTGTTAAATTAGATATTTTATTAATAATTTTTTTTTATAAATTTCATTAAAGTTAAAAAAAAATTGTTCATGCGAATTTAATTTTGGAGTAGATAAATCTTCAAAAGACTGCATAAAATCATATAAAGGCTCCATAAAATCTTCATCAGGCTCCACGAAATCCCTACAGTTGCAACTTTCACTAAAAATTGTTGCCTCTTTCTCGTTATTTTTATTTTTATATAAAATTAGTTGTTTTTTCACAAGACTTTTGTAATTTCTTTTGCTCATTATATATTTTGTTCAAATATGTATATTTTCCGTTTTAAATTCATGTTTGTTTATATTTTTACTAAAAACTTTAATTTTGCATGCAGCTATGCACATGTATTTTCAACAAAATAAAAGAATAAAATAAATCAAGAACAAGCACAGCCTCGCAGCTTCAAAAAAGGAATATAAAATGTATAGACGCTTTGTTGACATGTCAACAAAAAAGTCACCCAAAATAGTCGACAAAAGTGTTGACTTGTAGACACTTGACGCCAGGCTTCCTCAGGGTATTTTCTAAGGATCTTCCTCCTTTAATAAATTTATTTTGTCTTGGATGTTTAAATTTAAAGTTTTAGATTTATAGCTGAAAAGGTTTGTACAAATAATATTAGGGGCATTTTTTCTGTTCCGCATCATTTTTATCCTACGAAAAAAATTTCTTCTCTAAATAAGCTCACACCCCAGGGAAAACATGTTTTAGATGTCCTATCTATAGGCAACGATTCTCAGGCAGGACAAAAATGGGAAAAATTTCCTCTAAAAAGTACCGCGTTATTAGATGTCTACGTTGGAGACGGAATCTACTTGCCACACTTCAAATTTACATCTCCAACGGTGGGGCTGGGTGATTAAGGGGACACTTTTCCTACCTTTAACCCCATACTTACCATCTTCTTATTAAATACTTCAAAAAGCACCTTGCCTGTGTAAAACGTATTTAAAATTTACGGAAAACATATTTTAAATTTCTGGCGGTTTAGACGGGGTGGGTCTGCATGCCTTTTTTACCTTATTAACCCTCCGATGAGTGACAGTTCTGAACTTCACGGCCGTGTGAAAAGGTCCCTACGGACCTTTTTTGTAAATCATGTTTTTTTCATATAAAAATTTTTTTTTTGATTTTTGTTTTTGTTTTTATTGTTTATAACTAAATTCCACATACAAAAATAATTTTTTCAATTTTTTGAATTTTTTTTTTGCTTGAATTTTCTTAAGACTATTATAAAAAAGTTTAAAAATTATTGTTGTTGAGCGTGTACTTCTTGTCCCTCGCCCTGTGCGCAAGTGTTGCAGCGATATAAAAGTGTGCTATGTTCTCCGCGAACAGCGTTGCGACATGACGGTCTACTTGACCTAGCCGCAAACGACGGTGCATTGCCTTCCATCGGTCTTGGTAATACCTGAAATGAAAAGAAAAATAAAAAACAAATAAATATATATTCTATCCTTGAATTTGAAGATGTTTTTCTTACCCTGACATCGAATGTTTCCATCGCATTGCGTATCCTTGGATATGAGGTTATATGGTTGTTCAGGGCACGTTCTTCGATATTTGGTGTGGCCAATTGTTTCGTTAGCAGTAACAAGAACGACCGCCGTCTGTCACTCCTTTTTTCGTTGTAAATCGTAAAAGCAGACAATGCAGCGACGTCCAGCATATTATAAAACATGGCCAACGGCCATCGTTGTGTTGCTCTTTTGCAGCTGTAAGTGCCTAGCATTTGATCCATGGTATCAACGCCGCTTTTGTTGGCGTTGTAATCTAATATGGCATAGGGCTTCCGCTTCTCGGTTTGCTCGTCAACGCGGCAGGTGTAGTGCATTGTGGAGAGCACGTTCACCACTTTATTTTTTTTCGGCACGTATGAGCATAACGCTATATCCCCTTCGTTGAACCCAAATAATGTACTATTGATGGTGCGCTTCGGGTTCTTCTTGAACTCCTGTGGAATGAATGTTTTGTTGTAGCGCACTGTACCAACATATGCGGTCTTCCTCCTCATCAAAATACGCGCCAAGTCAAGGGTGGTAAAGAAATTATCCGCGTATATAGTACGGCCAGCATCTAAATATTTTTCCACAAGATCCAGCACTACGTTCTGCCCTTGGTTTATCTCCCGTTGTTGGTTTGGCAGTTTTCCAGAATATATCATTCCCTTCACAGGATAATAACTCTGTGAGTCGCATAACCATCATACTTTCAAACCATACTTAGCTGGCTTTGACGGAATATATTGCGTGAAGCGGGTGCGGCCTCTGTAAGGGAACAACTGCTCATCAACTGTTAGTGCTTCATGAGGAGTGTAAGCTGCTGCCAAGTTATGTTGCAACATTTGCCAAATATCGTCAATAATCGCAGTTTTGCTATTGATGAGTCGCTGTTGTCGAGTATTTCCATTGTCGAATCGAATAATTTGCTTTATACACATGAAGCGATCGTACGACAACGCAGCTTTGTATATTGGGCAACGCGTTGCACCCCATAATTCCATAGCTGGTTTATGGTTTGATCTTGTGAGTCCATCATACAAAAGAATAGCTACAAAGGCGTCAAACTCTTTCACTGTCACAGGCTTCCACTCCTTTTTCTTCGTGGGATTCGCCAAATTCCATGCAGCTGTAACCTCCCTGCCTTTACGATTTGTTTCACGTAAGGTCCATACGGACCTATTCACACGTCCGCGTACTATTCTCACTAAAACCTCAATAACTCCTAAGGTAATGATCCGATCGGCTTGATTTTTTTTCCAAAAGATGTGCAACAAAATACTGTTGGAATACAGGGTAACTTTGGGGGGAGGGGGGGGGGGGTTGTAGTGGCCGAAGTAGGAGTAATTTCAGTTTGAAAAGGCAAAGAGGTCTCACTCATCGGAGGGTTTTTTGACAAAAATCCAAAAAAGTACCTTATTAGAGAATAATCAGATAATCGAGAGAACACATTTTAAATTTTAGATTTATATTCGAGTTTCCCCTTGTTGTCCCTCCCCTTAAAAATTTCAAAATTCTCATTTTGTTGGATATCTACACTGGAGGAGTAATCTAAATGTCAAATTTTAATGTCTTTACCTTTTTAGCGGACAGCTTTTTTTATGCTGTATTTTGTAGAGGAGTTTTGGTAGAAAGTTTTGAATACAAATCCGATGAAAAAATATTATTTTTTTATTAATTGGTTTTGTTGGGATGGGCATTGTTCCCGAATGATGGTATGTAGAGTGGGGAGGGGGGGGGGAAGGGAGGGCTTATCAAACATTTTAAAATCTGTCTGTACAATATAGAGCTACATGTTCGCGTGCGTTCATATCACGTGGTCGAACTGAAAATTTCACGGAATCTGCTAGATGCAATATGTCATCACTGGCCGGGAATTAAAAATGGAAAAAAAGATATGTTTAAATCGATAAATATCTACTGCATTTCATTTTCTGTTTCAACTGTTTTAATTCCATTCGTTGCCTTTATCATTCTATTTTGTTCCCCTTACCTAGTGTGCCAATTCCGCTCATTCCATTCTAGTGTTTCAATTGTATTTCGTGGTTTTATTCCATTTCTATATCCTAGTATTTCTGGTATTTCAATTCCACTCTCTCGACGTTCTATTACATTTCATTTCCCTTGCCTAGTGTTTCAATTCTACTCGTTACCCGTTTCTATTCATTTTGTTCCCCTCGCCGAGTGTTTAAGTTTCACTCGTTCCCCGTTCCGTTTCGATCTATTCCATTTCGTTCCCCTATCTAGTGTTTCAATTCCATTCGTTCCTCGGTCTAGTGTTTCAATTCCTTTCTCCGGTTTTATTCCATTTCTTTCCAATAATATTTCCAGTTCCATTACATTTCGTTCCCCTTGTCTAGTGTTTAAGTTTCACTCGTTTTCCGTTCCATTCCATTCCATTCCATTTCATTGCCCTAGCTAGTGTTTCAATTCCATTCGTTTTCTCGCCTTTGATCACTATTTTATCAACATTCTGGTGAAATTCAAAAAACACATTTTTAATTTTAGGTTTCTATCCAAAGCGGTTACGGTAGCCGGACAAGATGAAGTCTTTTCCCCTTAGGATTGTCCAAAAATGTATGTATTAAATTCCAGCTTCCTAGCTCCGCTGTTGGGGCTGAGCGATATTGATTTAATAAGTGAGTGTGCCAGTTATTCTGTCAGTATCGTTGTTCCTTTTTTGCACAGGAAATTACATACAATTTGAAAGCATACTTTCAAGCAGTATTTGAAATAATACTAATAAAATTTTATGCTTTCAATAAGCTGATAACATGCAAAAACTGATAATATATTTTTCCAATGGTGTAAAATGTTGTTTTTCATTTTTTTTTCTACAAAAACTTTAATAAAATTTGAGGAAAATATTCTAAACGATATACAGTTGTTACAATTTTTTTTTTCGTTCTACCACTTTTACACCCAGGACAGATACTTAACATTCAACTATAAGTGTCAAGTAAAAATTTCACATACTACATACTTTTTTATTCTCTAAACAAGATTTAGCTTGCTGCATATTGCATGGTTTAATAGGAGGGGTCGAAATGCAAAGAAATCGTTTAAAACTAATAAACTACATTTATAGGAAAACATAATCGAATCGCTCTATACCTTCGGTAAAGAAGACGATTTTTATTTGTCAAATTTTTATTTTTTCAAAAGATATAAAACAATGCCCAATTATTATTTAAATAAAAAAAAACTTTTGTTTTGTAGCTGATTAGTAACATTTTCGAATTATTAAAAATTGATCAGAATATTTTATTGTATTTCGTTCCAACCTATGACTCAATATACGGAAACAACTTTTTTATAGTTTGTTTTTTTTTTTCCTTATTACACTTGATATCATCATGATCTTGCAATATATTCTGCAAGACAATTTTTTTTTCTTCAAATTTCTTCTCATGCATATAGAAAGTAGAAAATAAATAAATAAATAAGACACACAATGATTAAATTTTACATAATAAATGAACAATAAGGGGGGAGGGCGTATACGTAATATTTATAATAATAATAATCATACGCCATGTTGTACGAATTGGCGAAAATAATATTTCTTGTAAAATTATAAGATAATTTAAATTTAAGTAATTTAATATCGATATTTTAATAATTTGCTTACACTCTCACATTTTTGGTCTCCCATCTAAAAATCGAAATATATATGAGCATACATGATCATACATGGGCTTGTATATGATCATACATTGTTCAATATATGACCATACATGATCTCATATATGATCATATATCTTCGGATCCGAAATTTGAGGGTATATGGACATATATGATCATATACGAGCATACATGAATAATATATGAGCATGTATGATAATATATGCACATATATCAGCATATACCCTCAAATTTCGGATCCGAAGATATATGGTCATATATGAGATCATGTATGGACGTATATGACCATGTATGCCCATGTATGATCATGTATGTTCATTTTCATGGGCTATTGAAATTTTATAAATTTTTTGTAATCAACCCTTTAATGCACGAGGTTGCCACTAGAGGGTTGTTAACATTTAAGACTACATTTTTAAATTTTAATAAAATCCATTTTTAATAACCAAATTGTAATAACAGGTCAATTGAAAAGTCCCCGGCCTACGGTGAAGAATAAGGTGGATGCGTAAGCAATTCGAAGCCCAATTCATGGATTTTCGCCATCGTTTTCACTGACTTGTGACTTGTCTTGGTAAAACAGCACTTTCTTTTTCTTCAAATGCGGCCGTTTTCCAACGATTTCGTCCTTCAGACGATGCAATAACGCTATGTAATAGTCGCTGTTGATGGTCCTTTCTTTTTCAAGGTAGTCAATGAAAATTATTCCATGCGCATCCCAAAATACAGACGCCATCTCCAAACACTGCACCGAATCATCAACTCGTCGTTGTTTTTGGTTAAAAGTGAGCTCGCGCGGCACCCACTTTGCACAGAGCTTTTTCATACCCAAATATTCGTGACTGATATGATGTACACGTTCAGTTGATATCTTTAGAGTATCTGCTATTTCATTCAATTTCAATTTACGGTCATTCGAAATCATTTTGTGGATTTTTTTTGATGTTTTCGTCCGTAACAACCTCTTTAAGGCATCCATTGCGTTCACCGTCTTCGGTGCTCATTTCACCACGTCTAAACTAAGCATACCAATTCTTGATGGTTGATTTTCCTGGGGCAGTATCCGGAAACTGGTCATCAAGCTAAGTTTTTGCTTCAACTGTGTTTTTTCCCTTCAAAAAGCAATATTTTATCAACACGCGAAATTCCTTTTTATCCATTTTTTTCACAATAACAAAAGTTGCTTCACTCAAAATGCTGTAATTCACAAACTAATGATCCGACAGTTGTCAAATTTATACAAGTGTCTTTTGAAGGTTAAGCTGAAAGTCCATACCACGCATGCTGCGCTTCTTTGCGTCATACGCGGTTGTCAAAAAAATAGAATCAGTGTAATTGTATGCTGCAAGTTACATAGTACCAAAGCATAGGATGCCTTGACGCGTATGACGCGTAAAGTAGGTCTACTTTTTACTTTTGTAAGCGTCATAAGCAGCATATGAACAGATCAGCTGATTGTGATAGGTTACGTTTTTTAAAAACTACACAATGGAAGAAAAACTAATTGAAGCTGTAAAAAAACACGAAGTTATTTATTTTAAATTTATTTTATTCAACAAATTTACGCTACAGCTGATCAAAACAAAAGCATTAAAAGCGTCCTATGTAACTTGAATTTCAGTAAAGCGTTTAAAGCGTTGACGCGTACAAAGCGTTGACGCAAAAATGCGTGGTATGAACTTTCAGCTTAAGGGCTAACTAAAAATCATATCGATTTAAGTCTAGTAGCGCCATCTATGTGTCAGACAGGGGACTTCTCAATTGACCTGTAATATATGAAAATTTTAATAATATAATGCAGAAATGGTTTCTTTAATTTTTTTGAATAGAATTAAATTTATATTAAATTTATTCGTAAAACCGAGTTTTTATTTAATATACTTATGATGCCACAACTAACTCCTAACATTGTGGACATCAACATTTATGTTAATATGGTCAAGTATTTTAGATAAAATTAAAAAAAAAATCAAAGGCTTATAAATTATAAAAACATAAACGAATTTTTCATTTTGTTTTAATTTGGTAATTTCTGTTTTGAAAAATATGTTGGTCAATTTATTATCTACTAAGGTAAAATTTTAATTGCTTTTAGGACTGAATTTTAGAACTGAAAAAATCTTAGATGTATTCACTTCCGATCCCTTTTTTAATCTTTGTATAATTTTAAGATAATTTAAGATTGTAGGTGTAAGTTTTAATTAGAAAAAACATTTCCTTCAATATCCACTTTTTTAAAATTTGTAACTTTTTTTTTTGCTAATTTTAGCAAATCGGTTTCTGAAATTAGCAACAAAAATTTGTAAATATTCTGTAAAAACTCTGTAATTTGAAAAATGCAAATAGCAAAAATATTTGCTAAATAATATTTTTTTTTTTGACTAAAAATTAGTACAAAAATAGTAAAGTGGGATTGAAAACCGTTTACAAATTTTTCTACTAACTTTTTTTCTGAGTGTAGCTTATCAGTGCGGGGGTCGTGTGTTCAATTCCCACCAGAGGCTCTGGTCTGTTTTCGCTACAACGAGCCGAAGGCCTTTGTTGCTGGTGCTCGGTTAGGGTATTAACATATAATTTGTAATTATATGATTAATAAATAAAATAAATAAATAAATTTTATGTTTTAAATTTATATATTTTTGCGTTGCTATTATGTGTTCTTTTTACGTAACTGTATTTCTGAATGGATAATGATGCACGCTGAGAAAAAACATGGTTGCAATATGATCACTGCTTTTATATTGTGCTTGCTGCAATCGGGTATGGTTGTCACAACCAAGTTTTTGGTTTTTTAATCATTAACATGGTCGCTACAATCATTATTTAGTAAATATCTTACTATTTTATGAATGTCACCTTCTATTTTATATCATGATTGGCTGTAACCATACTGTGGTAACAAATATTCTGACTATGAAAAAAATATGATAATTATGCAACGATAAAACGCTGACAACAATCAATAAATCATTTACAATCATCAAATAAAACATTTACAGTCATAATATTGTCTTGTTTTCATAAAAACCAAAATTTGATCAGTTAAGTCAGTTTGTTTTTACTACAAAATATCTTATAAAACAATCATATATTGTTTATTAAATCTGGAATATATCTTTCACATGTCATTAAAATATTTTATCAATTGACCTATTAAGATCCAGTTAATTTTTTTTAGCTTTAGAAGATTTTTTTTTTTAAAGAGGTTTTTCGAAAATTTTTTTATACATACAGTTTGGTTGAAATATATTTTTTTATTCAATATAATCTCCTAGAAGCTCAATACACTTGTTCCAATGATCTTCCATTAATTTTATCCCATCCTTATAATGGTTTTCCGGAAGCTCTGCAAAATAACCGTCTACGGCTGCTATGGCCTCTTCACTCGACGAAAAATGCTTTCCACGAAGGAATTGTTTGAGATTTCTGAAGAGATAGTAGTCACTGGGAGCCAAATCTGGTGAATACGGTGGATGTTCAAGCAATTCGTACTTTAATTCTTTGAATTTTGCCATCGTCAAAAAACTTTTGTAAGCATGTGCATTGTCTTGATGAAAAATGAATATTTTCTTCTTTAAACAAGGTCTTTTCTTAAGAATTTTTTCATCCAGCTGATCCAAAAGGCTGCAATAATATTCAGAGTTGATTTTACCTTTCTGAAAATAATCAATCAAGAAAATTCCTTTTGCATCCCAAAAAACTGATGCCATAACCTTCTTTGCTGATCGTTGTGACTTCACCTGCTTTGGAGCTGAACAAACAGCTTCAGTCCACTGTAAACGTTCTTGTTTCAATTTAGGATCATGGTGATAGATCCAAGTCTCATCCATAGTTATAAAACGACGCAAGAAGTCGGTTTTATTCGGTTTAAAACGCTCCAAATTACGCTGAGAAATTTGTTTTCGATCTAATTTTTGTTGAATTGTTAATGTGTGCGGCACTAACTTTCCAAACAGTTTTTTCATACGTAATTCTTCATGTAAAATATGGAGTACTCGTTCGTCTGACATGCCTATGGCATTAGCAATTTCACGCTTAGTCAAACTTGGATCTTCACTAACCATATTATGTACCTGCTCAATGATTTCTGCTCAATGATTTCGCGTGGATCGCCTTCAAGGCTGGTACGACCACGTTTAAATTCACCAGCCCAAAATTCAACGGTGCGTTTTGAAGGTGAGGACTCCTTATACACTTCTAACAATTGTTCATAAATTTCCTTTGCTTTTAAACCCTTCAAAACAAAGAATCTAATGACTGCACGATATTCAATTTTTTCCATATTAAAAAAAAATCAATGACACGTCAACTTCAAATGGCTTGTAAACAAAGAAAGAATTGACAGAATGACTTGCAACTTTGCATGTGTTCTCAGGACAGTTATACCAACTTGAGAAAAAAAAGTTTGGAGCTAGCAGTGCCATCTCTTGGTGAGCGCAGGAACTTTTCAACCAATCTGTATAATATTATTTACACTAATCAATTCATTGTCAAAAAGATTCTTTTAAAAAATTTTATATTTTTTAATTCTTTTCAATAAAAATAATTAGATATATTTTTTTAAATATGGCTATTAATTCATTTCTTGTAAAAAGTTCCCAAAATATTAATAAAATATTTTTTATAAGAAAAAGTTCGTAGAACACATGATTTTTTTTTGTATGAAAATGTTTCTTACACAAAATAATAGATATTTATAAATTTATCTGATAAAAACATTTTAAGATTCTATGGACTTTTCCTTAAACTAATATTCTCAGATTCTCCAAACTGTTTCTTAGATAAAAGTTTATATATTCCAAACAAACTTAGATTCTAAGGCCTTTCTTTGAAAGAAAAATTCATAGATTTTGAAAAAAATACTTAGATTCTAAGGACTTTTTCTAGTAGAAATATTCTTAGATTCTAAAGAATTTTTCCTAAAGAAAATTTCTAAAAACTTTCTAAAAAAATCTTAAAAATGTCTTAAGTTTTTTTATTACAAAAAGTCATTAGAATTTAAAAAAAAAAGTAGTATTTTTCTTAAAAAGGCCCACAGAATCAAAGTTTTCTTGATGGAAAAGTTTTTAGAATCTATGATATTTTCCTTAACAATTTTTGTTCAAAAAGTCCTTAATATAATTAAAAAAAAAAAAGATTTCTAAAGGAAATATTCTTAAATTAAAAGAGCTTTTTCATGGTTTCTAAGAACTTTTCCTTTAAGAAATTTTCTTAGATTACGGATCATATAATGGTAATCCAGGAATCATAAAATAGTTATGAGGGACGATAATATGATAACATTTTGAGCATACTATGATTACGTGCAATCATAATATAACTGTAGGGATCATATTATGGTAAAAATATGGTTAGTTTATTATCATAATATGATAACCATATTATAGTATGACCATGGTTGGCACAACCATAAACACAAAAATATATGATGCTCTTCGAATATGATTGCCCCAACCATGATGTTTCTTTGCGTGTGGCGCCTTAAGTGGAAGCTCCAGAGATATTACGATGAATATGGTAAACATATTGGCTAAATATAAGAAAGGCTTAACTCTGGCTAACATAAACGCTCAAAGTTTGAATAACAAAATCGACGGACTTAGATTTGTTTTTGTAGAATCAAATATTAATATTATTTGTGTCTCTGAAACTTGGCTATCTCCTACGACACCTGTTAGTCTTATATGCCTAGATGGCTACAAAGTTTTTAGGGAGGATAGAATTGGTAATGCCGGCGGTGTGGCTATTTTTGTGAAGGACTACATATCGTGAAAAGTTTGCCTTAAATCATTTAATGATCTCACGTTAAATAGGGAAAAAGTCGAATATAATTTTTTTGAAATTTTGTGATTCAACGTTCCACTCAGAAAAAAAAGTAAGTGGAAAAATTTGTAAACGGTTTTCAATCCTACTTTACTATTTTTGTACTGATTTTTAGTAAAAAAAATATTATTTAGCAAATGTTTTTGCTATTTGTATTTTGCAAATTACTGAGTTTTTACAGAATATTTACAAATTTTTGTTGCTAATTTCAGAAATCATTTTAAAAATTTTTAAAAACCGATTTGCTAAAATTAGCAAAAAAAAAAATACTAATTTAAAAAAAGTGGATATTGAAGGAAATGTTATTTCTAATTAAAACTTACACCTACAAACTTTAAAGTGCCTTAAAATGTTACATGGATTAAAAAAGAGATAGGAAGTGAATATACCGACTCATGTCTGAAAATACACTCAGAAAAAAAAGTTAGTAGAAAAATTTGTAAACGGTTTTCAATCCAACTTTACTATTTTTTTACTGATTTTTAGTAAAAAAAATATTATTTAGCAAATCCTCTTGCTATTTACATTTTACAAGTTACTGAGTTATTACAGAATATTTACAAATTTATGTTGCTAATTTCAGAAATCATTTTACAAAAGTTTGAAAACCGATTTGCTAAAATTAGCAAAAAAAAAAATACTAATTTTAAAAAAGTGGATATTGAAGGAAATGTTATTTCTAATTAAAACTTACACCTAAAACTTTAAAGTGCCTTAAAATGTTACATGGATTAAAAAAGGGATAGGAAGTAAATATATCGACTCATGTCGGTTAAAATAGCACTAAAAAGGTTTTTTTAGTTCTAAAAATCAGCCCTAAAAACAAATAAAATTTTACCTTAAAAGTAAAAGAAAATTGACTAAAAAAAAAATAAATTCAAAATTTTGTACTAATATTAATAATATCGATCGATGGCTTAATATAAAAATTCCCTTACTCGATTTCTTGTTACTTGACAGGAGAAGGAAAAAACTTAAAAAAATCCGTAAAATTTTATATACAAAAAAAAAAAGTTTTAATGCAATTTTCAAAAATGTGTTGCCTCTTTTTATTAAAGATTGCATTTAGACTTTTTTTGTATCTAAAATTTTACGTATTTTATTAAGTTTTTTCCTTCTCCTGTCAAGTAACAAAAAATCGAGTTAGGGCCTTTTTATATTAAGCCATCGATATTTAGTATTTTTTTTTTTTGCTGATTTTAGCAAACAGATTTTAAATTCCACTTTACAAAAAGTCTATTAAAATTTAGTAGCGGCTACTAATTTTTCTACTAATTTCATTGTACTACACGTCAGCAGACATGTGTTGCTAAGATTAGCAAAATATACCGCTGGGCTCAAATTAGCAAAATTTCCCGTAATAATAGCAAAATTTTTTTTTCAGTTACCATTACAGACTTTTTTTGGTGAGTGTATCTACAATAACATTATTAGATATGTGTATGGTCCAGGAAAGCATAACAATATCTCCAATTTTTCCACAAAATTTAACGGTGTTTCGTTCGACAATTATTTGAAGATACGTGTACTGATCTATCTGCATACAATTATTTATACAAAAACTCCAAGATATCTTTTTGCAAAAATACGCTTTTTCCAAACGGAAAGAGTCGCAGGAAACATAAGTCCCTTTCATCGTTACCTTGTATCTGAATGGCAGTTTTACTTATATGCTTATAGTCTCTGGAATAGTCTTCCACACAACCAGCAACTTAATAGCAACGCAAATAACTTCAAATAGTTTTTATTTGAATATTTTGTATAATTTAATTTTATTAATTTTTGTAACTTTTATAATAATTGTAATATTAATGTAATGTATGAGTACTGCATTCCTGTACTTTAAATATAAGACTACGTCTTGTTGTACAGGAAATGGAAAAAAAATAAATAAATAAAAATTAAATATGTTTCAGTTGAAAATTAAAAAATTTCAACAAAATGTTTTAAGTTTATTCAAATTCTGTTCAAATTTTTCCATATTGATTAATTTTTTATGCAAAGATTATTAGTTTGAACACATTTTTAATTTAAGTATATGTTTTAATAAATAAATTGTCAACCTCGAGCTTGACAATTTATTTATAAACAAATTTTATTTAAGGCCGAAAATTAGAAGATATTCTGCTAAATTTGTGATATATTATTTTGAGTGTAGTAATTTTAATTAAAAATTTTCTTATTTAATTGTGTTTTATTATAAAATGGGCATCATTAGATACTTCATTACGGACAGTTTTATACATCGGATATATTAAGAACCAAATTTAATAGTTACCCTGTAGGAAATGTCGATAGTGAAACTGTACTGATTCACTATTGATTTTGTCAGCAGTACTACTGACTAATTATGTCCCAGTTAAAGCTCTCTGCTGTAGACATTTAACATGTGCGTGTTATTGCGAATCTACACAACTATTGACTAGGTGTTGACATTGTAACTAGAGATTCACTAAAACATTTTAGTAATTTTAGTCTACACTTTTGGAACTTTTAACTAAATTTCCACAATAGGAAGGAAATAAGTTAAGACAGGTGCATATATTTTGTTAAATTAGATATTTTATTAATAATTTTTTTTTATAAATTTCATTAAAGTTAAAAAAAAATTGTTCATGCGAATTTAATTTTGGAGTAGATAAATCTTCAAAAGACTGCATAAAATCATATAAAGGCTCCATAAAATCTTCATCAGGCTCCACGAAATCCCTACAGTTGCAACTTTCACTAAAAATTGTTGCCTCTTTCTCGTTATTTTTATTTTTATATAAAATTAGTTGTTTTTTCACAAGACTTTTGTAATTTCTTTTGCTCATTATATATTTTGTTCAAATATGTATATTTTCCGTTTTAAATTCATGTTTGTTTATATTTTTACTAAAAACTTTAATTTTGCATGCAGCTATGCACATGTATTTTCAACAAAATAAAAGAATAAAATAAATCAAGAACAAGCACAGCCTCGCAGCTTCAAAAAAGGAATATAAAATGTATAGACGCTTTGTTGACATGTCAACAAAAAAGTCACCCAAAATAGTCGACAAAAGTGTTGACTTGTAGACACTTGACGCCAGGCTTCCTCAGGGTATTTTCTAAGGATCTTCCTCCTTTAATAAATTTATTTTGTCTTGGATGTTTAAATTTAAAGTTTTAGATTTATAGCTGAAAAGGTTTGTACAAATAATATTAGGGGCATTTTTTCTGTTCCGCATCATTTTTATCCTACGAAAAAAATTTCTTCTCTAAATAAGCTCACACCCCAGGGAAAACATGTTTTAGATGTCCTATCTATAGGCAACGATTCTCAGGCAGGACAAAAATGGGAAAAATTTCCTCTAAAAAGTACCGCGTTATTAGATGTCTACGTTGGAGACGGAATCTACTTGCCACACTTCAAATTTACATCTCCAACGGTGGGGCTGGGTGATTAAGGGGACACTTTTCCTACCTTTAACCCCATACTTACCATCTTCTTATTAAATACTTCAAAAAGCACCTTGCCTGTGTAAAACGTATTTAAAATTTACGGAAAACATATTTTAAATTTCTGGCGGTTTAGACGGGGTGGGTCTGCATGCCTTTTTTACCTTATTAACCCTCCGATGAGTGACAGTTCTGAACTTCACGGCCGTGTGAAAAGGTCCCTACGGACCTTTTTTGTAAATCATGTTTTTTTCATATAAAAATTTTTTTTTTGATTTTTGTTTTTGTTTTTATTGTTTATAACTAAATTCCACATACAAAAATAATTTTTTCAATTTTTTGAATTTTTTTTTTGCTTGAATTTTCTTAAGACTATTATAAAAAAGTTTAAAAATTATTGTTGTTGAGCGTGTACTTCTTGTCCCTCGCCCTGTGCGCAAGTGTTGCAGCGATATAAAAGTGTGCTATGTTCTCCGCGAACAGCGTTGCGACATGACGGTCTACTTGACCTAGCCGCAAACGACGGTGCATTGCCTTCCATCGGTCTTGGTAATACCTGAAATGAAAAGAAAAATAAAAAACAAATAAATATATATTCTATCCTTGAATTTGAAGATGTTTTTCTTACCCTGACATCGAATGTTTCCATCGCATTGCGTATCCTTGGATATGAGGTTATATGGTTGTTCAGGGCACGTTCTTCGATATTTGGTGTGGCCAATTGTTTCGTTAGCAGTAACAAGAACGACCGCCGTCTGTCACTCCTTTTTTCGTTGTAAATCGTAAAAGCAGACAATGCAGCGACGTCCAGCATATTATAAAACATGGCCAACGGCCATCGTTGTGTTGCTCTTTTGCAGCTGTAAGTGCCTAGCATTTGATCCATGGTATCAACGCCGCTTTTGTTGGCGTTGTAATCTAATATGGCATAGGGCTTCCGCTTCTCGGTTTGCTCGTCAACGCGGCAGGTGTAGTGCATTGTGGAGAGCACGTTCACCACTTTATTTTTTTTCGGCACGTATGAGCATAACGCTATATCCCCTTCGTTGAACCCAAATAATGTACTATTGATGGTGCGCTTCGGGTTCTTCTTGAACTCCTGTGGAATGAATGTTTTGTTGTAGCGCACTGTACCAACATATGCGGTCTTCCTCCTCATCAAAATACGCGCCAAGTCAAGGGTGGTAAAGAAATTATCCGCGTATATAGTACGGCCAGCATCTAAATATTTTTCCACAAGATCCAGCACTACGTTCTGCCCTTGGTTTATCTCCCGTTGTTGGTTTGGCAGTTTTCCAGAATATATCATTCCCTTCACAGGATAATAACTCTGTGAGTCGCATAACCATCATACTTTCAAACCATACTTAGCTGGCTTTGACGGAATATATTGCGTGAAGCGGGTGCGGCCTCTGTAAGGGAACAACTGCTCATCAACTGTTAGTGCTTCATGAGGAGTGTAAGCTGCTGCCAAGTTATGTTGCAACATTTGCCAAATATCGTCAATAATCGCAGTTTTGCTATTGATGAGTCGCTGTTGTCGAGTATTTCCATTGTCGAATCGAATAATTTGCTTTATACACATGAAGCGATCGTACGACAACGCAGCTTTGTATATTGGGCAACGCGTTGCACCCCATAATTCCATAGCTGGTTTATGGTTTGATCTTGTGAGTCCATCATACAAAAGAATAGCTACAAAGGCGTCAAACTCTTTCACTGTCACAGGCTTCCACTCCTTTTTCTTCGTGGGATTCGCCAAATTCCATGCAGCTGTAACCTCCCTGCCTTTACGATTTGTTTCACGTAAGGTCCATACGGACCTATTCACACGTCCGCGTACTATTCTCACTAAAACCTCAATAACTCCTAAGGTAATGATCCGATCGGCTTGATTTTTTTTCCAAAAGATGTGCAACAAAATACTGTTGGAATACAGGGTAACTTTGGGGGGAGGGGGGGGGGGGTTGTAGTGGCCGAAGTAGGAGTAATTTCAGTTTGAAAAGGCAAAGAGGTCTCACTCATCGGAGGGTTTTTTGACAAAAATCCAAAAAAGTACCTTATTAGAGAATAATCAGATAATCGAGAGAACACATTTTAAATTTTAGATTTATATTCGAGTTTCCCCTTGTTGTCCCTCCCCTTAAAAATTTCAAAATTCTCATTTTGTTGGATATCTACACTGGAGGAGTAATCTAAATGTCAAATTTTAATGTCTTTACCTTTTTAGCGGACAGCTTTTTTTATGCTGTATTTTGTAGAGGAGTTTTGGTAGAAAGTTTTGAATACAAATCCGATGAAAAAATATTATTTTTTTATTAATTGGTTTTGTTGGGATGGGCATTGTTCCCGAATGATGGTATGTAGAGTGGGGAGGGGGGGGGGAAGGGAGGGCTTATCAAACATTTTAAAATCTGTCTGTACAATATAGAGCTACATGTTCGCGTGCGTTCATATCACGTGGTCGAACTGAAAATTTCACGGAATCTGCTAGATGCAATATGTCATCACTGGCCGGGAATTAAAAATGGAAAAAAAGATATGTTTAAATCGATAAATATCTACTGCATTTCATTTTCTGTTTCAACTGTTTTAATTCCATTCGTTGCCTTTATCATTCTATTTTGTTCCCCTTACCTAGTGTGCCAATTCCGCTCATTCCATTCTAGTGTTTCAATTGTATTTCGTGGTTTTATTCCATTTCTATATCCTAGTATTTCTGGTATTTCAATTCCACTCTCTCGACGTTCTATTACATTTCATTTCCCTTGCCTAGTGTTTCAATTCTACTCGTTACCCGTTTCTATTCATTTTGTTCCCCTCGCCGAGTGTTTAAGTTTCACTCGTTCCCCGTTCCGTTTCGATCTATTCCATTTCGTTCCCCTATCTAGTGTTTCAATTCCATTCGTTCCTCGGTCTAGTGTTTCAATTCCTTTCTCCGGTTTTATTCCATTTCTTTCCAATAATATTTCCAGTTCCATTACATTTCGTTCCCCTTGTCTAGTGTTTAAGTTTCACTCGTTTTCCGTTCCATTCCATTCCATTCCATTCCATTTCATTGCCCTAGCTAGTGTTTCAATTCCATTCGTTTTCTCGCCTTTGATCACTATTTTATCAACATTCTGGTGAAATTCAAAAAACACATTTTTAATTTTAGGTTTCTATCCAAAGCGGTTACGGTAGCCGGACAAGATGAAGTCTTTTCCCCTTAGGATTGTCCAAAAATGTATGTATTAAATTCCAGCTTCCTAGCTCCGCTGTTGGGGCTGAGCGATATTGATTTAATAAGTGAGTGTGCCAGTTATTCTGTCAGTATCGTTGTTCCTTTTTTGCACAGGAAATTACATACAATTTGAAAGCATACTTTCAAGCAGTATTTGAAATAATACTAATAAAATTTTATGCTTTCAATAAGCTGATAACATGCAAAAACTGATAATATATTTTTCCAATGGTGTAAAATGTTGTTTTTCATTTTTTTTTCTACAAAAACTTTAATAAAATTTGAGGAAAATATTCTAAACGATATACAGTTGTTACAATTTTTTTTTTCGTTCTACCACTTTTACACCCAGGACAGATACTTAACATTCAACTATAAGTGTCAAGTAAAAATTTCACATACTACATACTTTTTTATTCTCTAAACAAGATTTAGCTTGCTGCATATTGCATGGTTTAATAGGAGGGGTCGAAATGCAAAGAAATCGTTTAAAACTAATAAACTACATTTATAGGAAAACATAATCGAATCGCTCTATACCTTCGGTAAAGAAGACGATTTTTATTTGTCAAATTTTTATTTTTTCAAAAGATATAAAACAATGCCCAATTATTATTTAAATAAAAAAAAACTTTTGTTTTGTAGCTGATTAGTAACATTTTCGAATTATTAAAAATTGATCAGAATATTTTATTGTATTTCGTTCCAACCTATGACTCAATATACGGAAACAACTTTTTTATAGTTTGTTTTTTTTTCCTTATTACACTTGATATCATCATGATCTTGCAATATATTCTGCAAGACAATTTTTTTTTCTTCAAATTTCTTCTCATGCATATAGAAAGTAGAAAATAAATAAATAAATAAGACACACAATGATTAAATTTTACATAATAAATGAACAATAAGGGGGGAGGGCGTATACGTAATATTTATAATAATAATAATCATACGCCATGTTGTACGAATTGGCGAAAATAATATTTCTTGTAAAATTATAAGATAATTTAAATTTAAGTAATTTAATATCGATATTTTAATAATTTGCTTACACTCTCACATTTTTGGTCTCCCATCTAAAAATCGAAATATATATGAGCATACATGATCATACATGGGCTTGTATATGATCATACATTGTTCAATATATGACCATACATGATCTCATATATGATCATATATCTTCGGATCCGAAATTTGAGGGTATATGGACATATATGATCATATACGAGCATACATGAATAATATATGAGCATGTATGATAATATATGCACATATATCAGCATATACCCTCAAATTTCGGATCCGAAGATATATGGTCATATATGAGATCATGTATGGACGTATATGACCATGTATGCCCATGTATGATCATGTATGTTCATTTTCATGGGCTATTGAAATTTTATAAATTTTTTGTAATCAACCCTTTAATGCACGAGGTTGCCACTAGAGGGTTGTTAACATTTAAGACTACATTTTTAAATTTTAATAAAATCCATTTTTAATAACCAAATTGTAATAACAGGTCAATTGAAAAGTCCCCGGCCTACGGTGAAGAATAAGGTGGATGCGTAAGCAATTCGAAGCCCAATTCATGGATTTTCGCCATCGTTTTCACTGACTTGTGACTTGTCTTGGTAAAACAGCACTTTCTTTTTCTTCAAATGCGGCCGTTTTCCAACGATTTCGTCCTTCAGACGATGCAATAACGCTATGTAATAGTCGCTGTTGATGGTCCTTTCTTTTTCAAGGTAGTCAATGAAAATTATTCCATGCGCATCCCAAAATACAGACGCCATCTCCAAACACTGCACCGAATCATCAACTCGTCGTTGTTTTTGGTTAAAAGTGAGCTCGCGCGGCACCCACTTTGCACAGAGCTTTTTCATACCCAAATATTCGTGACTGATATGATGTACACGTTCAGTTGATATCTTTAGAGTATCTGCTATTTCATTCAATTTCAATTTACGGTCATTCGAAATCATTTTGTGGATTTTTTTTGATGTTTTCGTCCGTAACAACCTCTTTAAGGCATCCATTGCGTTCACCGTCTTCGGTGCTCATTTCACCACGTCTAAACTAAGCATACCAATTCTTGATGGTTGATTTTCCTGGGGCAGTATCCGGAAACTGGTCATCAAGCTAAGTTTTTGCTTCAACTGTGTTTTTTCCCTTCAAAAAGCAATATTTTATCAACACGCGAAATTCCTTTTTATCCATTTTTTTCACAATAACAAAAGTTGCTTCACTCAAAATGCTGTAATTCACAAACTAATGATCCGACAGTTGTCAAATTTATACAAGTGTCTTTTGAAGGTTAAGCTGAAAGTCCATACCACGCATGCTGCGCTTCTTTGCGTCATACGCGGTTGTCAAAAAAATAGAATCAGTGTAATTGTATGCTGCAAGTTACATAGTACCAAAGCATAGGATGCCTTGACGCGTATGACGCGTAAAGTAGGTCTACTTTTTACTTTTGTAAGCGTCATAAGCAGCATATGAACAGATCAGCTGATTGTGATAGGTTACGTTTTTTAAAAACTACACAATGGAAGAAAAACTAATTGAAGCTGTAAAAAAACACGAAGTTATTTATTTTAAATTTATTTTATTCAACAAATTTACGCTACAGCTGATCAAAACAAAAGCATTAAAAGCGTCCTATGTAACTTGAATTTCAGTAAAGCGTTTAAAGCGTTGACGCGTACAAAGCGTTGACGCAAAAATGCGTGGTATGAACTTTCAGCTTAAGGGCTAACTAAAAATCATATCGATTTAAGTCTAGTAGCGCCATCTATGTGTCAGACAGGGGACTTCTCAATTGACCTGTAATATATGAAAATTTTAATAATATAATGCAGAAATGGTTTCTTTAATTTTTTTGAATAGAATTAAATTTATATTAAATTTATTCGTAAAACCGAGTTTTTATTTAATATACTTATGATGCCACAACTAACTCCTAACATTGTGGACATCAACATTTATGTTAATATGGTCAACATATTCAGTTTATTTAACAATTACATGCACATAAACTTATGAGGAAACATACATTAATGTCATGATGACAATGGTGAGCATATGTTTAATATATGTACACACCAACATGCTAACACAGACACATGCTCAAACACACTCTCGCACACTTGCATATTAACATGTCAACATTGTTTAACAAACACATACAATTTCCGTACATACACCATATTTATTTTACACTTTTTATATATGTAAAAATAAATATATTTTTGTTTTTTTTTTCAACTTTTGTTAAAGTTTATTTAAATTTGAGTTTTTTAATTTTCTCTTTTTTTTTTTTGGTATGTGTGTGTTTACCTAAGGGATACGTAACTTACATTTACTTGTGTAAATGTGTTGATTTTTTTTTATAAATATATTTTGCTTAATTGCATTAAAATATGACACATGCTCTCCCTTTATTTATATGTTGTGCATATTTTTCCATATTTGAAGTAAAATTTATAAAAAAATTTAATTTATTATTATACAAATTGAATAATTGTCTACCAACACAAATTAAATGATATTAATAGATTTACAATAAAATTCAATAATAAAAAATTGCAACCATTTATAAACTCATTTTAACATGATTATGATACATAATAATTTTATAAGGAAAGTAAAATAAAACCAAGTAAAAAAAGGCTTAAATTCGGCTGTGCCGAAGTTTTAAATACCCTCCACCAATACCCTAAAAAAAATGTTCTCTACTGTTTTTGATACAAATGATATAAAAAAGTTTTGAAATAAAATTATGGAGGTGTGAAACAAAATTTTTGAGGTAAAAAACTTTTTTGGATGCGAAAACAAATTTTTTGTAGGAAAACAAAAAAATTGTGAGGTGAAATAAATTTTTTTGAGGTGTATACAATATATTATTCATTTCTAAGCGTCTGCTGAAAAACTATAAGAAAATATATTATGTACCAGTCGCTACTATGAAATTGTACTAAAATAAACCAATTTGTATGGAAAATTAAAAGGTACACTTAAAAAAGTTTGTAAGTTAAAATAACTGAAAATATAATTTAAAAGAAATGATATTTCATTTAAAAACCGGTCTACTTAATTTTCATTTAAATTAAATGCCATTTGTTATTTATTTTTAAATGTTGATTAATCAACTGACACATCCGTAAGAAACAACTGATATAATCAGTTAAAATAAATGTCAAAATTTTACCCACCAATCCTTAAAAAATAAATGTTTTTTTCATTTATTTGAAATTATTTCCGTTTTTGTATTTTTTGTTTTTTTTTAATATTCTCGTACAATACAAAATTTATGTATGCAAATGAAGCTATAAACACTTTTTGTGTGAATATATTTGTATATGTATGTGTGTTTATGAAGTTCTTGTAAATTGTATTGAAAAATTTTGTATATATACAATCAATTTAAATAAAAAAACAAATTGAAATTTTTTGAATATTTTTTTTTGAAACAGACAGCAAACAAAATTTAAATTTGTAATAACTGTTACGGACACAAATAAACCACAAGTTTTCGTTTTGTGGGTAAATTTTTAATAAATTTCAAACAAATGAAAAAAATAAATGAAACTGAAAAAAATCGGTAAATGATAGTAAATTATTTCGAATAAATGTATAAAAAAGTTAATATAGATGTTTCTTTGAAAAATAAATGTATCTTCCTTTATTTTTAAATGGAACGGAAAACTTTTTTATTAAACTACAAACAGTTAACTACATAATATTCTGAGTGTACCTTCACATTTTCACTCATAACTTTTTAACCGCTGTGACAATTTTGCTCATTATCAATACCACAACTGGGTAAAAATAGGCACCCCCGCTTGCTTCTTCTCTGATAGTCTCCAATCTGAGATCAGTATACAAACATTTTAAATTTTATATGTGCCCTCAAAAAAAAAAAAAAAACATTAACTAGAATTTAGAAAAATTAACTTATTTAATACTTTTTACCAATATTTAATAAAATTTTTAACAATCTTTTTGCTAGACATTTTTATCTTTAAGAAAATTTAAATTATACTGAAACGTAATAAATTGTGACAAAGTCAGATCCTTTTCGTAGTTAATTAATGATTCTCCTCGAGAGAACTACAAAAAGGGACACCCTAAGTTACACGCGGCATCTATAGCTTAGGAACACTGGGGGTCCTTTGTCTTCTTAAATTAAATAATTTAAGGAAATTGTTGCAAAAATACAAATTATCACAGTTACATTTCTTGTTATTTTTGGATAACGTAAAAATGTCATAAGTTTATTTTATGACATTTTTAGCTTAAACTTTAACTGACACATACAAATTTTAACTTTTTTTATTATTAAGTGAAAAAAAGGTACTAGCTTCGATAAATATAAAGTTTAATAGTCGCAACGTCAATTATAGGAAAGCCATTATGACGTAATATATAAAATGTGCCTGCGATATTTTCTATTATAGTCAGCAAACAAAATTTCTGAAGGTTTTTAGAATAGAGTTCTGTTACAGAGATGACCCCAAGCATTATCTTGATGGAAGATCACTTTTTTTATTTGGTGCGTTTTTTTTTCTTGATTTCTTCTTCAATAATGATCCATATATTGTATTCTCCATAACATTACAAGCAGATTTAATGTTACTGTCTGCATTCTGCGGGACGGTTTTTTTACATGATAAATCCATTTCATTGACGCCTGTTTCATTTTTGGTGTATAGTAGTGAATCCACATGGTTTGGAAATTTGTTCAAGAAATCGATTGTTAAAATAACTGAAAGACGTATTTACCGTATTTTCCAGTCGTCTTTTGGAACTCGATATTTTTCAAAAACTTACTTTATTATATAATCTAAGTGCTCCTTGTATGATTTTGTGAGGACTTATAGACTTGCCCTCGTATTACCAGCCAGCGGGATGATATATGGTATCCAGCGGATTCCATTAAATTTTCAAACTTATCCGCGTGCTATGAACACGCACGTAAATGTTCGGACTCATTTGTAGGTTCATATCGTGGATACAGGTTAAAAAAAATATTAATCAACCTTCTCCCTTTATTCCCCTTCGGAAGGTCACAATGCTTGCTCCCACCAAAAAAAATATATTTTCACCGATTTTGCATTCGCGACTTCCCATCAACCTTCTCCACTTAAAATTGAAATTCGACAAAAATGTCCTGGACGGAATTGATTTAAAGTCCTTACATTTTTTATTTAAACCTCGAATACAAGTCTTTTTTAACAAGGCTATGCCGAATCTTTAAATATCCTGCAACAATGTAATTGAGGTGAAAAAAATTTTTGTGGGGGAAAAAAAATTTAGTGGTGAAAAAATTTTTAAGGTGAAAAATATGTGATGAGAAAATTATTTCAGGTGAATGTAAAATATTGTTCAATTTCAAGCGACTGGTGGAAAAACAAAAGAAATTATTTAAATTGCCAGTCGCTACTATGAAATTGTGCTGTTGTGTGAATTTGTATGGAAATCTTAGAGGTACTTTCGCATTTTCACTCATAACTTTATAACCGCCCTACTGATTTTGCTTATTTTCAATACCAAACTGATCAGGAGGATTTCCATTAACAAAATGATAGTATATTTACAATAGAGGTCCACGGCACGCAGCATTACTTAATCAATTTTTGGTGGATTTCTCTGAAATTTATAATGCATATGGAAAACTAAATTATCTATGGATGCGCGTAGGAGTTTTTGATAGGTCAAATACTTTTTGACTTAAAGCTGTTTCTTCACGAGTATAAAATATAGATATTTAGTTTTCTATATAAAGTGTATGTTTCAGAGCGATCCACCTTAAATTGGTTCAATTATGCTGAGTGCCGTGGATCACTTATAAAATAACACAAATTTTAATCGATCATATTTTGACGTGATTTAAGTTGGCTGTATTAGTTGGCCGTATTATTTATTATTTGGCTGTATTATTTGACCTTTGCAATGGTTCGTATGCCTATAATTTAACCAATTTTAGGTGGATCGCTCTGAAACATACACTTTATATAGAAAACTAAATTATCTAGAGAAAAGCGTATGAGTTTCTGGGTTTATTATTTTTTTGACAAAACAGCGAAGTGTTAAAGTCAAAATATCTAATTTTTATACTCGTAAAGAAACAGCTCTAAGTCAAAAAGTATTTGACCTATCAAAAACTCCTACGCGCATTCATAGATAATTTAGTTTTCCATATGCATTATAAATTTCAGAGAAATCCACCAAAAATTGATTAAGTAATGCTGCGTGCCGTGGACCTCTATTGTAAATATACTATCATTTTGTAAAACTTTGTGTAAAACAAATATTTTTTTGTACTCCTTCATAAATCTTGTGAGAACCAATCTTTGTTAACACATCTCCGTAAATAAAGAAAATAAAAAAGGAAGTTTTTATATATAGGCTTTTTACGTAGGTGTTACCCCTTAAGTAGTATAAAAGGGTGCTTGAGGTCAATGATTTTTGATGTAACAAATTGGTATCATTGCGTCAAAAACATTGATATATAACCCTTTAAGATCCGACTGTAAATACAGAAGATATGACAAAAAAATTTAAAATGCCCTACATTCGGCAACAAAAAAAATTTAAAAAAAAAATAAAATAATAGTTCCGCTGGAAATATTGGAATACTTTCCTAACAAAAGTTTATTGCTTTTTTGCGATCTTTCATTTTAAAATATTAGGGTAGTAAATTAAGGTGGTAGCAACTGAGATCTGGTGGGTTAATACTAGAACGGGTTACTTGAGGTCAATGGCTCCTTCGAGGAAACCATTGGTCTCCGCGAGACAAAAAACATTGATATACAACACTTTAAGATCCAACGGTAAATGGCGAAGATATAACGAAAAATATAAAATGGCGACCTTTACGTTCGGCCAAAAAAAAAAAAACATTTTCGAAATTTTCTTGTTAAAATACTTTATATTTGAGGGTGTACGGTGAACTTTTTTTTTTTTGCCTATAAGGTGGTACGGTCTACTGTACAGCCTTGATGCAATGTGTTTTTTTTTTATCAACAAACCATGATTAAATTATCTATTTTAAAAAAAGAAAAATTTTTACAAACAACTTTTTCTTCTTAAAAACGCATTAATTTCAAATTTCATCATCATGTCACAACAATAGTCGTATAACAACTCAATAATAACACGGTACAATAAATAACAACAATGCCAAAGAATATGACAACAATGAAACCTAAAGTAAACTAAAGTATACAATGACTAAGCAGTAAATTGTAATATCTTAACTGCCCGGTAAATGTGGAAATGGGGAATAAAGGGTGATCCAATAAAATCTTGATAAAAGAAATCTTAAAATTTGCAATATTTTAGAAATTGTTAAATTTTTAAATATTTTTATTTACTTGATATTTATTTATTTATTTTATACTAATCATATAATTACAAATTATATGCTAATACCCTAACCGAGCACTAGCAACAAAGGCCATCAGCTCGTTGTAGCGAAAACAGACCAGAGCCTCTGGTGGGAATCGAACCCACGACCCCCGCTCTGATAAGCTAGCACGCTACCAACTAGCCTACCGGGGCGCTCTAACTTGATATTAAAAGATGGAATATCATTAGAAAAAAGTGCAAAGGACTATAATACAATTGCTTTCGGTTCGAAGGACCATTTTTTTTAAAAAAAATTGCTTTTTCAAGCTAATTGGAGAAATCTGACCAAGTTTGAATGTCAAGTTTTACTTTATCTCTTTGTATTAAAATTTATATCAAATCTCTCTCAAAACCAAGTATTGAAATTTTACTGGCACACCCTTTTGGAAAGCAGCACCAATATTCTGTACATTCCAAAATGATCATTGTTTGTCAACACAAATAATATTGCCAGTGCCACTTACAATATTGTACAATACTTGTGTGCACCAATTTTGTCTTGGCATTTCTACTAAAGATTGTGTTGAGGAGATATCAACAAAGAGAATAAATATAATTCATTACAGATTGTGTTTGTCTGTCGGGCTATAGCTATAACAAGGTTTTAAAATTACAATAAATATTAAAAGTAAGAGATATATGAATACAATTGGTAAAGACGAATTTCGAAAACCACTTGATTTTAAAACAAGTAAGAGCGGCTAAATTCGGCTATGCCGAATCTTATATACCCTTCACCATGGTTGGGAAAAAACTGAAGTTTATATATGGACATATATGGAATGGACAGATTTATATACGGACGTCTTTAAGAGGAAATTAACCATTTAGTTTGGTGATAAAACTTGGACTCGGGAAGATTTATGATTCCAGAAAATAGGTATTTAAAAAAAATTTATGTTTTGGGCATAACTTTTTTATCTGAACCGATATTTCCGAGTTTTTTTAGCAAATATGTTATACTAAAGATTTTCGATCTTTTGCTATATAAGACGTAACCGTAGGTCATATTACAGCTCTAGAATAGTGTTTGTTATTTGTTTATAAAAGGTGAAGAGGTGAAAGAAAAGAATTTCAACAAATCGTTAAAAGAAATCACTAGAACTGCATGTGTTTTATTTCTACAAAAACGTTTAATTTAGCTGGCAAATTTGCATTTGGGATTTTATTTCGCTTTTTTATAAAAAAAATATTTTTAATTTCTTTAGCTTAATTTTAAAAATTTGAAGGAAAATAGTTTATATTTTTTTTTTATAAATTATTATAAGTTATGACCTAAAATAGTTGCACTCAAAGGGAAATTATGTATAAAATTTTCTTAATATATGAGAAGTAAAATGGTTTAAAAATCTTTCTATAAATTCTTTTAAATCGGAGCAAAAAATAGAAATAAAACCGTTTGTATTTTGCTTGTATCAGAGGGTTTTTATAAAAATTTTGATGTTTTTAGCCTATTTATAATTATTAAATGTTAAAAAAAACAAAAAATAAACAAAAAAAAAAGTCTTAAGAAAATAAAAAAAAAAAAATGTACAAAAAAAAGTGAATTGACCGGGATTCGAACCCGCGGCCTTAGAGAAAAAAAGTATTTGTGACATAGCGTCTAGACAACTGAGCTATTGAAGCTCACACAAAATCATCGTTAATAGAGGTACATATAGTAAAAGTCTTCGTTCATTAGAGATTTGTTTAGTTTTTATTTAAATGACAAATCTTTGTATGTGTTTGTTGTTTGTGTATAAAAGGTGGAGATGAAAGAAAAGAATTTCAACAAATGGATGTGTTTGTTATGCGTAAAATTCTGCATACATATTAAACAAAGGGAGTTTACGGAAAAAATTAGAGGTAGTCCTGGTTTTTTGCTAATATCTCAGCCATTAAGTAACCGATCTGTCTGATTTTTAATAGCAAACAGAAATGGATCACATGTAACAGAAATATATAACAATCAAGTCCTCATCATGTCTGGGTTCTTTGGAAAACCTATTTTAACACACAGACGGACAGACGGACATCGTTAAATCAACTTCGCTCTTCATAAGGACCCAGAATATATATACTTTATAGGGTCTAAGATCAATATTGTAGAAATTACAAACGGAATGACAAACTTATATATACCCTTCCACCTGCGATGAAGGGTATAAAAATTGTATTCAATAATAAAATTTTTGTAAAGAAATTTAGTGAAAAGATAAAAAATATATTCTGTATTTTAGTTCAAGCATTAAACAAATTAAATTAGGATTTTTTTTACTTAGGCCGATTCAAATCAAAATTAAAAAGTAATACACAGGTTAAGAATTTAGCATTACCGGTAATGAGAAAAAAAAAGGCAGAAGATAATATCATACAAAGCTGCTGCTGAAAATCATTACAAACTCTTAATACTTTGTACCATAATGTGTTGTAAAGTACAAATACTGCAATAAATTATATTTGTGTTCTTTTAAGATTCCTTTAAGCTGATGGGTATCCTGTTTTCATGTAAGCAGAAGAAAACCGAATCATGCCATACAGCTATGTTATGATGATACACCTAAAATAATGTGAAGGTTTTTATAAGAATACGATGATAGATGAGACTATGTTGAGAATGAAAACTGATACTGTAAACTACAGTAAACAAATAAAAAAAAAAAAATGGACAAAAACAACTGTAATGTTATTTTACAATTTTCCATTTTACTGTAGATAAAAACTTTAAACAATGGAAGTATGTGAGGCAAAGATATTTATGTGTTTCACCAGATAAATGTATAAAATGGAAATCAGAAATCCGACAATGAAGGAGATGTTGTGTTTAGAATGACAAAGATTTCATTAAATTATGGCGTTGCAGATAGTTCAGAGGTTTTTATTATTTTAATCCAAGAACTAATTTTTAGTAAATATTTTTCGGAATTAAAAGTCAATGCACTCACCAAAAAAAAAAAAATCCTGTAATGGCAACTGAAAATTTTGCTGTTATTACGGGAAATTTTGCTAATTTAAGCCCAGCAGTATTTTTTGCTAAGCTTAGCAACACGTGTCTGCTGACGTGTAGTACAATGAAATTTTTAGAAAAAATGAGCAGTCGCTACTAAATTTTAGTGGAAGTGGAATTTAAAATCTGTTTGCTAAAATCATCAAAAAAAAAAAAAATTAACTGAATATTATTAATATTAGTACAAAATTTCAAATTTATTTTTTTATCAAGCATCAACATTTTTTATTTTATTTATTTTTTTCAAAAAATATTTTATACAAAAGTAAAAAAACCAAGTAAATTCGGCTGTGCCGAATCTTTGAATACCCTCCACCAATGCTCCCTATTGTTTTTCATACAAACAATGTAAAAAACTTTTGAAGTAAAATTATGGAGGTGAAAAAAATTTTTTGAGGTGAAAAACTTTTTTGTATGCGGAAACGAATTTTTTTACGTTAAAAAAAATTTTTAGGTGAAAAAATTTTTTAAGGTGAAAAAATTTTGAGGTGTATAAAATATTATTAATTTCATAGTGATTGGTGAAAAATTATGAAAAAATATATTATATACCAGTCGCTGCTATGAAATTGTACTAAAATACACCAATTTATAGGTATCTTCACATTTTCACCCATAACTTTTTAACCGCTGAACCGATTTTACTCATTTTCAATACCATACTGCTCGGGAGGATCTACAATAATCTTGGTAATTTCAACAGACAGACGGACATCGCTAAATCGACCTAAAATTGCATAAGGATCACGAATATATATACTCTATGGGGTCTTAGACCTATATTTCGACATGTTACAAACGGAATGACATATACCCTCACCATATATGGTGGAGGGTATATAACATTAACGAATTTATCTTTTGTTTTAATTTGGTTATTTCTGTTTTGAAAAATATATGAAATTTGTAGAAAAAATTATCTGCGGCTACTTAATTTTCGTAAACTTTTTGTAAAGTGGAATTTAAAATCTGTTTGAAGATCAAATTTTAATTGTGTTTAGGGCTGATATTTGAACTTAAGGGTTCTTTTAAGTGGATGTTCTATTTTTAGACATCACTTTTTTAAAATCAGTATTTTTTTTTGCTAATTTTAGCAAATCTCTTTACAAAAATTTTTTTGAAATAAGCAACAAAATTTGTAAATATTCTGTAAAAATTCTGTAATTTGTAAAAGTTAAATAGCAAAAAAAGATTTGCTTAATAATAATTTTTTTTACCAAAAATTAGTACAAGAATAGTAAAGTGGGATTGAAAACGGTTTAAAAATTTTTCTGCTATTTTTATTTCTGAGTGTATTTAATTTGCTTAAATTTACGCTACTAGAGATAATTTTTAAACATTTTGACACTTCCCAGTGTCAAGAGAAGAGACAAAGAAGCGGTGATTTTGATTTCAGCGTTATAAAAATTTGGATCGCAACAAATTCTTTTTTAAAGAGAGGTATCACAGAGTGGAAGTTTTAATTTTTGATCCTTTTTTCATTGCATCAAAACCACTTCTTATGGTCTTATGGTTTAGTGATAACTGAGATCTTTAGATGATCCCAAGTAAATTTTAAATTTTTAATTTAAATTTTAACGATGTTTCAGAGCTATCCACCTGAAATTGGTTAAATTATAGGCATACGAACCATTGCAAAGGTCAATTAATACAGCCAAATAATAAATAATAAAGCCAACTAATACAGCCAACTTGAATCACGTCAAAATATGAGCGATTAAAATTTGTGTTATTTTATAAGTGATCCACGGCACTCAGCATAATTGAACCAATTTTAGGTGGATCGCTCTGAAACATACACTTTAAATAGAAAACTAAATTATCTAGAGAAAAGCGTATGAGTTTCTGGGTTTATTATTTTTTTGACAAAACAGCGAAGTGTTAAAGTCAAAATATCTTTTTTTTATAATCGTAAAGAAACAGCTCTAAGTCAAAAAGTATTTGACCTATCAAAAACTCCTACGCGCATCCATAGATAATTTAGTTTTCCATATGCATTATAAATTTCAGAGAAATCCACCAAAAATTGATTAAGTAATGCTGCGTGCCGTGGACCTCTATTGTAAATATATTATCATTTTGTAAAACTTTGTGTAAAACAAATATTTTTTGTACTCCTTCATAAATCTTGTGAAAACCAATCTTTGTTAACACATCTCTGTAAATAAATAAAATAAAAAAAAGGAAGTTTTTATATATAGGCTTTTTACGTAGGTGTTACCCCTTAAGTAGTATAAAAGGGTGCTTGAGGTCAATGATTTTTGATGTAACAAATTGGTATCATTGCGTCAAAAACATTGATATATAACCCTTTAAGATCCGACTGTAAATACAGAAGATATGACAAAAAAATTAAAAATGCCCTACATTCGGCAACAAAAAAAATTTAAAAAAAAAATTAAATAATAGTTCCGCTGAAATTATTGGAATACTTTCCTAGCAAAAGTTTATTGCTTTTTTGCGAGCTTTCATTTTAAAATATTAGGGTAGTACATTAAGGTGGTAGCAACTGAGATCTGGTGGGTTAATACTAGAACGGGTTACTTGAGGTCAATGGCTCCTTCGAGAAAAACATCGGTCTCCGCGAGACAAAAACATTGATACAACACTTTAAGATCAGACGGTAAAAGGCGAAGATATAACGAAAAATATAAAATGGCGATCCCTACGTTCGGCCATAAAAAAAACATTTTCGAAATTTTCTTGTTAAAATACTTTATATTTGAGGGTGTACAGTGAACTTTTTTTTTGAGGTACGGTCTAATGTAGATCTATTGTGCACCCTCTAGTGTTTCCTCAGTTGTTCTCAAGTGCAGCTTTGAGCAGCAGTACAATGTTCTTAACTTCCAGTTTTTTGTAATGTTCCTCCATGATATCAGCTCTGCCAAATGTGATAAATCGTAGGTATGCAAAGGCAGGATATTTAGCCATTACATGCTCCATGGTCTCCTCATCTTCCATAGGATGTAATTACATGGATAGTGTCCTGTGAGTGCTCCGCATAGGAGTCTTAGATTTGGTCTGCTAATTTGAAGGGCTTTTCTGCCTCTCTTTTCATTGTATGATAAGAACTTCTTTGAATGTTTCAGTGGTTTCTGTTTGTTCTAATATTCAATGGATTTTGTCTTGATCAGATTTGATATCATATTTGTGATGTTCTTTTTCGTAAAACCAAATTGAGGACTCGGGCCTATAAATGGCAGTTCCGCACCTAGTCTCGCTTGTTCATTAGCTTTTTCATTGCCTTCATGCCCACTGTGACCGGGTACCCAAATAAGTTAAAAATGGAGTAATTAAAGGTTGATTTTACTTCAACTAACCATATCTGCTATTACTCAATATTGGATTAAAATATCTGAGTGTGAGCTGGCTAAATAAAATCTAAACTAAATTCAAGTTTTAAAATTTTTATGAAATTTTAAAAATTGTTCAAATATTTTTCAAAGAAATTTAGAATTTATTTAATTACCTTGCACAGGTCCTAAGTGGAATTATTTAGTTTATATATTTTCCATGGTTGGCATTTAATACTTTTTTATAATAACGGTAGTTGGCTACCACAGCTACTTTAAGACTGATATGAAAATTTTAAAATGGCGAATCCATTATACCTTTAATTTAACTTGGTTTTTTCCGATTTATTACCGGTTAAATTTTGAAATTTCTTAAAGGTATTTTGCAGATATAACAAAAATTTAACAGGTAATATTATGAAATAAACCTCGTAATATTAAAAGACACATATCACTACTGCAATCGCAGTTTTAAAATTTTCCTAGAGGTATTAATCACAGCGTAATAGACAACTACCGTTATAATGCCAACCATGATATATTCTTTTAAAACCAAAAAAATCTTGATTCAAATTTTATTACTTTTTTGAATTAAAAATCTGAGATTAAAGTACCCCATTAAGTCTTAACTGCAATCCCCAAAATTTCAGAATTATGAGTTTAGTTTTATGTCAAAACATATGTATTTCAAATTGAAATACAAATGGTTGTGCTTGGATTTGAGCAAAAAATTGCTATTTCATGTTCCCATAATATCTGTGCTGTTTTTTTTATTTAGCCCAAGAAATATGACCCCAATCTTAAAATGTAATAAACCCAATTTTTTGGGGTAAAAATTTGATAATAAAAATTATACCTAAAAATATAATGAAAAATGAACCCAACCAAATGAAAAATTTAATTTTTCATTTATAAGATTTATAGTCTGTTCCTCTATTTCGAAAGAACACGTTCGTTCGCATTCTAGTCGAAAGAAAACTGATTTGGGTTTCACTAACTCTATTTCTATGCGAACTATGACTCGAACGACAAGTCGAACGAAAACGTAACTGTTTTCATACGAAATTTGGTTTCTCTATTTCGAACAGCCCGAAAGCAAATGTCAAAATCAGTCACTTGCTATTTTTTTGTCGAGTAAATATATATTTGATATTTTTAATAGCAAAATGAAGTAAAAAAAGCAATGGATAACAAAAGGTAAGTACAAAATAATATAATTATTTATAGTTTATTAAGAATTTTAAATTTGCCCCAAGCAGCTCATATTTACATTTTTTTATTTTACATCTTTTATTTTACAAGAGCAGTGACCGCACCGAACAGACAACAGCAACAGGCAACAGAAAAGCTTTCCGATTATCAATCTTACTCACAACCAATCGATAACAAACATTTTCAAAAATAAACACATTCTCAAATGAAAATTGATTTGTTTATTGTTATTTTTTTATTTAATTTGTCATATACAGCTGATCATCACTGTTAAACAGGGTTGTTTTTGTCTTTAAGCAGTTTAGTAGTATTTTTCCTACTTTTAGTCGATCGAAATGAAAATGACCCTACACTCACCAAAAAAAGTCTGTAATGGCAACTGAAAATTTTGCTGTTATTACGGGAAATTCTGCTAATTTGAGCCCAGCGGTATTTTTTGCTAATCTTAGCAACACATGTCTGCTGACGTGTAGTACAATAAAATTAGTAGAAAAATTAGTAGCCGCTACTAAATTTTAGTAGACTTTTTGTAAAGTCGAATTTAAAATCTATTTGCTAAAATTAGCAAAAAAAATTACTAAATACTATTAATATTAGTACAAAGTTTTAGATTTATTTTTTTTTATCGAGCATCAAAAATTTTAATTACATTTTTTAAAAGATGTTTTATACAAAATGAAAAAAAAAATCAAAGGCTTAAAAATCTTAAAAATTCTTAAAACATAAACGAATTTATCATTTTGTTTTAATTTGGTAATTTCTGTTTTGAAAAATATTTTAGTCAATTTTTTTTTTTTACTTTTAAGGTGAAATTTAAATTGTTGTTAGGGCTGATTTTTGGAAATAAAAAAATTTTTAGTGCTATTTTAAGTGGATGTCCTATTTTTAGACATGAGTCGGTATCTTCACTTCCGAACCCTTTTTTAATCCTATGTAACATTTTAGGGCAATTTAAGTTTGTATGTATAAGTTTAAATTATTAGAAATAACATTTCCATCAATATCGACTTTTTTAAAATTAGTAATTTTTTTTGCTAATTTTAGCAAATCGGTTTTCAAAAATTTGTAAAATGATTTCTGAAATTAACAACGAAAATTTGTAGATATTCTGTAAAAACTCTGTAATTTGTAAAATGTAAATAGCAAAAAGATTTGCTAAATAATATTTTTTTTACTTAAAATCAGTACAAAAATAGTAAAGTGGGATTAAAAACCGTTTACAAATTTTTCTACTTACTTTTTTTTCTGAGTGTATGCAAAGCAAAGAAATGTTGCTTATGCACAGCAATATACACAGCATAATTTATATTGCATGGAATTGATAAAATCCAAGTCTACTCATAATAAACACTAAAGTTACTTGGGCCAACCTAAATTGAAATATTTTAAAGAAATAGAATCAAAATTAATTTAAATAAATCAAATATTTTAGTGATGCGCAACCACTGCCTTTCAAAATAGTTCAAAAATTAAGTAAATTTCTACTCTCCGCCCATGAGTTGCACCGTGTGTGCTTTCAGCCAGTTCTTATTAAATTTGCTAGTGACAATGGAAGAGTCATCAATTTCCGATATGCGGTTTTTGCAGCATCCGACATTCTTATAAAATTTTAGAGCGAATGGTTTTCTATGACATTGCGCCTTAGACCTTGGCAATTTTGAAACCTTTTTAAGAATTATTTATGTTCTTAATGTATAAAAAACAAAATTTTCTCCTGCGGCAAGAATTTCTATAATTATTAATATACGAAAAACAAAATAACATTTTTTTAATTACAACTATTAATATGTATATGAAACAGATTTACCCTGGCTTTACATGACTTATGCCCGTAATTTCAAGCAATAGATACCTACCGTGTAGACAAACAAAAATCAATAAATATAATCAATACATGTCAGTAAACATATTACGCAAGATCTTAATTGCTTGATTTCCTTTTAAAAGTAATTTTTTGAGCCACAAAATATAAACTATTATATTTTTTCGCACAAACAAAAATACACTCCATTTCTTCGATATCTATAATAGTCACTATTTCACAACTATTGTCCACGTGGAACATCAAACTAATTATTTTCTAATAAATAATATTACAACTTTAGCAAAACAAAACAAACGAGGAGGAGTTTATTATTTGAGACTATTTAAATCGTAAAGCTGTATGGTACGAGTATAGAACCAGAGTTACCAGGACGGGTACGATAATGATAATGAGGTAAAGAATTCACGATAATGCATTAGATCTTAGTCAATGTGATAAATGCTTCAGATAGGAAAAAAATTAATGTTTAGAAATTGCCAGCTTTAAAAAAAAAAAAAATTTAGAGAATATATATTTTGGGCCACCTCCCCGAAACAAAATCCTGGACACTCCACTGTTTATAAATGTTAAATTTATATGGATATATCTGTGGTTAATGTTTAACCTTGTTTGTTTTTGAAATCAGTTACCCGACATAGATTTGAAAAGTGTTAGTTTCATTTACTATCACATTTTTGAAATTGTGAAAAAGAACTGCTTAAGAAGAGACAAATTAGAACTAACTGATATTTTAGAATTAATGAAAAATTGACTCCTTAGGAATCACTTGCATTTAATTTTCCTGGGTTGCATTTATTTTTCCTGGGTTGTTTCGCTTATCAAGTTGCTCTCATTTAATTAATTCAGTGTATTCCGTTCATTCAATTCATTTAATTAACTCAATTAATTCAATTAATTAAATTTATAAGATTCATTCAATTGCTTCAATTCATTTAATTAATTAAATTTATTCAATTCATTTAATTAATTCAATTAATTCAATTTATTAAATTCATTAAATTAGTTTCAAACTTTTCAAACCAACCTCACCCCAAATTTTAACTTAATTTATCTTAAAATTTACTAATTTTGCCAACTACACTTTATCACACAAGTTTTGTTCCTTCTAACATTTATAATCTCAGGTTTCAAAGTTAATTTATGGTTGTTTATTGATGATAGAAAATTGTCCTCGTATAATTTATAGTGCAGAATTATGTTCTCAAGAATATATTTTCTTGCTTTTTGTCATGTTTTTTTCTGAAATTACATAAAACATTGACACTTTTGAGTACACAATAAGGTTATTTAAGGTCTTTAAAATATACAACCAAACGCATCTTTATATTGCATAAATATATGTACACCATTCCAAACATATTATACTGCACCTTAATGGCAAATGCAGCAAATGATGAAGATGACAGCATCATTAAAAAAAAAAATGCTACAAAGAAGTGCCTGTAATATCCACTCACACACTCTTAAGTTAACAGGGATACTATCTTTGTATACATTTCTTTAATGCTATCATCATTTATAATATTGACAGGTATTAAAACATCTAAACAGTTTAAACTCTTAGACTTGCTTACAAAGCAAATATATGTATTATCCTGTAAAGTTTATACTTACGAGTGTATAATACGTACGTATGTGAAGTATATTATGACCCCTTATAACAATTTCTTAAAGTATTAAACAATATCTCTATGTGTTTGTACATACAACTACATATAATATTTTTGTTTATGATGTAAGTACAGTGGCACACATAATTGAATGTATACTTGATAAAGAATCATGAAAGTAAATACTATTAGAGATACAAAAAAAAAAACAGAATATACTAAAATCATCAAATTTATAAATTATTTTTATTTGATTTAATATTAATAATGGTGGGTGCTCCTAGTTTAGAATCACTGTATGTTGTAATAAAGTGTTATGACTTAAAAGTTAAACTTCTTTAGCAACTACCCAGTGGGGAAAGGGGGGTCAGATAAATTACTAACATCAGTGTCGTGCAAACAGGAGCGGACCATGACCGGCGAGAAGAGGACCCAGTGACTGGAAGTTTGGTTGTAGGTCCCGTGACTGGTCTGAAAAAGCGACTCTGTAACATTTCAATTGTTTCCAACCGAGTATTCGGCCTCGGAATTCGATCAAAAAATTGTGTTTTGCCAAGTTCGGCTAAATTTGGTCGAACCGTTTAAGCGCTCTTTAAAATTTTGCATTTTCTTGTTTTACATTTTTTTGCTTTATTTGTTTTACTGTTTAAGCGTTTTTATTTATAACTAGCTTAAAAGCCCGATACTTCGTTATCGGTAGTTTTAAATATCGAAATATGTTGAGAAGAAAATATAATTCTATTTTCTAAAGATTTAACTATTTAAATAAATATTTTTCATCTTTTGAAGTGGATGTTTAAATTTAAAGTTTTGAATTTCTTGTTTATAGGTCATTCAAGGGGGACGTGCCCAGTGTTAACTGTTTTAATATGACTTGTTCCCCTTTTCATCCCATTTCGTTTTCCTTGTCTAATGATTCATTTCCACTCGTTCCCATTTTTATTTATTTCTCCTCGTGTAATACTTCAATTACACTTGTTCCCTATTCCATTTTATACTTTACCCTATCAATTGTATCGATTTCACTCGTTGCTTCTTTCATTCCATTTCAGTCCCCTTGTCAAGTGTTTTAATTCCACTCGTACTCCGTTTCATTCAATTTCGTATTCCTTGTCTAGTGTTTTAATTGTACTCGTACTCTTTCTATTTCATTTCTGTCCCCTTCCAGTTTGCAATTTTACCTTGGAAATATTTCCCCATATACACCATAACGGGCAAAGCCCGCTAAATTGTTAGCGTAGAAAATGGTTGCACGGGCTAACGCCCGGGGGTATACGAAGATTCCAGATAATTACCCGGAGTCCTTAATTTTTACCATGTCCCAGACCAAAATTCTAAAATGTACCTCAATAATATATATTTAAAATTTCAGATTTTTTCCTTTGAACCCCCATTTTTTTCATTTATCTGGTTAAAATTCTAAAATGTAGCTGATCAATGAGTTAGCATATACTCCAGATAACACATATTTACAATTTCAGTTTTCTTGCTAAATCGGTGGGGGCAGCCCGGTAAGGGGAGACTGTTCACCTTTTTGCCCCTTCCGGTACACATTTTCAATGTATACATCGGAGGAGGAACCTTTGCACCAAATTTCAACTTCCCAGCTCCAGCGGTTTTGGCAATGGTAAAAATTTTTCGCTTTTCTGCCCCTCCCCTTTGGATTTTCCAAAAATGAAGTCTTAACTGTTATCTACACTGGATATGGAGTCTGCATACTTATTTCAACTTTCGAGGTGCAACGCGGCTTGTGCAGGCTGTTAAGGGGGAGACATCATTGATGAGTTAGCACATACTCCAAGAAAAGCATATTTCAAATATCAGGTGTTTTCCCCATTTTGCTCTTCCCCGAAGGAATTTTTAAGAACCTCGTATTGACGAATGTCTACGAATGGGCTGGGCGATGTTGATTGAAATAAATAAATATTTATATATTTACATATTTACACATTTTTACATTTGCACATTTGTCCAATGTGCAAATAAGCACATGTGCTTATTTGCACATTTGCACATCTACATTACCATCAAATTATCAATCCATCACTCCATGAAACCATCAATCCACCAAACCATCAACCAATCAAATTTTCACCTTTGAACATTTGCAAGTTTGTACATTTAGACAAATTTTCACATTTGCATTTTTGCAAATTTTCACTTTTGCAAATTTGCACACTTTTATATTTGCACCTTTGCAAATTTCCACTTTTGCAAGTTTGCACATTTGCAAATTTGCACTTTTGCAAATTTGCACATTTTCACATATTCACATTTGCAAATTTTAACATTTGCACTTTGCAAATTTGCACATATTCACATTTACATTGGAGGATGAATCTATGTACCAAATTTTAACTTCCCAGCTCCAGCGGTTTTGGCAGGCCGTCAAGGGGGAGAATTTTCGCTTTTTGTCCCTCCGCGTTAGATTTTCCAAAAGTCACGTCTTATGTATTATCTACACTGAAGAAGGAACCCGCATACCAAATTTTATCTTTCTAGTTTAAGCGGCTTGGGCAGGCCGTTCGGGGGAGACTTTTCCCCTTATTGCAGCTTCCAGTAGGAAATTCCAAAAAATCCAACTTGGGTGGATGTCTACGCTAGAGTGAGGCCCTATGTATCAAATTTTAACTTCCCAGCTCCAGCTGTTTTGGCAAGTCGTCAAGGGGGAGAATTTTCCCTTTTTTTCCCTCCCCATTGGATTTTCCAAAACTGACATTTTAGCTGTTATCCACACTGGAGAAGGCGCCTGCATACCAAAATTTCAACATCCAGTGTCCAGCGGTTTCGGAGATATTTCATCCCTTTAAGCCCCATTTTTACCACGTCCCTGGCTAAAATTCTGAAATATAGCTTATCAGTGGGTTAGTCCATACTTTCAGGTATCTTGCTATTTCGGAGTGGGCAGGCCGATAAGGGAGAGATTTCCCCTTTTTTACAAAAATCCCACCTGGGTGGGATCTGATTTTTTTTGTGGTTTCCGCATTTTAATAATATTTGCTAATTTAAAAACAATTTTTTCTTTACATTTAAATGTTGTTTTATAATTTCTAGTTATGCAACGGGGAATGATGATTCAGTTGACCTGAAAGAACCTATCCCGTAAACGATCATAAAGCTTAATTCACTCCTAGAACAAGCCTATGTTAAATTGACCCGTCCCTTTCATATAAAGAAATCCGTGTTAGTACCATTTCCTGTCCCACTGGACCAGCAACATCACGTGCCCTGTGTCAGGACCATTTACCACAGGGTAGCAACAACATTATATTATCATCATCATCACCATAAAAATGGTTTGAACTTTTTACAAATTTTTATAAGAAAAATAAAACTACAAAAGTATTAAAAACTACACATCCTTTTCTCTACTTGTTTTCAATTCTAAACTTTAGTGTGTTAAACTTAAAATACTGTCAAAACCATAACTAGCAAATAATGAAAAATTATACTCTATCTCTTTTCTATATTATCCATTAGGGAGACACATATTTGTAGTAAAGAATATGTTTTATAAAAACTTACATTTAAAGTTATGTTTTAAAATGATTCCTAATAAATCCGGAATTTTTTTTACCAAAGACACTTTTTACATGTGGTAACCCAGGGCAAAAAAGAAAATCACTATTTCCCAGCAAAAACATGTTAATGACATATCATTACTTTGTAATGAGTACTCCTTACATTCAGCATTATTTTCAAAATAAAAATTATGTATTACCTGTAATGGCTTACCTTTTCTATTATTTTAATAGAAATAATAATGAGTGATTGTTAATTGTTTAAATAACTTAATATATTTATGTGTATTTTATTAATTTATGAATTAAAAGAGTTTAGTAAAACAAATTTACATGTAAGTGAAGAGAAAAAGCCTACAAATTAGTTTAGAGTAGTGTCGAATTAATTTATTTAAAATTGTTTGTGTTATGACACATCTTATATAATTATAATTTTGGTATTCAGATCACAAATATGACAAACATTTTAAAATAACTTGGGGAAAAAATCGAGCTTTAACTGTAGTTTCGAAATATCCTTTATATTCAATTGGAGACCAAATTTGAAGTCAGTAGAAAAAATCTATAAAAATCACAACAAATAAAAATTACTTGAATTTTAATGCGCACAAAAAAGTTTAAAACTGAGCAAAAACTTCCCCTTTTTTGACCATCAACGACCCATGACATATGTCCCATATTGTATCAGTATCCTGTATGAAATGGAGTAAACCAATTCCAAATATCTCGATGTTTCTAAAAATTTTGATCCTCTATGTTGTCCAATAGGAAACGAGAAAATGTCTTACAAAATTTATGCAAATATATATATTCATTTAGGAATTTATGGGGATCCTATTGACTCTGAGACCATATTGATCCAAATTGTACAGGTTGGTTGAAAAGTTCCTGCGCTCACCAAGAGATGGCACTGCTAGCTTCAAACTTTTTTTTCTCAAGTTGGTATAACTGTCCTGAGAACACATGCAAAGTTGCAAGTCATTCTGCCAATTCTTTCTTTGTTTACAAGCCATTTGAATTTGACGTGTCATTGATTTTTTTAATATGGAAAAAAATTGAATATCGTGCAGTCATTAGATTCTTTGTTTTGAAGGGTTTAAAAGCAAAGGAAATTTATGAACAATTGTTAGAAGTATATAAGGAGTCCTCACCTTCAAAACGCACCGTTGAATTTTGAGCTGGTGAATTTAAACGTGGTCGTACCAGCCTTAAAGACGATCCACGCGAAGGAAGACCAAAAACTGCAACCACAGCAGAAATCATTGAGCAGGTATGGTTAGTGAAGATCCAAGTTTGACTAAGCGTGAAATTGCTAATGCCATAGGCATCTCAGACGAACGAGTACTCCATATTTTACATAAAGAATTACGTATGAAAAAACTGTTTGGAAAGTTAGTGCCGCACAATTTAACAATTCAACAAAAACTGCATCGAAAATAAATTTCTCAGCGTAATTTGGAGCGTTTTAAGCCGAATAAAACCGACTTCTTGTGTCGTTTTAAAACTATGGATGAGACTTGGATCTACCACCATGATCCTAAATTGAAATAAGAACGTTTACAGTGGACTGAAGCTGGTTGTTCAGCTCCAAAGCAGGTGAAGTCCCAACGATCAGCAAAGAAGGTTATGGCATCAGTTTTTTGGGATCTAAAAGGAATTTTGTTGATTGATTATCTTCAGAAAGGTAATACAATCAACTCTGAATATTATTGCAGCCTTTTGGATCAGCTGGATGAAAAAATTCGTGAGAAAAGACCTGGTTTAAAGAAGAAAAAAATCATTTTTCATCAAGACAATGCACCTGCTCACAAAAGTGTTTTGACGATGGCTAAATTCAAAGAATTAAAGTACGAATTGCTTAAACATCCACCGTATTCACCAGATTTGGCTCCCAGTGACTACTATCTCTTCAGAAATCTCAAACAATTCCTTCGTGGAAAGCATTTTTCGTCGAATGAAGAGGCCATAGCAGCCGTAGACGGTTATTTTGCAGAGCTTCCGGAAAACCATTATAAGGATGGGATAAAACTATTGGAAGATCATTGGAACAAGTGTATTGAGCTTCTAGGAGATTATATTGAATAAAAAAATATATTTCGTAACAAAAACAGTATTCTTTCTTTTCGAGCGCAGGAACTTTTCAACCAACCTGTATTTTGTGAAATTAAAAATATTGGTTAAAAAATTGGCCGAATATGTCAAAAATTAAAAATGAGACATTCATCAACCATTGGCCGTCAAAGGGTTAATTTATATTTTTCCTTTTGGACGAGAAATGCATTAGAAATTGTGATTCACAATACTGTACCGCATTACCTTGTCGCTTACTTAACATTAAATTATAATTGTTTACCAGGAGTTAAAAAATAATGTGTTACTTAATTTCTTACGGAAAACTAAATAATAATTCGTTATAACATAGTAACCAATTATTAATATCCATACACATGACCCATTATTCTTTCTTTCTTAGTAACACCTTACCTTTTGGAACATCCCAAATAAAAAAAAGGTAAAATTATAACATACGAGTTTAGATTACTATACTCATTATTTGGTAAGGTCTGTTTTTGCTCAGTTCTTTTTGTGATAAATGCATGTATGTTGTGTAGATTTTTTTTAATTTTTATTTTTCAATATGTTTTTTTTTTAAGATTATGCACAATTCGGAACAGGTTGAAATCTGGATTTTCTTAAAATATTTTGTATTTTGGCCGGATTTTTTTGTAAAAAACTGAAAATTTTGTTTTAGTTCTTATTTAAAAATTTGTTAAAAGTTAAAGTTTAATTATGTTGCACAGTGTCGTAATTATAATAAACTGATTTTCATAAATATTTTCTGCCTATTGAGTTGTTTTTTTATTTCTTTTTACACTTTTAAAATAAAAATGTCATAATTTTTAAATATTCTATATACAGTAAGGTGCCCCCAAAAAATTTTGTTAGTTATTGACAGGGCATTTTAAAAATTTTCACCGTAGGCAGTGGCGTGCCCAGAAGAGGGGGGCAGGGGGCCGGGCCCCCCTGAATTTTTTCGAAATAAAATTTTTTACTATTTTTAGTATACATATATACAAAATAACTTTTATTTAATTGTTTTCAATTGATTTTCTTTGCAAGACCAATTGGGTTTTTCAGGAAAATTTGCTAAAATTTGCTTTGAAATCAGAGAAATTTTTTCAATTTTCTCAGTTACCGAACCTTGTAATATGTACAAAATTTTATTTCGCCGCTGCTTACGATGAAATCTCTATACTTATCCTTCCACTACTATTAATTATTTACACACTCGTAATATTATTTGGGTAAAAACAACCAAAAATACACTTTTAAATTTTTAAAGCTTGTTTTACACGTCGAGTACCTTTATCTGCTATAATTCAGTATTGGGTTTAAAAATCAGCAAAACAACAAAATAATACAATCATTAGAAAAAAATATATGTAATTTATTGTTTTTAAATATTGTATTTTGTGTATTTTGTTTTTTAATATTGTATTTTGAGCTGGCTTAATGAAATCTAAACTAAATTCAGATATCCAAAATTCTATGAAACTTTAAAAATTTTTCAAACATTTTTCAGAGAAATTTTGAAACCTTTGTCAATTTGTATTTAGTTTAGAATTTCTTTAGCTATTTCGCACAGGTCCAAAATGGAATTATTTAATTTGTATAGTTTCTTTTAAAACAATAAAATTCGTGATTCCTATTGTATTTCTTTTTTTAATTAAAAATCTGAGATTCAAATAGCACATTAATTTTAGAATTATGAGTTTTTTTTATATCAAAACATATGTATTTAAAATTGAAAAGATTTAATTTACAACTTCAATTATATAGAATTTTAATGTAGTTATAGTAGTTAAAAAGTAAGAATTTATAAAAATGCTGCCAAGTCCTAAAAATTGTAGACTATTCTCTTTTAAATGTAAATAAAAATATTTGTCATAAAAATATTTGAAATTTTTCTATTTGTAATCTGATAAAATATTAAAAACAACAAAAGCTAGAAAATCAATTATGTGTTTGTTAGTAAAAGTAGAGCAGGATATACAATATATTTGCTGTATTTCGTGTTCCCTCGAAGCCCATATATGAAAACAAGTTGTTACAGGTATAGAGGTACAAAAATAAAGCTTTTATATAAAAAAAAAATTCCCATAATGTAGGCAAAATTGCCCAAAAATGATAATTGAAATTAAAAGCAAAAAAAAAAAAAAAAAAATCCGAGATAATATTTCATAACGAAAATTTACACTAGAAATATAATGAAAAATTACACCAACCAAATGAAAATTAGCCCCAAAATTAAGTTTGGGGCATATTTTCATTTATTAGATTGAGGCATTTATTCATTATGTGAAATAACCCCAATTTGAAGAAATAGAAAATGACTCCAAATATGATGAAATGAAAAATTACCTCAAAATATGCAAAGCAAACAAACGTTGCTTATGTACAGCATTTATATTGCGTGGAATCAATAACATTCAAATGTAATCCTTCCAAACATTAAAGTTGCTTGGGCTAATCTAAATTGAAATATTTTAAAGAATTAGAATAAAAATTATTTTATATAAATTAAATATTTTAGTGATGCGCAACCACTGCCTTTCAAAATAATTCAAAACTAAAGTAAATTTCTGCTCTCTGTCCATGAGTGTGTCCCTTCAGCCAGTTATTATAAATTTTGCTGGTGACAATGGAAGAGCCATCAATTTCGGATGTGCGGTTTTTGCAGCATCCGACGATCTTATAAAATTTTAGAGCGAATTGTTTTCTATGACATGGCGTCTTGGAGCTTGGCAATTTTGAAACTTTTTAAGAATTGTATTTGTTTTTAATGTATGAAAAACAAAATTTTCGACTACGGCATCAACTTCTGCAACTATTTATACACGAAAAACAAAATGAAAATTTTTTAACAAAAATCGCGCGATTTTTAGTAAAAATTTTCGCCAGCCAAATAGATTTTCCGGTCACGATAATGTGGTCAAGAATTCATAATATCTAGAACCAAGCCGAGTCTTTGGCGATTCGTCAAAAGAATTTTGTAGCATCATAGATTTTTATCAAAATGATCTAAAAGCGGAAGAAGTAATAAATAAGTTTTATATAAAAATTGTTTATGAATTTAAAAGCTGTAAATTTTGTTTTAAATGCTTCAAAAAGGTAAAAAAAATAGGTTTAGAAAATATATTTTGCTCCCCCCCCCCACGAACAAAAATCCTGGGCACGCCACTGATCGTTGGGTCATATATACCCCCAAAGCACTTAAGGGTTAATGTTGTACAATACTTTCACCAATATTTGCTTCGAAATATTTGTTATATTAATTCGTTTAAAAAATACAATTTCCAAAAATTTGAACTTTTTTTGAACAACAGGGGTAATTAAATTTATCTTCATTTTAACCTGATTTAAAAGATTTAAATATTTGATCTGAGCGCCCCGGTAGGCTAGTTGGTAGCGTGCTTATCAGTGCGGGGGTCGTGGGTTCAATTCCCACCAGAGGCTCTGGTCTGTTTTCGCTAAAACGAGCCGAAGGCCTTTGTTGCTAGTGCTCGGTTAGGGTATTAACATATAATTTGTAATTATATGATTAATAAATAAAATAAATAAATTAATATATGATCTTGTGTTGTATTATTCCAGCCAAAAACATATATAATTAAAAAAAAGAAAAACTTGTCTAAAATCTGAATAAGTGGCCAAAGTCGCTATTTTCTCGAAAGGCGCCGAAATAAAATCGCTGCCGAATAAAAAAAAGATATCCCTATAATTTTTCGAGTTGCTAGCCCCTAATATTTGCATAACAAAACTCTAAAGTCTAATGGTTTTTTTGATTTCTTTAAAAAAAAATATATTTGAAATTTTAAAATTACAGATGCGAAAAAAAATACTTCTGAATATATTGGAACTAATAGAATATAGAAATATGTTTGTAGCAGATTATCTTAAAATTTTTGCTCTAATTTCTTGATTGAGACATATCAGTTGCCAAAAGAAATTATAATAACTCAGTTATTTTTACCGATATAAGTTTTTCTAACTTTATTAGAAAAATAATTCGCTGCTTAACACAATTTTAAAAAAAAAAATTCCATTAATCCATTTTTTAACTTCTTTCCGATATTTGATTATCGTTATTATTATATAGTTTTACACCCAAATACAATTTTTAAGAGGGCGTTGGTTGAATGTGAGATTAACGGCATTGATAGTGTTGTCCTGATATAGAAAGGAAATTATTAGCCAATCGTTGGTTGGAGCGAACTTGCTACCGTTAGCATAACGTCAGTAATTCAAAAAATTTTATGCATTCTAAATACCTTAAATTTCAATAAATTAAAAATTTTCATTTATAAAAAAACACACATGTGTAACGTAGTAAACTACACCCTTGCTGCTACAAACATATTTTATATTTTATATTTTGATATTATATGATATAATATTTAATATTTTCGTAATCTATAATACAGTATTAGTTTGTGTGGGTGTCATACACTTATTCACTCACAGCATACTAGCATTAGTTAGTGTGGTTGTGATACCCACACATATTTTTTTTAGACTCTTTGTGCTACTGCATAACTAAGCATACAATTCTCATTTAGTTGGTAATTTAAATTATACTTAATGTTCAATGTAAGATCCAATGGCAAGCTTATTAGGGGCTTCATACAAACATATTTTGTGTGTTTTATTTGTTCCGTGGCTCAGGGCACAAATATTTTAGAGCGATCGACTCCGGTTGCTCGTAATTAATTTATTTACACAGCGGTCCTCGGCTGTCTGTTCTACACAGCGGCTTCCGCTGTCTGTTCTACACAGCGGCTTCGGCTGTCTGTTCCACACAGCGGCTTCGGCTGTCTGTTCCACACAGCGGTCTCCGGACTGTCTGTTCCACACAGCGGTCTTCGGACTGTCTGTTCCACACAGCGGTCTCCGGGCTGTCTGTTCCGCCAACCGACACCTGCTGATTTTATTGTGAGGAACATTGCCAACAATACACCTGCCAAGTGTGCTGTACCGATCGCTGCCATTCCGACAACTGCCGACTGCTTTGTGCCGAACACTGCCAACCCGACACTTGCCGAACTTTGCCTAATGTTCTGTACCGATCGCTGCCAACCCGACACCTGCCGAACTCTGCCGAGTGTGCTGTACTGATCGCTCCCAACCGACACCTGCTGATTTTATTGTGCCGAACATTGCCAATCCGACACCTGCCGAACTCTGCCGAGTGTGCTGCACCGATCGCTGTCATCCCGATAACTGCCGACTGCTTCGTGCCGAACGCTGCCAACCCGAAGCCAATCAATTAGGTTGCACCGAGTTTTACCGAGCCAACCACTCCCGAATAAGTACCACCTAGCCGAATCGCCACCGAGAAGACCAACGAACCACGTCTGCCGAATACACCAACCCGATCTTCCCCGAAATAGACACAACCGGTAGCAGCGTGCGAATCCTGGCAAAGTCGACAACGCCGACTCCTGCCAATGTCCAACGAACTATCCCTGCCGAAAAGTCGTGCGATTGCCGTCCTATTTCGTATAGCCAGCGAGAGTGTAAGTAGTAAAGAAAATCCGAACGAATCCGAGTGAAGAAGAGAGCGTATTGTCAAGCGTATCTAGAAGAAATTATTGTAACATATATTTTGAAAATCAAATAAAGATCTGAATATATTTGTTTCACCCCCTGAAAGGGTAAAATAACAGTGATTTCACTACTTAAGGTTTTGAGGGTCCTCAAGTATACCCTGGACACCTCAGCCATGACAAAACCCCCAATTTAAAAATCAATTGTAGGCTACCAACTAGCCTACCGGGGCGCTCGGGAGTTTTTTTTGGAAATATTTCTGTTGATTTCTGCAGGATAGGCTATTATTTCCTTACAACTAAATTTAACATAAATTATAATTTTGTAAAATTTTTTGGCGTACTATTTTCAAGCAAATTTTTTTTGCTGATTTTAGCCGCATAAATTGTATTATTGAATTAACTAAAATTTTAGGTAATTATAACTTAATTTTTGTATATTAAATAGATTTATTTATGCTGCTCTTATCTTATCACTACACTCGCTAAAAAAAGTCTGTAATCGCAACTGAAAATTTTGCTGTTATTACGGGAAATTTTGCTAATTTGAGCCTAGCGGTATTTTTTTCAAATCTTAGCATCGCATGTCTGCTGACGTGTAGTACAATGAAATAAGGGGAACATTAGTAGCCGCTACTAAGTTTTAGTAAACTTTTTGTAAAGTAAGATTTAAAATCTGTTTGATAAAATCAGCAAAAAATTTACTGAATATTATTATTAGTACAAAATTTCAAATTAATTTTTTTTATCGAGCATCAAAACTTTTTTATTTTATTCATTTTTTTTCAAAAAATGTTTTAGACAAAATTATAAAAAAATCAATGGTTTAAAAGTTTTAAAAACATAAACGAATTTATCATTTTGGTTTAATTTGTTAATTTCTGTTTTGAAAAATATTTTACTCAATTTTTTTTTTACTTTTAAGGTCAAGTTTTTAGAACTAAAAAAACTTTTTAGTGCAATTTTAAGTTATGTCCTATTTTTAGACATTAGTCGGTATCTTCACTTTGGATCCTTTTTTTATTCTATGTTATGTAGGGTTTTATCAGAAATAACATTTCCTTCAATACATATCCACTTTTTTAAAATTAGTTAATTTTATTGCTAATTTAAGCAAATCGGTTTTTAAAAATTTGTCAAATGATTTCTGAAAGTAGCAGCAAAAATTTGTAAATATTCTGTAATTTGTAAAATGTAAATAGCAAAAAGATTTGCTAAATAATACATTTTTTACTAAAATTTAATACAAAAATAGTAAAGTGGTATTGAAAACGGTTTACAAATTTTTCTGCTAACTTTTTTTCTAAATCTAGATCTAGCAAAAACTGCCAATTTCAGCAAGAACTTTTTGTAACTAATTTTTAGTAGCTCTTTCTGCTATCTGTACTGATGTATTTCGGTGAGTGTAATGAATGGTTGCATTATTGGTTAAAACATTAAACAATCTTATATAAGCAAAAATTATAGTTAAAAGGAAAAATTTGTGTTTATAAAATACAATGCGTAAGCAACAACAAGGTGTTTATCATGTTAGAAAATGATATTTTAATGGTTTTAGTTTAGTAACACTTGTTTACAAAAATAATTAAATATGTCTGCCCCTCAACGCTTACATGCCGTTTTCAATGAAACTATGATACGTAACAAAAAGTATACAAAAGCTAGAGAGAAGTTCCCTCTCACGAATTTTTTAGTTCTGTCTTAGAACAAGAAGATAGTTTGGTGGCAACAAATGCGAGTTTTGGTCGGCAACTATTTTTGTTGTTGTTTTTCTGTAGCATGTCGAATTTCTTGCAGAGTGTTTCTAACACTCTGTTGTAAATTATATACTTTTTGGACCAAAAAGTACACTCACCAAAAAAAGTCTGTAATGGCAACTGAAAATTTTGCTGTTATTACGGGAAATTCTGCTAATTTGAGCCCAGCGGTATTTTTTGCTAATCTTAGCAACACATGTCTGCAGACGTGTAGTACAATGAAATTAGTAGAAAAATTAGTAGCCGCTACTAGATTTTAGTAGACTTTTTGTAAAGTGAAATTTAAAATCTGTTTGCTAAAATCAGCAAAAAAAAATACTAAATACTATTAATATTTGTACAAAGTTTTAGATTTATTTTTTTCATCGAGCATCAAAAATTTTGATTATATTTTTCAAAAGATGTTTTATACAAAATGAAAAAAAAAAATCAAAGGCTTAAAAATCTTAAAAATTGTTAAAACTTAAACGAATATATCATTTTGTTTTAATTTGGTAATTTCTGTTTTGAAAAATATTTTAGTCAATTTTTTTTTTATGTTTAAGATTAAATTTAATTGTTTTTAGGGCTGATTTTTAGAACTAAAAAACCCTTTTTAGTGCTATTTTAAGTGGATGTCCTCTTTTTAGACATGAGTCGGTATCTTCACTTCCGATCCTTTTTTTAATCCTATGTAACATTTTAGGGCAATTTAAGTTTGTATGTATTAGTTTAAATTATTAGAAATAACATTTCCTTCAATATCCACTTTTTAAAATTAGTAATTTTTTGCTAATTTTAGCAAATCGGTTTTCGAAAATTTGTAAAATGATTTCTGAAATTAGCAACGAAAATTTGTAGATATTCTGTAAAAATTCTGTAATTTGTAAAATGTAAATAGCGAAAAGATTTGCTAAATAATAATAATTTTTTTACTAAAAATCAGTACAAAAATAGTAAAGTGGAATTGAAAACCGTTTACAAATTTTTCTACTAACTTTTTTTTCTGAGTGTATATAATTTACTATAGAGTGTCGGAAACACTCTACAAGTTCAGCGGCAGCATGTTTGTATAAGTGGGGAACATTTTTAAAGTTGCTAATGTGTTGAAAAACATTAAATTTGGTGTATGCAGTACTGCCACATAAACAGTTTAATTTTTTATCCCAGTTTTTGGGATTCTTAACTGTTTTTCAGTTTTTTCATGAAAACAACTTTTTTCAAATTCATGAGTTTTTTTTTATAGTTTTTTTCATTATATGTTGCAACAATTAATAGCACATTTGTTCTCTTTATTATATATTTTTATCATAGAAATAGGAAATAATGGATATGAATAGAAAGAGTTGGTAAATGTGTGTACACACTTTAATTCTTTAAATTCGTAACTACTTTTTAAGACACTTGCAAAGTTTGGTTTTATTTTTACTTATTTGAACATGTCTAATTTTATTAAAAATAAATAGTATATTGAACAAATATTATATTTTTATATGAAAAATCTGAAAAAATACATGAATAAAATAAAAAATTTACATTAAAAATGTGGAACGTTGAGTGGGAAGAATTTTTTTTATTTTCTTGAAATATATTAAATGAGGCAGAGTGCCGTGCCTTGTATGCTATCAGAAAATTATTATTATGGATTATTTTTATTTTTTATAATAGAGAAAACAAAAACATGAATTATTTTAATTCAATGAATACGGATATTCTCTTATCGATTAATTCATTTATTAATTTGGTTTGGAAATAGTCACTGGGGGCTAAATCCGGAGAATAAGGCGAATGAGGGGCAATTCGTAGTCTACTTCATGGATTTTTGCTATGGAAACTAAGCTTCCGTTGGTCGTCAATTGTAAGCAAACGCGGCAGTCATCTTGCGGAAAGCTTTCTCATACCCAAGTGATCGTTCAAAATTGAAACCATTGAACCATGTAAGATGCCTATGTCTTCCACAATCTATCGCACATTCAATCTCCGATCGGCCAATACCATCAAGCTATCCCCTTTTTTTTTATTTTTAAACTGTCGCAGACACTGGTGAAGAATCCCCATTCCCCTACTCTAGGTCGCAATAATGTTACAAACACTTTTTTTACCTGGCAAATTTTTATTGCACCATAATCCCCGATCATAAAATTTATTTTTTTAGATTTTTACCTGCTAAATAAGCTTTTTCACAGACCTAAAATTCCCCATCATAAATTATTTATTAAATAATGTCTGCCTTACTCTCATTTCTCAATGGATATTGTTCCATTTTACCTGTTTGAATTAAAAATTTGTTTTGGTTTTCATTGAAAATTTCCAATTTTATTAACCTAACTGCAAATATTATTTAAAAAATTCTTTAAAGTACATTTAAACACTAAATTACTTTTTTTTTATTAAAAAAGCGCAAGAGTTTTAAAATATATGATTTTTGATAAAATTCCCATAATATTTAGTTCCATTTCGTTTATTTATGTCCATGGATATACAAAAATCCTTATAGACTTACAGCTGTATTCATAAAAATTTATTTTTGATTTATTAACCGTTTTTAAGCAAAATGTGCTATTGTTGTATTCATAAACGATAAATAGTCTATTAAACCTTTAATAAACCAATCATAAAGTAAGAAAATTTATTGTTGGATTTACCCTTCTATAAACCAAAAAAAAGGTGACATTTTGCATTTAGACATTTTATTTAAACTTACATTACTTTTGTTTACATTTTATAAAAATATTTCTGCAGAATATTTTTGAAAAATAGTAAGGAAAAGTGTTTAAATCATTAGTATGCATTCGATAAACGCAATCCGTCAAATAATCAAATCACAGAAATAAAACAAAAAATGTGACAAAATGTGGTAGTGATGTAAATCAGATGTAAACAAACTCGTTATTCGATTATCTTTGTTACCGTATACTACTAAAATAGAAAAATCTAAACAGTTTCTGCAATATTTTTGTTTAAATTTTGTCCGGAACTCATTTTTTTTTTTTTAATATTAAAAGATACTTTTTAAGTAAAATGTTCAAGAAAAATTATGGACAAATTTACGTATATTTGATTACCGGGTTTATAAACCAGTGCTTTATAGCGTCACTAACAACTAAATGACAAGTGAATAACAAGAGAGTTGCCATACATAAACAAAAAAATTACTACAAACGTTCAATAGTTATGCAGCTGTTATTGTTTCTTTATGAATACCAATTTTTATGAGTGATATATAAGACAAAAAGTCTTTAATAGCAATTGTACTATGTAAACTGACAATAAGACTTTTTTATGAATACAGCTGTTAGTTTACAACTAACAATATTTCCTTATTAAGTAATTCACAATATTTTTAAAAATTCTCTTAGATTGCGTAAATTCTAATGGCAAATAATTAATTTCTTTGGATTTATTGTTAATTTATTAAATAGAGATTGGAACGTGAGGGAAAATTAGTTCACTATCACTCACTCATTCACTCAAGCTGACAAGAAAATATTTCAATCATGCACAACAACTTATGAACACTTTTCTCCACAAATTCTATAATTTCACATAAAACAAAAAACAAACATTTTGAAACACTATGTTCGCCGTGAAATATATGATGCAGACATTTAAATTTTCTTAAGGGCTACATAGTTTCTTAAGCCGAGCTAGTGAAAAATGGACCTTTGGCCGTCTTCTCTAAATATGATCCACTGTGTACCGGATGCCGCAAAAGTATTGTTTTACTTAAAAAAATTAATTGCATATTTTAATAAAACACGGCCTTGGGACAAATCGAGTCTGGATTACCAATTAACCAGGTGAAAGATACCCTGTTAGTGAGTTCCTTCAGATTTGTAGAATACCGTGACTTTTTGAACTTTCCTTGTAGTTATATGAAATACAAAACTGCTCCCATCAAGTATAGGGTCCACCAAATAATTTTTTTTTCTGTTTTTTTTTGAAAATGCTATAAAAAAAACTACTGAATATTTTCTCAAATTCCTTTTTTTTATTTGAAAGTACAATCCTTGCGGTTAATAATGGAAAATAATTTCATTCAAATGGCTGCTTTGGATGGTCATGCAGTAGCCTACACGATCGGTTCAATTTTTAAGCACATTATCGATTGTGTGCTGCTGTATTTCACCAATAGCTTCACGAATATTGTCCTTTAAAGCGTCAATTGTCTCTGGCTTGTCGGCGTAACACTTATGTATCTTTGACGCCACCCCACAAATAATAGTCCAACGGTGTCAAATCGCAGCTCCGAGGTGGCCAAACGACATCAGCTCTGCGGCTGATAATGCGATCTTCAAAAACATGGCGCAAAACATCGAGTGTAGCTTCGGCTGTGTGGCACGTAGCGCCGTCCTGTTGAAACCAAATGTTGCCAATTTTTGTGAATAAAAATTCGTTCAACATGGCCCGATAACGATCGCCATTGACTGTAACGGCCACTCCTTGCTCATTTTCAAAGAAAAATGGCCCAATTATGCCTCTGGACCAAAATCCGCACCAAACAGTGACTCGTTTTGGGTGCATCAACTTTTCAATGTATGCGTGCGGGTTTTCTGTGCCCCAAATGCGACAATTTTGCTTGTTTACATACCCGCCAAGATTAAAATGAGCTTCATCTGAAAAGATGATTTTTTTTGGCAAAATTGGCATCTTCTGTAAGTCGATCGCAGGCCCACTTAGCGAAGCGAAAACGCATTGGATGTTCAATTAGCTTCAACTTTCAATCAAACCAAGGAAAAGATTGATAAATACTGTAAACACCATCCCCAAAATCCCCATGATTTTATATTTTAATCAATCAGGCATCATCAAATATTAACTTATTTCTTTGCGATGAAAATTTTTCAGATTGTAACATATGTAAAACACTTAACGAAAAATTGTATACGTAAGGTTGCTCTAGAACACTCGCCATTTTTTACAGCCATTTTATTCTGAATTATGCCACTTATAGGTCTGGCTGTGCACAGTGCTCTGGAGCAAAAATTCATTTAGATTTAAATAGTTTAAATTTTTAAATCTCCTGGTGGTTTTCAAAACCAAAAAGTATGTATAAATTATTTTGTAACTAAAATTTATTACTAGTTCTTGCATTTTATATAGGAATTTCAATAGAAATACACATTTTGTAAAGCCATTAAATTGTGTGTTTTATTCAAAATCCAATTTGAAATCACTGCACCATCGATTTCAATGGTAAAAAAGGGATTTACTGACTTTCATTGTGGTCGCACAAGTACAAATGACGCTGAACGTTCTGGATGGCCAATTGTTGTCAATACACACGAACATTTCGAAAAAAGGACAATATGGTGTTGGCCGATCGAAGAGTAAAAGTGCGTGAGATTGTTGATGCCATAGACATTTCATGTGGCAGCATGGTTTCGATTTTAAATAATCAGTTTGATTTAGAAAGCTGCCTGCAAGATGGGTGCCGTGTTTGCTCTCAATTGACCATAAATGTAATCGTGTGACAACTTCAAATGATTGGCAAAATTTCATGAATTGGGCTACGAATTGGAACCTCATCCGCCATATTCTCCGGATTTAGCCCCCAGTGACTATTTCCAAATCTAAATAAATGGCTTGGTGGAAAGAGATTTAGCTCCAACGATGGAATTATTGATCAAACAAATGTCTATTTTATGGACCTCGAAAAATTCTATTTTTTGGAAGGGCTACAAAAATTGGATAAACGTTGGAATAAGTGTATTGTGCTAAAAGGAGATTATGTTGAAAAATATTTTTTTTATGCAAAAAAAAAGTCACAGACTTATTGATACGCCCTCGTAATAGAGGAGATAAATTAATAAGAAAAAAATTGTCAAGAGATCACATATTTTGGAGATCAAAGTACCGGGTAAAAAAATATATTTAATCTGCTGCATAAGACACTAAATTTAAATTATTCCGCTGCTATCTAAACTTTGATAAACAAATTTTTCGTATATAATGATTTATTGTTTCAAAAAGCTGCTTTTCGGAGCGAGTACAAGCAAGTCTGTACCGCTTTCCTTCCTCTCCTATAATCTTACTTGCTGCAACTAAAATTGCTGAAGTGAAATTATGGAGGTGAATAATTTTTTTGAGGTGAAATAAAATTTTGTGCTGATAAAAATGGTTAATAGTCGAAAAATTGAGGTGAAAACTTTTTGAGACGAATATAAAATACGTATTATATTATTAAACATATTTAAAAATAAGTTTCTAGTATTAAAAATATTTAAAAAATATGCATCTACGATACAATAAAAAAAATCTAAGATAAGTTAAACAAAAGGGAAAATGTCTTCTTTCAATACCTTTTTAAATTCTTCTTCATTACTTCAAAGTCATGATTTTTGCAACTGAAAAGGTGAAATTCACTAAGCAAAGATAAAAACAAAATTTAAGTAAGCAGGAAATGTTTTTTTGTCCATTTTAAGCAACCAAATAATTCTAAATATTAAAGAAATAATATAATTTTTATTTAAAATATTCAATGTAGTTTTTTATTGTATAAAAATAAAATTTTAATCTCACATTATTTATTACATTTATTTAAATTGTATGCTAGTTGCAAATAATTTGTCCGATATTATATATTTTATTTTATTAATTATTTATTTTCTAAACTTAAAAATTATAACAAATTTTGGCGTTGTTTCCGCCATCGTCAATACAGTTTGTGGTCAATTTTTTTTTATCATATTCTTAACTTAAGGGTTATGTTTATTTTCTACACTTAAAGAATAGGAACAGTACATTTTATGGTTAATTTTTTTATCATATTCTTAATTTTAGGATTATGTTTATTTTCTACACTTAAAAATTAGAGCCGCCGTCGTCAATGCAGTTTAGGGTTATTTTTGCATCATATTCCGTGATCAATTGTCTTATGTGGTTCAATTTATCATTTAAATAATAATATCTCGCTCTATCACGATAGGTGGCCTCATCTTGGCATAACTGATAAACATCGGATACAATTTGATCTTCCATATTGTAATAGTCGGTCGAACCCTCTTCTACGCGATCGAAGCAATCAGACATTTGTTGAAACTTACAGCGATTTTTTTCCATTTTTACCCAAAGTTGATAATTCTCATCGCATTCACTGTAAAATTCATTTTTGTATTGGCGTCTCTGTTCGAGACTTGTTATGGGCGTATGACTGTTAAAATCATATCCCGATGAAATGGACTTAAGACGAGCTAACGCTGATTTAATTTGTTGTATGGGCACTTGAAGTGAGTGATAATGTTGTTGTTGTTGTTGGAGTGTTGGTGTAGCATTTTGATTATCGCCAATCATATTTTGACCAACAACATTTTGTGTAGAACCTTCCCCATCTTTATTTAATGTTAAGGACTGATCGTATAGATCTGCCTCAGGCAAAGACACATCCATGTTTTTGCCATCCAATGATGTATTTGATTTCCTTTCTGGTGTAAGGGAATAAGCGTTAACAGGTTGTTCTTGTTGTTGGAGTATTGGTGCAGTTGCAGATGTTGAAGCATTTTGATCACCGCCAATCATATTGTGACCACAACCATTTTGTTTAGGTATACTATTAGAACCTCTACCATATTTATGGAGGTGGCTTATACGTCGCTTTTTCGATTGTATAGCCAATGCTGAGGACTCATCATATAGATCTGACTCAGGTCTAGCACGTTTAACCTCACCCGCCACATGACTGCTCATGACTTCAATCACCAGTAGAGATGGACTACCTGAATGCATTGATGATGATGTTGTACTTTGACCCGTTGTTGAATTACCAGCAGCTGAGCTCATGGGTGGTGCGAGAACCTGTTGCATGCGTTCTTTCAATTGTTGTATTTCTTGTTCTGAATAATATGGCCAATTTTTATCAACCTCAGTCCACATGAAATGTCTCAAATTGTAGGTATTGTCACGTGAGAATAACGATATGTCTTTGAGTGTGGTTGTGATAAGTTGTCGTTGCCGTTGTGGCAAACCCTCATTTTCAAGGCGTGAATAGATTTCGATTCGGTTAAGAGGTTTCAATGCCAATAAATGTATTAGACGCTCACGTATATTACGCCGTGATATATTCGTTTTTTTGCCATTCAAAGAGCCGTTCGATTTACTGCCTTGTAAAGTTTTAGAGCTGGCCATGGGTTTATTCTGATTATTGATGCTGTCCAAACTGGGTGGTGAATTTTTTGGTGTTGAATAACTATTGGTAGGGGATGCAAGTAATGAAGGTAAACTGGAAGCGGATACATTTGAAGGTTGGTCATAACGATTTTTATCGGAGTTGCTGCTGTTATTGCCCATTGTACGTGAAGAGTTGGAGTTAACTCCTCCATCACCTCGAAGTGAGGGCTGATTGAGCGTTGATGACGAACCATTCGTATAAGCTGGTTTTGGGGCCGCGTTAAGAGCTTGTTGTTCTTGCTTTTGATGATGTGACGATTTAAGTGATAGCTGCAGCTGTTGATGGGGAATTGGTGCTATTCTTAGTTTGTTTGATGAATGATGCATTGAACTGCTTGCAAAGGACGCTGTCGTCGATGATGATGCCGAGCCAGAGTTTCCCTTTCCTTTTGTTGACGTTCGACCACTAGTGCTATCGGAGAAAGATGGTTGCTTATTTATGCAACTATTTTTAGTTTTGCTACGTGGTGCGATATTTTGATCACTCGCCATCATATTGTGACTAACAACATTTTGTGTAGGCACGGTATTAGAACTGCTACCATTCGGTTTGCAATGGCTTATGCGTCGTTTTTTCGACTGCATAGCCAATAATAAGGACTCATCGTATTGTTCTGGTTTAGGCAGTAATACATCCATGTTTTTGTCATTCAATAATGTGTTCGATTTCCTGTCTTGTAAAATTTTAGAGCCAATACAGGAAGTTTTAGGCCCTATGATATTTCCAGCCATGTTTATTTTTTCTTCTGATTCTGCGTTAATATCTGTATGATTCGATTTAATTTGTATGTTTGAGTTGAAATGAACTATCGTTTTCAAGAGGAGAACTCTGAATGAATGATAGATATGTCAGCTTTGTCCTTTTATTGAGAAAAACTGTCACGTGGCATACTTAAGTCGCAGATGCTTTAATCGACCTAATCTGCTACCTGTGACCTTGCCCAGAGGTTTGGCAAGCTCTTTAAGTGTGTTGATTACTAATAGTCAGTACATAACAGGGATGGAAAATATGTTTTCTGCTATTGTATCAACCAGACAAACAAATTGTACTTTTTCGATCCTCACGGTACCAAAATTTTGCTTAGACACTAAAAAGACTTAAAAAAATTAAATTAACGGGGTGAAACAAAATTTATCGTTAATTTTATGTAGTCGTATAATTACCAGAAAACTTTGAAAAATTTTACTCTAATTTTTATAAATGTCACACCTTTTTTTCTGTGTGTTCGCCTCCTTTGGAGGGCGATTTAACCTTTTCAGAATTTGCTATTAAAAAATTTAAAGACATTAAATTGCTTTTTAACAATAATACACTTTTTTGTTTTGAGAGGTAATTTAACATCAGCTGTTCAATGTTGCCACTTCCGAATATTTTAATACAATGTGTATGCAAACATTTGATACATTTGATGTGACACCAATTTAGAGCCGGTTCAACTTAAAACTGACTTTATTTTTTACATTAGTAGCTGAATAAATAATCAGGTTTTTAATTTAAAGTTGCTTTTAAAAAAAGTCGACTTTATGTTATGTTGTTTTATCAAGTTATAAGTTGAAAATTTAAAAAAACTTCAAATTGTACTATATGAGCCGCGGTAGTACCACGGTACCAACCAAGGTAAAAATGTACAATTGTTCCATGTTTTCCATCCCTGGTACATAACTATTTTTATTCTCTCTCTCTCTATATATATATCCTTTTTATTGATATTGTTGTTGTTGCGTGATCATCAATTAAGGGATGACCTGTATGTAAAATTTAGTTTGTAGCGTAGATTTTTGTTAAACTTCGGAGAACTGGTCATTAGCCTCGGCATTACTTAAACCCGATATCTCCTTACCCTTTGCATTACTTCAAAGATGATTGTAATGAGTTATTGATAATTATACTTTCATAGAAAAAAGTTGTTTGAAAAATTAGTAAAATCGTTAGTAACTCAACATTACACGAAGTGGAAGTAGTTTTTAGTTTATATTGAGATTTTAGCAAAATACTTTTGTAAACTTTTTGGTGAATTAAGTGGTTTTGGGGAGGCCCAAAAAAACGACATTTCAAAAAATGTTCTCTAAAAAATATATATTTTATTCGTAAAAACAATTATTTTTAAAGCCGATATAGCTGATGAAAACAACTTTTTTCACATTCATGCATTTTTTATAGTTTTTTTGTTCTTTTTATTATATTTTTTTACCATAGAAATGGGAAATAATGGATATGCATAGAAAGAGTTGGTCAATGTGTGTACTGACTTTAATATTTTTCATGTCACAATGTTATGTTTCAATTCGTAACTATTTTTTAATACAATTGCAAAGTTTGGTTGTATTTTACTTATATTAAACATGTCTAATATTATTAAAAATAAATAGTATATTGAACAAATATTATATTTTTATATGAAAAATCTGAAAAAATACATGAATAAAATAAAAAAACATTTTTTATATGAAAAAATCTGAAAATCTCAAGCATCCCAAAAAACGGCAAAAAATATTTAAAATGTGTTATGTGGCAGCACCGCTAGAGCGAACTTTTCTCTATCTTTTTAATACTTTTTGTTGAGACTGATTTATTATTTTCATTTTCATGCTATCTGTGTTAGTATGAGTGAGTCGCCCATGGGCGGCTCTTTGTCGACCACTGCTTTAAATAGAGAAAAAACGATTTATTGCTGATCTCTGATTAAAATACACAGGTACCCTCATATACAGTCATGGACTAAAGTATAGGCACAAGCTGTATAATGAAACAAAATGGATTGTTTTTGTTATTGTAACGCAAAAAATATTTATTTTATGAACACATAATAGCAACACAGAAAAAAAAACGCAATGTAAAATCAACATGAAAAAATGTTAATTTCAAGTCATTGTAAATTTCTGCAAAAAAAAAAAATAAATTAATTTAATATTTACGTTGTTTCAAATAAAATCAACAGTTAAACATGTTAATTTTAAATTAAAAATTGTTTTTTTAAATTGTTAACGTTAAAATAAAATTGTACACATTAATTTTAACCTTTTTCAAGGTAAAAATAACACTGGTCAATGTTAAATTTTAAAGTTGTAATTTTGTAGTAAAAATTAAAATTTTTCAAGTAAAATTTATATTGGTTTGTTTAAAAACAACACTAACCATTGTAAAATCAACACTAAAATCAAATAAAAATAACAACTAAGCAATGTAAAAATAAAACGAAAAATGTAAAAATTAAATGAATTCATGTAAACTCGTAAACAAATTTCAAAAAGTACGGCTACTTTAAAAAACAAAAAACAAGCATTCTTATTTTGTTTATTGTAGTGTGCTTAACAAAGTGGGTGAATTTTATTTTAAAAAATATAATAATGGCTGCGTCTAACAATAATAATATGAATTTAGAAAGTCTGGTACAAAACCTTGTGTCTCTTCAAGAAACCATTAATTTCAAGAGCGATGTAGAAGGAAATTTAATTTTAAATATTCCAGTGGTTAAAAATACAAATCAAAGTTCTCAATTAGATGAGCTGTTGAAAACTTTTGACTTATTGTAAATGAAGTAAAGCCTTACTTGACAAGTAAGTATCTCTTAATCTATTTTTGTTTATTTTCTAACAAAAACTAAATTATTGCTAAGGAGCTGAAATAACATTTGAAAGCCTAAAATACATATCAAAAGAGGACATAAAGGAAGCTATACCACCTTCCAGCCTGTTTCCGAAAAAAAAAAATAATTTTTTGGAGAAAAAGTGAGGTAAAGACAAAGTATTTTAAATAATCTTATTGTTTAGTTTTGCCTAACCTTTCCATAATTTTGCTATGATACATGGTATTGATGACGATACCTTGTCTGAAACAATTGCCGATAAAGTAGTCTTTTGGTTACAAAATCAATCTAATGTTAGCACAACAAACACTCCGAGTTCATCCCTTTGCACATCAGATGAGGGTTCCAAGATATCTATGGCAAACTAAGAAATCAAGGTTCTTGTAACCATTAATTGTTGTTACTTTTTTAGAGTCTTAAACTTATTTAAGAAGACAGCCTTAAAGGAAAATCCATTACAAGTTTTTATGAAAAAATTCTCATTATTGGAGGACATTTTTTATCGCAATGTAAAATTATCGCCAAAAGATTTGCCAGCAATAGCAGATGAAATAATAGAAAACTTTTCTTGTGCTGGTAAACTTTATGAAAAATACGTAAAGGACAAAGCGTGATTCAGATTCGATTTAGCATAATGATTGTTCTGAATTTTATGAACCAATTTTTTTATAAATTTCTTAGCGATTGACCACTTTAAAATAATAGCAAATATGACGAACTAGTAAGTTTTATTTAACTTTGAAAAGTGATCTATTATTAACTTGCACTCTCTATTTTATTAGATTAATATATATTTCGAGCTACTGCATTCAAACAAAAGCCACATTCTTTAGAGTCAATGGAGAGTGTTTATTCTAAAACTAATGTTTTATGTTATGAAGTTGAAACTCGCAACTTTGATGATAATATCCAATCATATGTAGTAGGCAAGTTAAAGGATGAAATAATTTTAAAAGAATTCCATTAATTTACAAGTCCACCTTTACATCTTTTCCCAAGTAATAATGGTAAAATGTATTTGAGAAATAAATTTTTGTAAATTTTGTTAAATTAATGTTATACTTATATATGTAAAAACAAATAAATTAATAAAATGTAAATTGTGTTTTACTTAACCAAGATTACTTTAAAGTTATTTTAATATAGAAATCATTTCAAATTTACAAGGAATTTCATGTTATTTCAATATGGTTATCATTTAATTTTAAGTGATTTAATAGTAAATTTTAAATGAAATTCGTTATTCAACATGAAATTCATGTTATTTTTACATTTTCTACTGTTGATTTTAAAGGACTTAAACATAATTTTTACATGATAATCCCTTAAATTTTACTAGAACAAAAATGTAAATTTTACATGATTTCCCATTGTTTTTAGTAGAAAAAAAATAATTTTTGTTTTATTGTAAAATCATGTTAAATTAACAGGAAACGCTAATGAAGCAAAATCATTATTAACAACTGTTAAATTAATATTGTTTTAATTGATTTTACAATGATTTTTTTCTGTGTGTATGGAACAAAAATGACAAAAGTTTGATCCCTACTGGACACCCTAATTTGAGTATGCTGAATTCAATGATGCTAGTTGTTTTTCGAAGTTAGCGGTTGTATTCGCGATATTCCCGATTTAAAATTTCAATATTAAAGTACCATAAAACGGTATTTACTATACTTTTGGGATCATATTTGAATTTAAATCAATCCCACTCTGTAAAACAAAATTTTTCGCTTTTTTTCGCGGAATTTTTTTTTCGAAAAAAAAAAAATTTTTTTTTTAGCTCTACATAACAATGTAGTTTTTATTTGCAGAAAAAAATGTTTTGTTTTATTAATAATTTTTTTACATTAATTTTTATCAAAATTTGTGGAAAACATTAAAAAAAAAGTTTTGTGTTTTAGTATCATTTTCTTTAATAATTTCTATATTTATTCATCTATATTAAGCATTTCTTCTTGTAAGTTCCAGCAAATATCACCTTAGAGGCAATCCAAATTTTCACCACTCTACCAGTGTTCAAAATTAGCCGGCACTTGATGGAATCTCTCTCCATGCTCATCAGACTCAGCTGGTAATTGTATACTTCAAATTAATTGCAAAGGCGAAACAAAAAAAATTTCACGAAGAAAATTTTTTTCTTAAAAATTGTTAAATTTGGCGACTAGCTCAGGGTTATTAAAAAATATATTTAAAAAGCTTGTGTTAAAATTTGAGACTGATAGGTTCATCCGTTATTTAACTGCTGGCAGAGAAAACAGATTTATTGTGTCAACCGAATTTCTTGTTAACCGAAGGGTTTTGGTTGGAGTCACCGACATATTTGAAATTTGGTTAATACAAAAGAATTTCGGTTGAAATCATGTATATTTCAATCGAATCAGGAGTACATTTGGTTGCGACAACCGAATAATTCGGTTGCTGCAACCAAACTAATCAGTTAGCACCGATATATTTGTGTGTGGCAACTGAAATTTGGTTAATACAACAGGATTTCGGTTGAAATCATATATTTTAATCGAATCTGGAATACATTTGGTTGTGACAACCGAAAAATTCGGTTACTGCAACCAAACTATTTAGTTGGCGAGAAATTCAATTGTCCCAATAAATCTTTTTTCTCTGTGCATATAACCCCTTAAAACCCCTTAATACAAAAAAGTGCAAAAATTTAAACATCGCTTAAACGTAAAAAGCAATACTGAAAATACGAGGCGGGAGTTAAGGTACTAGGGAAATAAGAACTGCAATTCATTTATTCACAACAAAAAAGTCCATGACTTTTTGAATGAAACACAGGTTTTTGAATACAAAAATTATTTTATTTTTCAACATAGTCTCCTTTGAGCTCTATTAACTTTGGCCATGCTTTCTCCAATTTTTTTTATCCCTCCCAAAAAATAAGATTTGTCGAGGTCATAAAAATTGGTTTATTTGTATGATGATTTCATAGTTCGAGAAATAGCCACTCGGTGCTGAGTCCGGAGAATAGGGATGATGAGGAAGCAATTCATGGTTTTTGCCATGAAAACCGTCATTTTAAATTTTCTCCTCAATCCTCAAATCAAATCACGCGATAGACTGATATCAATAGCTGTCAAAGACAATCTAAATCAAGGGTGTCCAAGCCCTATGCTCTTGGTGCTCATTTGTTTTTGTAAAAGCACTTAGCTATAGGCTGTGTGTTTTAATACACATAGAGCACTCAGCTATAGCAATTCGAAATACACAACTACTTTGCCTTATTAGTTTTTTTGTCGTTCTTCACTGTATACACGCAAGTGCAAAGCAACAACACTTTCATATGCTTTGCTGGTAAACATTGACGACAGCGATCATCAATGTAGATTTTGTTTTTGTTTAACGTATGATATGAAATATTTTTTTTCTTTGTATGCATTGGTTTTTACAATAAAAAATATTGAATAAAAATTAGTTGTTCTCTAAATGTATTGGTGTTTGCTCTTCCATAAGGAACTTTTGGGCACCCCTGATCTAAATGATGTAGCTTATTCAAATTTTGACAAAAGTTAACTTACAGATGCCTGTTGGCAGGAGCAGTGTTGCGCTTTCAGTTAAGAGGTGGGAAATTCAAAAATCACGGACTTATACACTCACCAAAAAAAGTCTGTAATGGCAACTGAAAATTTTGCTGTAATTACGGGAAATTCTGCTAATTTGAGCCCAGCGGTATTTTTTGCTAATCTTAGCAACACATGTCTGCTGACGTGTAGTACAATGAAATTAGTAGAAAAATTAGTAGCCGCTACTAAATTTTAGTAGACTTTTCGTAAAGTGAAATTTAAAATCTGTTTGCTAAAATCAGCAAAAAAAATACTAAATTCTATTAATATTAGTAAAAAGCTTTGAATTTATTTTTCTTATCGAGTAACAAAAATTTTGAATATATTTTTTAATATCTGTTTTGAAAAATATTTTGGTTAATTTTTTTTTTACTTTTAAGGTCAAATTTTAATTGTTTTTAGGGCTAATTTTTAGAACTAAAAAAAACTTTTTAGTGCTATTTTAAGTGGATGTCCTATTTTCAGACATGAGTCGGTATATTTACTTCCGATCCTTTTTTTAATCTATGTAGCATTTTAAGGCAATTTAAGTTTGTAGGTGTAAGTTTTAATTAGAAATAACATTTCCTTCAATATCCACTTTTTTGAAATTAGTATTTTTTTTTGCCAATTTTAGCAAATCGGTTTTCAAAAATTTGTAAAATGATTTCTGAAATTAGCAACAAAAATTTGTAAATATTCTGTAAAAATTCTGTAATTTGTAAAATGTAAATAGCAAAAAGATTTGCTAAATAATAATTTTTTACTAAAAATCAGTACAAAAATAGTAGAGTGGGATTGAAAACCGTTTGCGAATTTTTCTACTAACTTTTTTTTCTGAGTGTAGACCCGCCCTCGTATACAAAAATATAATATACCAACTGGGTGCAACTGTGACCCTTTAGAACTAGTGTCTACGTTGCAAATTAAAATTCGTGTTTTTTTTTTTTAAATTTTTCAAAATCTTACCTTTAAAATTCAATTGAAAATTAGAAGAGCGTTATTTAATTTTGATATTTTAATTCATCAAAGACGTTTTCTTAAGCATATATTTATCACTTCACCGATATGTGCTAAATGTATCCTGTTGTCGGTCTCAGGGTAGATACTTCCACAGGCTTATTACTATAATATGTTGACCTACTAAGCGTATGAGTAACAATTAATACTGAAACGAATTACTCATACGCATTTTTTTTTTTAAATTCCCATATCTTTTGCCTAAAACTTTGGAATTTAATTATGCGAAAAACAAAAAAAAAATTATTATTTAACAAAAAAATTCTGTAGTAAAAGCTACGGAATCAGTTTCAACGACAGTTATAGATAATTATCGAATTTTGACAATTTTGCTATCGAGTTTTGTCGTTGAATCGTATGGGTGAACTGACAAAAAAATAATATTTTTAAAAGAAAATAGTTGAAAACTGGTGTAGGAATAAAATTCTTAATATATTTTAAATTACTTTTGTATGAGATGACAAAAGATAAAACTAATCTTATTTTAATTAATCTTTTTTATTTTTTTTATAAATATTTAATAAAACAACTTTAGATGAAATAAATCAGAAAAAAATAATATATTTTTTTTTAAATAAATATATTAAAAGGAAATAAATACAAATTTACAAATTTTCTTTAATTATTTTTTTAACCTTCATTAAAATGTTCTAAATTTTGTTTGTTAATAATGTGATGTTACTAAAGTAACTAATTAAATAATATAAACCCTTAAATCTGTTTTCTTTAACCTTTTCAATAAATTTTATTCCATGTTTTCCTTTTCAAAATCTTTAAATTTAATTAAAATTTTCTGTTTTTAAACAAACAATTTCAACTAACTAAATAACTGAATTGGCTCATACAAATAAAAAAATTTGTATCAGTTTAAAACCATTTTTTTTGTATGTTTTGCTTTCAAGGCCACATGTTGTTTTTATTACAAATTGATGTTTTACTGTTTGAGTTACCATATACAAAAAAAAAAAAAAAAAACAATTTGGTAGTTAAGGTTTTATTTTATAAAATTTATTGTTTTTACTATTTTGTGGTATTAAAAAAACAAACAAATAAAACCTTTACCTAAAGAAGAAGAAGAAGAACTTTTATTAAAAAATCGAGATATACATAGAAAAATCCTTCGCTGTCTGTAAATCGACATGATGACCTAAAGTTTTAATTAAAAAAAGGCAGTTTTACTTTTATTTTTAAACAAGTGCGTGACTTGTTTTAATTGCCTGTTTTTTTTAAACGAGAAATTCCTAAAAGCAGGCATCAATATGAAATGGAATTTAATTTATATTTAGTAATTCAAATAAAGGATTGTTACATTTTATTTTACATGAGATTATAAAAATTAAAAAAAAAATTTAAACCCATCTAAAATTATTGGACCTATTAGCAATCTTTATAAAACAGCCATAGGGTGACTTTTTTTATACCAATTTTCGTAATTTAAAAAAGTGAAATTTAAGCACAAAAAATTGGGAGACAAAATGGATTTGAACCTGCCTGGTTTCTGAATATTGTAAATAAATTAAATGAAAATAATTTCATCAGCACCATGCATGGTAGACACTTACTACAATAAGACGGAATTTTTGTTCCAATAAGAACAGGCTTAAAAAAGTGTTCCCTTAATCGCCCAGCCCAAACCGCTGGAGCTACGAACTTAAAATTTGCCATTAAGATTTATACTCTGGCGTAAACATCTACACAGAAAAAACTAAAATCGAGTTTCAAATAAAATATTTGTAAATAAAATTAAAAGTTTAATTGAATTTTTGCCAGCAAAAGAATTTGTTATATCAATTAATTTTGTTTTGTTAAAATTAACTGAAATTTTCAATTATTTTTTGAATCATATCAATTAAATTTTTTATCAAAAATCTTCAACATTTTCAATTAAATTTTTAATTATATCAATTAAAACTTTAATTAAAGTTCTGAAAATCAATTAAAATTTTAATCAAATTTTTGATTGGAATTCCAGATTCAAATCAATTAAAATTTTAATAGAATTTTTAATTTTTTAAAATTAATTATACATATCAGAGAACTGCAAAATCAACTTTTTTCTTGATTTAAACATACACAAAAATTCTTGTTCATATTTAATAATTCAACAAAATTCACTGTAGAATAACATCAGCATCATGTTACTGAACGCGTAATTGGGATCAGTGTGAATCATCTGTCGATTATGTTTTATGCAAATGTAATCACTCAACAAAAAGTCAGCGTTGAATAAATCAGTAAAAACAACAAACAACGCGTATGAGTGTATTCATAATTAAAACAAAATAGAAACACATTTCATAAATGATATTGTGTACATTAGGGTGGTACTTAAATCTGCTTTTTTCGAATTTTTATTAGTAATACAATACTAAAAATATTCTTCTTTGTGAAATAAAAATATTTTTTTTGAAAAAAAATTTAGGTCGATATCTCAGGCTTGCCAAATCCGGAAAATTTTAAATATTGTCTAAATTTTTTTCTTCTATTTTGATTGGAAAATTAGGCAATATTTAACTTTAACCGGATTGGAAGAGAATAAGATATCGACCTAAATTAAAAAAAAAAAAAAAAATGCACAAAGAACAATATTTTTGGTATTACTAATAAAAAATTCTAAAAAAACGGATTTTAGACCCACCCTAATTTATGAAATGTGTTTCTTCTATTTTGTTTTAATTATGAATACACACATACGCTTTATTTATTGCTTTTTCTTATTTATTCTACATCAAAATAATTATTGTTGACTCAAACGAACAGAATAAAATCAATGGTATAAAAACGACCGATGATTATAAATCAGTGACAAAACAATTTGCACGTCGTTTGATTGATTTAAAATCATCTACAAATATGTGTGTTGGAGTATATTCAACGTTTGAGCGCAAACACATATTTATTCTTGTGTTGATTGCGTATGAACGTTTTGCAATCAGCATTTGCAGTTCTCTGATACATATGTTTGCGTGCCTTTCATCTATAAATTTATCATTTATTAATGAACAAACTATTTTAAGCAACTTGTTACAACTAAGAGCCAATTTATGCGATGCAATTGATTGCGTGCAATTTTCTTAATTTCCTTTTTAAAGTTGCTTCCAAAGTTATGTCTATGTATGAGGTGACTTTAAAATTGAATGTGTATGAAGCAACAAAAGAATAATTCATATGAGTGTGAAAGAGAGGTAACAGAAATATGCACGAAAACCCATAACCGTGCCTTTTTTGTTACCCCGCTTGCTTCTCTATACCGTTCGCCAACAAACAAAAATTTGCACGCAATAATTGCATGCAACAAAGTCACCGTCTAAATTGCATCTAAAATGGTCGTATGTTGCGGGGCCTCATGGAGTCCAAAATTGTGTGTTTAAACGATGTGCTAATCTTCTATGCATTCCTCTAACATTTCTCTATAATAATTCAATTGACTGGCATATTTTCCTGATGTTTGGTAGAAATCCTTTATATCAGTAATTTTTAAGTCTGGAAGTAAATCCGTAATATCAAATTATAGAGGAATTGCTAAATAAAGTACAAAATTATTTGGAAAATTAATAACTGATGCTTTAGCATATCAAACGTCTTCTATGCTTTCACAACAGCAACATGCTCAACAGTAAAAAAATTTACTGGAACTTAGAACTTTAGTCAATGATGAATTTGTCAATGGGAAACAAACTGATGTTGTTTATACTGATTTCAGTAAAGTCTTTAATAAAGTGAACCATGATTTATTACAATATAAGTTAGACCGTATTGGTTTAAGTTTGATGCTTCTTAAATGGATTGGTTCCTACCTAAAAAGCCGTAAACAGTGTGTTAAATTTCGTACTGTACAATGTCATCAATGTCCCATCTGGCGTTCCTCAAGGTAGTCATTTAGGTCCGCTTTTATTTAAACTCTTTATTAATGATCTTCCATCGGTTTTACAATCTTCTAAATGTTTGATGTATAATTGTACTGACCAAGCGTTATTGCAAAACGATATTAATAATTTTACTACATGGTGTAATTTAAACCTAATGGGCCTTACAGATACATGCAAATACATGGTTTTTACAAGACCTCTTTCAGTAAATGGTTTGTACGTAATGAATGGTATGCGACTAGAGATGGTTGAAACATTTAATGAACTTGGTGTTTTATTGGATAGACGTTTAGATTTCCGAAATCATATTACTAAGGCAATTAATAAGGCAGTTGGTGTATTGGGGTTTGTCAAACGTTGGACAAAATAATTGTTTACTATTCTAGTGAGACCAATTTTTGAATATGGTTCTGTTGTCTAGTATCATTTCTACAACGTACACTTCATTTCCATTGAAGCCGTTTAAAAACAATTTCTTATATTTTGCCTCCGTGTCTGCGCATTTACCTCTTATAAAGCTTCCTATACTTTATAGTCGCCGTAAAATGTAACTTTTTTAATAAACTTCATTAATGGAGATTTACATAAGGATTTCCCAGTTAGTAAACTTGACATAAATATTCCATATTATTATTTTTTATTTTGAAAATCTTTTTGCTATTTACATTTAAGAAATAACAAAATATTTACAAATTTTCGTTGCTAATTACAGAAATCATTTTACAAATTTTTGAAAACCAATTTGCTAAAATTAGCAAAAATAATTTCCTAATTTTAAAAAAGTGGATATAAACAAAATGTTATTTCTAATAATTAAAACTTACACCTACAATTTTAAATTTTTAGTTAAAAAATCAGCCCTAAAAAGAATTATAATTTGTCCTTAAAATCCAAAAAAACTTACTAAAAATAATTTTCTAAACAGAAATTACAAATTTAAAACAAAATGATAAATTCGCTTATGCTTTTAAAATTTTTAACCCTTTGATTTTTTTTTAATTTTGTCTAAAATATTTTTGAAAAAAAATAAAAAAAAAAATTGAAATTTTGTACTAATATTAATAATATTTAGTATTTTTTTTTGCTGATTTAAGCAAACAGATTTTAAATTCCACTACAAAAAGTTTACTAAAATTTAGTAGCGGCAGCTAATCTTTTCTACAAATTTCATTGTACAACACGTCAGCAGACATGTGTTGCTAAGATTAGCAAAAAATACCGCTGGGCTCAAATAAGCAAAATTTTATCTTAATAATTAAAATAATATTTTTAATTAATTTTGTTCAACACATTATTCCAATTCATTTATTATTCTCTTACATATTTGTATTTTAATAATTATTTTTATTTTTATCATAATAGTCTGTAAGGATGTTATTTTCCATAGACTACATAAATAAATAAATAAATAGATAAATAAATAAATAAATAAATAAATAAATAAAAAAATAAATAAATAAATAAATAAATAAATAAATAAATAAATAAATAAATAAATAAATAGATAAATAAATAAATAAATAAATAAATAAATAAATAAATAAATAAATAATTAAATAAATAAATAAATAAATAAATAAATAAATAAATAAATAAATAAATAAATAAATAAATAAATAGATAAATAAATAAATAAATAAATAAATAAATAAATAAATAAGCACATGAAAAATTCGAAATATTTTGTACCACAAAAAAAAATATGGTAGAAACTTTATCATAACTGGTTCATGCAGCAGTGTTTTCAAATAAGTTTGGTCTAATGTTCCCGTTTTTAAAGTTGAAATACCCAAAAATCCTTTATATTTTGTTAAATAACCAAATTTTCCTTTTTTTCTAAAATGATTTTTCTCAAATTTTGTTTGCTAAAAATTAGAAATTAATTTTCTAGATAACAGGGTGGCCCAATAAAAGAATACAAATTTTAACAAATTAAAATTTTAATAATTTCTTAAAATTTACAATAGACAAGAAAACTGGATTTAATTTTTAAATTTTATTCAATTTTCGACGAATTGATTTGCAAAATTCTGTTCATTATTTGAATAATTTTCTTCTTTATTCAATTAATATCAAATTCAGAGAATCAAATTGATACGCGTAATATATTAAAAGTATTTTTAATAAACATTTTTTTTGTTTAGGGATTTGAGATGGAATTTTGCAATTTAAATAACTGTAATAAAAGTTAAGACATGAATATATCAAAATAATATAACTAGTATATGTTGTCCATAGTGTTTATTGTAAACTAGAATATTTTATACATTATCAATTAAAAATTTCATTGATATTATTAAACTTTTAATTGAAAATGAAAAAAAATTAAAAACAAAAATTTTATTGAATTTTTTTTGGGTAATTATCTGTTCTACGGGTAGGGCAAAATGGGAGGGGGAAACCCATTCGGCTGGAGATCTGGAGTTAAAATATTATGCTTAGGCCAAGTCATTAAAGAAATGACTTTTCAATATAAATGTGGTAAAAAGGCAAAAGTAAACACGCTTAATCATCCATCCAAAACCGTTAGAGCTGAAATTGTAAGCTGCTGTTCCGGTGGAATCATCCAAAAAGACTGTGGCTGTAAAAATGCTGAAGGGGGGCAATTAGGGAAATAGTCTCCCCTTTAAGGTTATGCCAAAACACTTCTGTTTGAAAACTGAAATTTAATATATGTTTTCCCAGGTTGTTGGCTAATTTACTGATACACTCAGCTTTTAGAAATTTAAATATTGTTTTTTGTCTTTTTCAAAAAAAAAAAAAAAAATATTCAAAAATTCCAGTTTGTTTTTTTTTTAGGGACTGAAACCCTGAAAAAAATGGGTTCAGGTTTGGGGTAATCGAAATAAAAATTTCTTCTTCTCTTTACATTTTCAAATTTTTTAAAATTTCGATTGTTTTTAAAATATGTTTTTTAGCATTAACTTAAATCTGCTATCTAGATATAATGTTGTAATCAAAATTAATAACAAAATTAATAAAGTGGTTTTCTCCTTTTATAATATTTAAATATAATTCTTGTGAAAATGTTTTTGTTTTGTCGTCTTTTGTTAACTCAAATTTAAAACTAAGCCAGATTCTATAAAAATCGCCTAAAGTCATCTGTTTTTCTTGTAGTTTCAGCGTTAACAGGTGCAAAAACTTTTACGAATTCTTTACAAATATTCCAAATATTGTCATTTATACTTAATGCAGCATCTAGTAATTCCGAACAAAAACTTCTGTATTCCAATAAGGCTTGAACCATGCCATAACTGGAATTCCATCTAGTTTGACTAGCTTTTTTCAAGTGTAGCTTTTTAGCTAAAAAAGAAATTTTTAGTTCTGCATTGATCAAGTATTTGCTTAAAAGAAGGACTTGATAAGTGTCAAGCAATTCAAACTGGAATGCAAGAAATGTAATGTTTTTTTTATGATTTCTCTATCAAATATTACTCACACCATGAACAGCAAGATTATTTTTTTATATTTTTGAAACCGAACCTGGTTCATTTTTTGGGTTCAGCGGGTTCGGGTTCAAAGTTATTATAAACAGAGAACCTGAACCCGTTTGGGTTCGGGTTCGGTTTCAGTCCCTGGTTTTTTAATTTAATTTGTTTATTTACATACAAAATTATTTTTATTCAAATTACAAGAACTTCATAAATACACACATATGGCCATTCACACAAAATGTATCTATAGACTGTGTGACTTTACATTTACATTGTTTACAAATGGAAGCAATTTCAAATTAATGAATTAATCAGTTATTTTTAACGGAATTGGTAGGTAAAATTTTAACATTAATTTCTAACTGATTAATCATTTGTTTTATTTTTACTGATATGTCAGTTGTTTAAACAACATTAAAAATAACAAAAACCATTTGGTGTACATGAAAAGTAAGTAGACCGGTTTTTAAATGAAATATAAGAAATGATGTTAAATGATATTTTCTATTATTTATCTTACAAACTATTTTAGGTGTAAGCTACTTTTTACAATGTCCAATAAATACGTGGTGAACTTAAGAAATGTCATGTGGTTTCTTCCTACAGCGTGGATGACGATTTTTTTTTTTTGGAAATTTTTGCTGTTAGGTGCAAAAATCGGAATAATATTGTTATAAATGTCCTGCCAACAAAAACTTCCTGTTAGTAATCTGTCACTAAAGATAAATTTTTTGAAATATCTAAATAAAACTTGGTGGAAATGGGCTTAAAAAGGCGAAAAGGTTGTCCTTTCATGATATGTGAAAGAAAAGTTTTTACAAAAAAAAAATTCAACTTTTTTCTCCTGATATTTAATGAAGTGTCGGGCTTTTGAGGTAGTAAAATACAAATCGAAAAAAAAAATTGGACATTTATAACTGCATTCTTCAATCCCTAAACATGAGATTGCGCACCTAAGAAAATACGAGTCTGGTAATACCACATATTGAAGTTTCGCTTAGATCTGCGAGTTAGACTAATGTATAGTTTCCCTGTAAGTTTTGTCCCATTTCCAAATATTTTCTTGTGAGCTGCGTTATTTAATGTAGGCTCCGAGATTTTTCAATAAAATAGCTCTAAATTTTGGTTCGATCGGGAGCCTTTTCTTATTCTTTATACAATTATTAAAAAATTGATTCGAAATGATTTCAGTAAATGTGCAAGAACCTTACTTTTCTTAAATATTCGCCTACTGCCACGGCTACTTAAATAATATAGAAACTATCGACACCATTAAGGCTCAATCATTAACAGTGATGAATTTTATTGCACATTATTATTTTTATTTTTTTCATTTCCATTTATGATATTTTATATCTGCTCATTAAAATGAGCTTTAATAACATAATTCACTTTATACAACATCTTTTAATTTTACACATCTACGAGTACCATTTGAAAACGAAAAGAAAACAGACTTCTTAGTGAAAAATGATTATTCATGTTTGCATATCACTTAGCTTGATTAATAATCCATCCATCTAATAATCATCAACAAATCTAACAATTTAACCTTCATCTATCACTTTTCCATGTCTGCCGCATATAAAAAAAAATATCTCTAATGAATGTTTCATCTTTTATACCTTTTTATATTTATGTTTGAATATTTGCATGTCATTTTGTCTGATGATATTCGTCGTTGTTGTAAATAATGACAGTGTTGACGACTTGATTTTTTTTTATTATTTTGTCTCTCAACATCTCCATTTATTTCTTGTTAATGTAAAATAATATTTATATTACTGAGAAGATTGAAGTGCAGAATATAATTTAGAAATGAATATATAAATGTGTGGGTGTGGGTGTTAAATTATGTTCACATTATGCCCTGTTAAGCATAAATCGCATTTTTCACATTTCACAATTTTACAGATTTTTATTTTTTATTTTTCTATTATTTTTATACTCCAACATTGTGCATGGTTGCATGCAATTTGTATGTGTGTGTTTGTGTGTAATTTCTCACAGTTTTCAACACTTTTCCATATTAGCAAAATTCTTGTTTTTTTTTCTTTGCGTAATCTTTAGAACGAGTTTTCTTAGTTTCTTATGTTTAGAGTTTTCTACTGGTTGTTTGTCGTTTTGAAAGCAAATTACTATTTGTGAAATTATTAAATTTTTTTGCTCTCGTGCCCGTGCCAAGATTAAGGATTTTTTTTTTTGTGGCAGCATTAAGTCAAAACAAAAATACAAATTGGAAAATATATTAAAAATGTTAAGCGTTTTAAGTTGTATAAAGGACAGGCGATAGCTTTTACGGGGCATTTTGTGTAAATGAGAAAAAAAAATATAAAAATTTTCAGCGCGTTAATTTTTTTCTTATGTATATATTTTATTTTTCAGATATAGCTGAAGGAGTTTGCCTCTTACCCGTTGAAATATCGTAAAATTCTGATGGCACTTTTTTATTCCTAAAATGTTTTTATTATTGCGGAAGAATTTCATTGCACAAGCAAAATATGTTCACTTGCTCCTGCCAAGTGTATGAAAGCAAAAGAGAGAGAGAGATGTTTGAAGGAGACAGAGAAGGATAGACACCAGACAACTGCAAAATCAACTTTTTTCTTGATTTAATCATAGACAAAAATTCTTGTTCACTTTTAATAATTTAACAAAATTCACTGTAGAATAAAATCAGCATCATGTTACTGAACACTGTTAAGTGATTACATTTGCATAAAACATAAACGACAGATGATTCACACTGATTCCAATTACGCGTTCAGTAACATGATGCTGATTTTATTCTACAGTGAATTTTGTTGAATTATTAAAAGTGAACAAGAATTTTTGTGTATGATTAAATCAAGAAAAAAGTTGATTTTGCAGTTCTTTGATAGACACCCTACCACCATATATGGTGCGGTATATATCCGTTTGTATCGTGTCGAAATATAGGTCTTAAGACCCCATGAAGTATATGTATACCAGAGAACTGCAAAATCTGATTGCAAAACGTTCATACGCAATCAACACAAGAATAAATATGTGTTTGCGTTCAAACGTTGAATATACTCCAACACACATATTTGTTGATGATTTTAAATCAATCGAACGACGTGAAAATTGTTGTCAATGATTTATAATCAACGGTCGTTTTTATACCATTGATTTTATTCTGTTCATTCGAGCCAACAATAATTGTTTTGATGTAGAATAAATGAGAAAAAACAACAAACAACGTGTATGAGTGTAATCATAATTTAAACAAAATAGTTTCTTATCTATAACAAGGGGGTGGTTTTGTAGAAACACATTTCATATATGTTATATGTATATTAGGGTGGGTCTCAAATCCGTTTTTTTTAGAATTTTTATTAGTAATACCAAAAATATTGTTCTTTGTGAAATTTATTTTTTTTTAATTTCGGTCGATATCTCAGGCTCTCCCAATCCGGTTAAAGTTTTCAATCAAAATAGATGAAAAAAAATTTAGACAATATTTAAATTTTTCCGGATTAGGCAAGTCTGAGATATCGACCTAAATTTTTTTTCCAAAAAAATATTTTTATTTCACAAAGAAGAATATTTTTAGTATTGTATTACTAATAAATATTCTAAAAAAGCGGGTTTAAGTCACACCCTAATGTACATTTATGAAGAGTGTTTCTATTTTGTTGTAATTATGAATACACTCATATGCGTTGTTTGTTGTTTTTTCTGATTTATTCAACGCTGACTTTTTGTTGAGTGATTACATTTGCAGTAAACATAATCGACATATGACACTTATCCCAATTACGCGTTCAGTAACATGATGATGATTTTATTCTACAGTGAATTTTCTTGAATTATTCAATGTGAACAAGAATTCTGTGTATGATTAAATCAAGAAAAAAGTTGACTTTGCAGTTCTCTGATATATACATGATTCTCATGCAATTTGAAGTCGATTTAGCGATGTCCGTCAGTCTGTCTGTTGAAATGGAGATCACGGCTTGAAGACGTAAGTGGGAGTGTTCACTGTTACCTAGATTAATGAAAATCCTTCCGAGCAGACGGGTATTGAAAATGAGCAAGATCGGTCCAACGGTTAAAAAATTATGAGTAAAACTGTAAAGGTAGGAGCACCTCTAAATTTTCCATACGAATTGGTGTATTTTAGTACCATTTCAAAGTAGTGACTGGCATTATTTGCCACTCGCTTAGAGTTGAATAAAATTTTGTATTTACCTCAAATATTTTTCACCACTAAAAAATATTTCCATCACTAAAATGTTTTTCCACCGCAAAAATTTTTTTCGCCTTAAATATTTTTCCACCATAAATTTGTTATCACATCCAAAAATGTTTTTCACCTCAAAAAGTTTGTTTTCCCTTCATAATTTTACTTCTAAAGTTTTTAACATTATTTGTATCAAAAACAGTAGAGAAAAATTTTTTTAGGATATTGGTGGAGGGTATTTAAAGATTCGGCACAGCCGAACTTAAGCATTTTTATACCCTCCACCATATATGGTGAGGGCATATATCAGTTTGTCATTTCGTTTGTAACATGTCGAAATATAGGTCTAAGACCCCATAAAGTATATATATATTCGTGATCGTTATGCAATCTGTCTGTTGAAATGGCGATCAGATTATTGGACATCCTCCCGAGCAGTTTGGTATTGAAAATGAGCAATATCGGTCCAGCGGTTAAAAAGTTATGAGTGAAAATGCGAAGTTACCTCTAAGTTTTCCATACAAATTGGTGTATTTTAGTACAATTTTATAGTAGCGACTGGTACATAATATATTTTCTCATATTTTGTCACCACTTGCTTAGAAATGAATAATTCTTTGTATTCACCACAAATATTTTTCACCTCAAATTTTTTTTTCACCATTAAAATTTTTTTCACCTTAAAAAATTTTGTTCACCTGAAAATTTTTTTTACACTAAAAAATTTGTTTTCGTTCCAAAAGTTTTTTACATTATTTGTATCAAAAACAGTAGAGAAGATTTTTTTAGGATATTGGTGGAGAGTGTTCAAAGATTCGGCGCAGCCAAAATTAAGATTTTTTTTATTTGATTTTAGACTAATAAAAGTAATTCAGTTCAGGTCCTTTCCACATCCTTAATTGAGATAATTTTGTCATACACCAGAGAGCGCTTTGAATTGCATGCATTTCTTTACTAATATTTCCAAAAATTCAAAATTTAGGCCCCTTGAGCTTTTGCAGCCATTAGTTATGTTTCATAAGTTTTTAATGTGTGTTTATGAATATTTTGAGTTTTGTTTTAGCATCCTTTTTAAAATGAAAATTCTTTGGACTTTTCTGCTTTTAATATTTTATCATCATTACATTGTTTTTTTCTTTCTTTTTTTTTTTTTTGAGAGAGCTGTTGTTCTTTTTTGATGATTTATGTTTGGTATTTTGTAATGGAATATTTTTTTTTGTTGTGTAAATCTCTATTATACATTTCTTAATGATTTTTTAACTGCAATGTGTGTTTACATTTTTGCTAAATGATTCCTTATGTTCTTGTTTGTACCTACTGGTGTAGTAAGTATTTCTGCTTAATGAAAAATATTTTCTTAAATATTTACACACATACATATTTTGGATTTTTATACAATATGATGATTAATAACAGATACTACAACTACATACTATTCAAATATTTATGGAATAGGGTCAGTGGAAAATGGATATATGATTTTTTAATTGTACAGTTGTTTATACTTAAGTAAATTTCCTAGATTTTGCTTCTGATCGAATTAGAGTCAGTAATATAAAAATTAAAAATTGCAGATCGAATAAGATCCAGCAATCATATTTAATTTTATCTTAAACCATATCAAAAATGTTACTGAATCCTATATAATTATACCATTCCATTGAAAAAGTTCCGATATAATTACAGGTTGGTTGAAAAGTTCCTGCGCTCGAAATGAAAGAATACTGTTTTTGTTACGAAATATATTTTTTTATTCAATATAATATTCTAGAAGCTCAATACACTTGTTCCAATGATCTTCCAATAATTTTATCCCATCCTTATAATGGTTTTCCGGAAGCTTTGCAAAATAACCGTCTACGGCTGCGATGGCCTCTTCATTCGACGAAAAATGCTTTCCACGCAGGAATTGTTTGAGATTTCTGAAGAGATAGCAGTCACTGGGAGCCAAATCTAGTGAATACGGTGGATGTTCAAGCAATTCGTACTTTAATTCTTTGAATTTAGCCATCGTGAAAACACTTTTGTGAGCAGGTGCATTGTCTTGATGAAAAATGATTTTTTTCTTCTTAAAACCAGGCCTTTTCTCACGAATTTTTTCATCCAGCTGATCCAAAAGGCTGCAATAATATTCAGAGTTGATTGTTTTACCATTCTGAAGATAATCAATCAACAAAATTCCTTTTTCATCCCAAAAAACTGATGCCATAACCTTCTTTGCTGATCGTTGTGACTTCACCTGCTTTGGAGCTGAACAACCAGCTTCAGTCCACTGTAAACGTTCTTGTTTCAATTTAGGATCATGGTGGTAGATCCAAGTCTCATCCATAGTTATAAAACGACGCAAGAAGTCGGTTTTATTCGGTTTAAAACGCTCCAAATTACGCTGAGAAATTTGTTTTCGATCCAGTTTTTGTTGAATTGGTAGTGTGTGCGGCACTAACTTTCCAAACAGTTTTTTCATACGTAATTCTTCATGTAAAATATGGAGTACTCGTTAGTCTGAGATGCCTATGGCATTAGCAATTTCACGCTTAGTCAAACTTGGATCTTCACTAACCATATTATGTACCTGCTTAATGATTTCTGCAGTGGTTGCAGTTTTTAGTCGTCCTTCGCGTGGATCGTCTTCTAGGCTGGTACGACCACGTTTAAATTCACCAGCCCAGAATTCAACGGTGCGTTTTGAGGACTCCTTATACACTTCTAACAATTGTTCATAAATTTCCTTTGCTTTTAAACCCTTCAAAACAAAGAATCGAATGACTGCACGATATTAAATTTTTTCCATATTAAAAAAAATCAATGACACGTCAACTTCAAGTGGCTTGCAAACAAAGAAAGAATTTACAGAATGACTTGCAACTTTGCATGTGTTCTCAGGACAGTTATACCAACTTGAGAAAAAAAAGTTTGGAGCTAGCAGTGCCATCTCTTGGTGAGCGCAGGAACTTTTCAACCAACCTGTATATAATGTCATGTATATTATTCCATATCACATTTGATCCAATAAATGGCATACATAATCTGATCTAATGGGATCCCGTGAGATGTTATTTGATATAATTTGATCTGAAAAATGGCTTCATCTAATTTGATTTATTATTTAATATACACACGCAAGGAAAAACATGGTTGGGTCAATCATATTCGAAGAGCATCATATATTATTTGGTTTATGGTTGTGCCAACCACAGTCGTACTATATTATGGTTCATATTATGATAATAAAATAACTATGTTTTTAGCATAATATGGTCCCTACAGTAATATTATGATTCAAAAATTACCATATTATAGTCCTAAATAAACATGTTATAATGAAATTATCATAATATGATCGCACGTAATCATAGTATGCTGAAGATGTTATCATATTATTGTCCCTCATAACTATATTATGATTCCTGGATTATCATTATATGATCTATAATCTAAAGAAAAAGTTCTTAGAAATGAAAGAGCTCTTTAAATTTAAGAATATTTCCTTTAGAAATGTTTTTTCTGAAAAAAAAAATAAAATATTAAGGACTTTTCGAAGAAAAATTGTTAAGGAAAAAATCATAGACTTCAAGAACTTTTCTTTTTTTAAGAAAAATACTTAAAACTATTATTTTTTAATTCTAATGATTTTTTTAATAAAGAAAATCATTTTTAAGATTTTTTTAGGAAGTTTTTTTTAGAAATTTTCCTTTAGGAAAAATATTTAGAATCTAAAAATATTTCTACTAGAAAAAGTCCTTAAAATCTAAGCATTTTTTTCAGAATCTATGAATTTTTCCTTCAAAGAAAGGCCTTAGAATCTAAGGTTTTTTGGAATATATAAACAGTTTGGAGAATCTGAGAATTTCAGTTTAAGGAAAAGTCCATAGAATCTAAAAATGTTTTTATAAGATAAATTTATAAATATCTTTTATTTTGTATAAGAAAATTTTTCGTACTAAAAAATAAAAATCATGGGTTCTACAAACTTTTTCTTATAAGAAATATTTTTTAATATTTTAAGTACTTTTTATAAAAAATGAATTAATAAACATATTTCTTTATTTAAAATTCTAATTGTTTTTATTAAAAAGAATTAAAAAATATAAAATCTTTCAATAGAATCTTTTTGACAATAAATTGATAAGTGTAAGTAATATTATATGTATATGGAATTTTCGTTCAGTGGTTTTTATGAAAACAAGACAATATTATGACTGTAAATGTTAAAGTCATGTTTTATTTGATGTATAATTATTTATTGATTGTTGCCAGCATTTTATCGTTGCATAATTATTATATTTTTTTATAGTCAGAATTTTTGTTACCACAATATGGTTACAGCCAATCACGATATAAAATGAGAGGTGGCAATCATAAAATAGTAAAATATTTACTAAGTAATGATGGTAGCGACCATGTTGATGGTTAGAAAACCAATAACATGGTTGTGACAACCATATCCGATTGCAGCAAGCGCAATATAGTAGCAGTGATCATATTGCAACCATATTTTTTCTCTGCGTGCAGTTTGATACAATTTGATATAACTTGATATAATTAAAATATAAATGGTCTAGGGAAATCTAAGGCGTTAGACTTCGAAATTTTAAAAATAATACACGATATATATATATTTTTACGGGACATAGTTCCCGAGTTATAGATCAGCAAATTATATCGATATACAAAACAATGGGTTATTTCTTTACTTAAATATTATCCGATCAGAACTATATGTCTATATTTATACAAATTATATATATAAATCAACTAATATATACGGGGGCGAATCAATAGTCCGTGACATTTTGAATGTAACACATTTTTCAACATAATCTGCTTTAAGCTTAATACACTTAGTCCAACGTTTCTCCAATTTTTGTATCCCTTCCAAAAAATAGGATTTTTCGAAGGCAATAAAATAGGCATTTGTTTGATCAATAATTTCATCCTTGGAGCTAAATCTCTTTCCACTGAGCCATTTCTTTAGGTTTGGAAATAGAAAATAGTCACTGGGGGCTAAATCCGGAGAATGAGGGGGCAATTCGTAGTCTACTTCATGGATTTTTGCCATGGAAACTAAGCTGTCACACGATTTCGTCGCGGCAGCCATCTCGCGGAAAGCTTTCTTATACCCAAGTGATCGTTCAAAATTGAAACCACTGAGCCGTGTGAGATGCCTATGTCTTCCACAATCTATCGCACATTCAATCTCCGATCGGCCAACACCATATCGTGAATTTTTTAAATTGTTTTGAGTGTAGAGACCTCAACTGGGCGTCCAGAACGTTCGGCTTCTTCCGTGCTTGTAAGGCCACAACGAAAGTCAGTAAATCACACGCAAAGAAAAAACATAGTTGGGTCAATCATATTCGAAGAGCATCATATATTTTTGGGTTTATGGTTGTGCCAACCATAATATTATGATAATAAAATAACAATATTTTTATCCTTAATATGGTCCCTACAGTTATATTATGATTCAAAAATTAATATATCATTGTCCTAAATAAACATTTTATATTTAATTTGTCATAATATGATCGCAAGTAATCATAGTATGCCCAAAATGTTATCATATTATAGTCCCTCATAACTATATTATGATTTCTGGATTATCATTATATGATCCATAATCTAAGAAATTTTCTTAAACGAAAAGTTCTTAGAAACTCTGAAAAAGCTCTTTAAATTTAAGAATATTTCCTTTAGAAATGTTTTTCTAAAAAAAACTTAATATTAAGGACTTTTTGAAGAAAAATTGTTAAGGAAAAAATCATAGACTTTGAAAACTTTTCTTTCTTTGATTGTATAATTATTTTTTGATTGTTGCCAGCATTTTATCGTTGTATAATTATCATATTTTTTTTATAGTTAGAATTTTTGTTACCACAGTATGGTTACAGCCAACCATGATATAAAATAGAAGGTGCTAATCATAAAATAATAAAATATTTACTAAATAATGATGGTAGCGACCATGTTGATGGTTAGAAAACCAATAACATGGTTGTGACAACCATACCCGATTGCAGCAAGCACAATATAGTAGCAGTGATCATATTGCAACCATGTTTTTTCTCTGCGTGCACATAGTATTTATCAAGCTTTTCCTTGGGTTGATTGACAGTTTTTTTTCGCAAAAAATTAAATGACGGAACTTGCTTGCTACACAGTAGTCTATTTACAGGTTACCATATGATAGAAGCAGTGTTGCATTTCATATAAATACGAGGAAAGTTCGAAAAGTCACGGACTTATTGAGCCGCCCTCGTAACATAATATATAATATAATATGATAATGTGAAGTGAAAACCAAGTAATTAAATTTAAATATATCAAGTTATATATGACTATATAAAAATCTTTTGCGTTTTAATATTAAAAAATAGTTATGATAATGCATCATATATTATTATTCCTGAAATTTGTAATAACATATATAAATATATATGGTTCTGTATGAGACTTATATAATTTTATATATTGTTATATATTTTTTATATGCTACAAAATTTACCATAACTTCCCATATAAATATTAAGAATATGTATTTTTTTTTTATCTTTTTATATATGATTTTATGTGGTACAATTTAAAATTATTTTAATGAGATTCATGTAATATATAATTATATATGATTATGCATGCCGTGCTTAATATGATAATATATTATTAGATAAAGTCACATATGATTATTTATAAAAATTTTTACTAAATTATTTATAAACCTGTTCATCCCCAGCAAAAACATGGTATCAACTACTTACGGGGCTATTTACTCGTTTAATTACTTTTGTTCGCGATGAGCCCAAAAGTAATGAGTGGTCATTATCTTCTTACTTACAAAAAAACACAAAGTAATGGGTGGTCATTAGCATCTCGCTTACAAACAGCCAAAAAATAATTACTTTTGGAACATCGCCAACAAAAGTAATTAAGCGAGTAAATCGCCTGGTAAGTTGTTGATACCATGTTTTTGCTGGGTCACATTTATGCAACACTTGATATCGCGAAAATGTGATAAATCTTTTTAAAAATACGCTGAGGCTTTTTATATCAGTACCTTGAGTAACTGTTTCCATTAAATTAATATTTTTCTATTCCAATTCCTTTTAGCTATGAATTTCCTATCGACAATTTTTTTTTGTTAACTTTCGTAATATGGAACAATAAATAAAAATTTTGTTTACAGCCTTTACCTGCATGTTGATGAAAAATTGTTACCTAGTTACCTCTATCAATATCCATTTGCAAGCTATGGAATCAATGAATGGATAAATGAATAATTTTCGGTTAAATTATTTGGTGCAAAAACCTTTTTTAAATAGTGTTGGCTTGCAAAAATATGTTATTTTACTAACATTAGATTGGATTGAATTTTGACAACAAGTAAAATTCATTCAAAGGAAAAATATTTTTGGAAAACTTAAACAAAGTAAAATATTATTTTTACTGAAATCGAAAATTTTTCATGCAGATATAAAAAATATATTTGGAAAGTTTTAGCCAAATCGGAATTCTACTTTTTATCTAAAAATTTAAAATTTTCAAACAAAAAAATTTTTTATTTTCGAAATAAAAAAAATTTTTGATCAAACAAAATTTTCGGTCTCCACAGCGAAATCAAAACCAATTTTTCTCGTTCATAACAGAAAATGAAGAAATATTTTTCGTGATGAAAATTCTATTTGTCTTAAAATTTCCGATATTTAGATGATAAATAAAAGTTGAAGATCACTTTCGATTTGACCCAAAATTTCGAATAATATTATTTTCATTTATTCACAACTTATCTACCCCTGCCAAATTCTAAATTCATTCCACTCTATTGGTCATTCTTGTGGAAGAGCATTATGCTGAAACAAATTTCATTCTTGTTTTAACATCTGTCAATCCATTTGTTACTCGTATGTATTTTTCTTATATTTATTAATAAAGAGTTATTGTTGGTAAATACTTCTTTAAACTTCTTTTTGCTCCTTTTTTAGGGCTTCTACTGGTTTACTTCTACTGGCTTTTTTTAAAATAAATTTATGGATATTTTGGTAAACCATCATCATACATACACATTAAAAAAAATCATAGTTAAATTAATTATTTTATCATACTTAAATTAATATGTTACTTTTAGGAACATTTTTAAATTAAGTATGAATTTTTGTAAAGTATATTATTTAAATTCATATTTCTACATATTAGATTTTGTTTTCGGATTTTAAAAATAACAAAAGCACATATTTAAATTTAATATAAAATAAACTTAGTTTGTTCTCAAGCTGTTTCATTGTTTAACAATGAAACAGTCAAATTTATCGATGAGTGAATTGGGAAATAAATAAATGGGTTATTTGATATGAATATTTTTTTAAAGATTATTTTAATAAATTAATGTATTGTTTATTGGTTACTTTTAGGAATGCTGTTGTGGTACTATTTTTTATCTTTAAAGAACAGCTGTGGTTGTTGGGCTCTTTAAAGATTAATCAATGGGGATACAAAATGTGAACCTTTTTTTTGGATTTAAAAATATCATCGATTGTAGTAGGTACTATTTTGTATTAAAGAAAAAAAAAAAAGATTTGTACACAAACCTGTATTATTTTGGATTTAAAAATGACAAGAATTGGGGTACTATTTGGTGTCTATTTCATGTTTAAATTACTATTTAAGGTAAAAAGATTTCCACGATTTTTCATACGAAATACGGCCACGAGTGTGGGTAATATATATTGAACATGACAGATAAAATAAAAGTATATTCAGTTAAAAAGACGACAAATGTATTTTACTAAAAAATAACTTTTTTACAGTTTAGTTAATAAAAATAAAAACAAATAATCTTTTTTTCTGGATAACTAAAAAGGTACAATTTAGAAGTTAAGAGCTAATTTACACGGTGACTTTTTTGCATGCAATTATTGCGTGCAATTCTTGTTTGGTCCTTTGCATCTTATAAATTTGCTGTTAGACACATAATTGGAGGGGTTTTTAATTGGTAAAATTCCATTTTATATATTTTTTTTTGTAATTACCCGGCTAAAAATATTTACAGATGTTGACGTATGTCCACATATGATCGATCCATACTTGTCTCATATATGCACATTAACGAAAATTGAGGGAATATGTAGATTTATGATCATTTAAGGAGATATACGATGACATAATTGTCATCATACATGCATATACATTTACTCCTGGTTTTTATATATTTTAGTTACCCATCTAAAAATCGAAATATATATGAGCATACATGATCATACATGGGCCTGTATATGATCATACATGGGCATACATGGTCATATACGTTCATATATTGTTCAATATATGACCATACATGATCTCATATATGATCATATATCTTCGGATCCGAAATTTGAGGGTATATGGACATATATGATCATATACGAGCATACATGAATAATATATGAGCATGTATGATAATATATGCACATATATATATGGTCATATATGAGATAATGTATGGACGTATATGACCATGTATGCCCATGTATGATCATATACAGGCCCATGTATGATCATGTATGTATGCTCATATATATTTCGATTTTAAAATGGATATTAAAAATGCAAATTATTTGTTTTACTAAAATTTGTATTTATTATATTTTCTTTAAAAAACAAAGCGTTAACTTATTTGCATACAAGTTTTTATGAATTGTAAAATCACTACCTAATTTTCCATTTAAAATCTTTATAAAAGAAAACAAATATTATTTAATTTACAAAACGCTAATATCGGTTAATATATAAAAACCACCCATGGGCTTGGAGATGTGTTGGTGCAGTCAAATTTTATGGCAGCTTATAATTTCCAGTGTTTGAACAATACTTCCACAATTCACCTGAGATTAAATCAGTCTTTGGATACTCAAAATGAAATTTTATGAAGAAATTTTTCTTTTAACCTGTCATTTTTCCTTTTTTCAGGAAGTACGAAAAAGTCCATTAAGGCTGTAGTTTTATAGATTTAAATGATCTGCAAATTTCATTAGAGGTTGCCAAAGATGAAATTTTTCTGTTAATGTAAAATATTGAAAAAGCTGAATTGTGGTTTATAATTTTATGTTTCAAAGCCTAAAGTAAAATCTTACGACAAATATTTTCGTTGAACATTTTAAACCTTAATCTCCTCATTTTAGGGTCATTTTCATCTTAGTAAATATCATTTTATTTTTTTTAAAGGCTAATAAAATTACCCGCAAAAGTGGATGATAACGGGTTAATAATATGAAAAATCCTTGTGAAATTTACTTTTGGCTTTAGATAAATAGTTTTTCTCAGACGTACAGACGAAAAAAGAACCCAGCAAAAATGAAGCTGCCAAAGAAGCAATAAAAGCATCACTACAATGGCAAAGGCATCACTTCTTTTCTGATGGTTTCATCGATGAATTTAACATTGGCGTGTCATAGGATGGAAGTATTCAAATGTAGCTACTAGCATTACTCATACTTTACTCTAAGGAAGCAATGATAATACAATGATTAGATATTCTGATGCATGAGTGGAAAATGTTCATAGTATTTAGGCTTTGATGAAAATTTAATTCATAAGAATGCAGAAAAATAAGTTTAAAGAAGCGAAATTTATGCATTGATATACAAATACTCTTTATTAAAACAAATAAATAATTCTGCATTAGTGAAAAAGCATTTTTAAAAACATTTTTCAAAAATTTTAATGAATGTTTAGACAAATTTTAAAAAATATTTTTGGAAAATTTAAAAACTGGTTGTACAATTTGAAACATTTTTAGAGAATTTAAAAATATTTTTGAACAATTTTAGATAATTTTTGCACAATTTTAAAACATTTTTGGGCAATCTGAAATAATTTTTTGACAATTTTAAAATTATTCAGATAAATTCTGAATTAAAACTGGAAATGGTGTAGTGTTAAATAATAAACATAATGCAAAAATGCACAGATTGCGTCGTCATAAATATTTAAGGCTGAAAAAATGCAAATGACAGGCCAGCTAGTTTCAATTAAAGGTTTAAAAAATCAGTTTTTCTTGATATTTCAAAACTTTTATAAAAATTGCAAAACTGCATAAATTCTAACCTCTTGTGAAATTTTAAACTAAAATATGAAAAATGATTTAATAAAAAAATTAAAAAATTTCATCAGAACTATTTTTTCAATTTGAATAAATTGTTTAGATTTAAAAAATATACGATATACTATAACTTAGAAGTAATGAAGGGTGATTTTTTAAGATATGCATCGGGTTTATATCCAGATCACTGCATTTGAAATATGAACACATGAATTCTTTTGGAAGTGCCTTAGAATAACACGAAAAAATCACAAAAGAATGTCAACTGAAGTTTAAGAAGCAATGAAAGAAGTTGTAGTCACAGAATGACTACCATTTTTTTTTTGCTGGGAATAATAAAAAAAACTTGTAGTCCTGTCAAATAGGAATGTAAATGTACTTCTGTGATTTTTTTAAGCGCTATAAGTTAAATTTAACGATGAATATTTTCGTTGAATATTTTAATATTATGGGCACCTTTAAAAAAAAACACAAAAGTATACCACTACGATAAAAAGAATCCAAAAATGGAGATATTTTTATTGTAGTCGTTACATTAACAATTTTTGAAGTACTTTGTTATTTTACAAGACTACAAGTGTTAAATTACGATTAAGATTATTCAGGAATTTTTTGTTTTCCGGATAATTTTTTCCTTTTTGGCAAGTCCTAGTGAAATTTTTAGCAGAACACTTAAGTCATTAAGTACCGTTTTAGGGGATTTATTATTTGGCATTTCTTAAAAAAAAAAAGAAAATACTTAAATGATTCATGGAAATGACAAAAAATTGACTAAAAAATTAACATTGTACAAGGCTAAAAATTTAACTGTACTCCCACAGCACCAAACAGTATACATTCTAACTAACCTTATACATACATTCGCCTACAAAAATGATCGTCCGCACCCGAAACCATTAACATCATTTTGTTGCATAAGCTTATTTGCTGTTTGCCCTTATTTTGATATCGTAGCCTAAAATAGAAATTAAGACAACAGTGAACATAATGTGACTAATTTTGGCAAAAAACTTACCAAAACTAATGAGTTTTTAACATCTATAAAGCCACCATTTGCATAACAAATAAGTTTTCATAAAAATTATTTAAAAATATTAAAAACTTCAAACTAAAAAAAAATATAAAAATTTTGACACTGTGATTTTGAAGTTTGAATCAAACAAATAAATCAAAATAACAAATACACTCACCAAAAAAAGTCTGTAATGGCAACGGAAAATTTTGCTGTTATTACGGGAAATTCTGCAAATTTGAGCCCAGCGGTATTTTTTTGCTAATTTTAGCAACACATGTCTGCTGATATGTAGTACAATAAAATTAGTAGAAAAATTACTAGCCGCTACTAAATTTTAGTAGACTTTTTGTAAAGTGGAATTTAAAATCTGTTTACTAAAATCAGCAAAAAAAAATTACTTAATACTATTGATATTAGTACAAAGTTTTAAATTTATTTATTTTAGCGTGCATCAAAAATTTTGATTATGTTTTTTAAAATGTATTTTATACAAAATGAAAAAAAAATCAAAGGCTTAAAAATTGTTAAAACATAAACGAATTTATCATTTTGTTTTAATTTGGTAATTTCTGTTCTAAAAATATTTTAGTCAATTTTTTTTTTTACTTTTAAGGTTAAATTTTATTGTTTTTAGGGCTGATTTATGGAACTAAAAACTCTTTTTAGTGCTATTTTAAGTGGATGTCCTCTTTTTAGACTTGAGCCGGTATCTTTACTTCCGATCCCTTTTTTAATCCTATGTAACATTTTAGGGCAATTTAAGTTTGTATGTATAAGTTTTAATTATTAGAAATAACATTTCCTTTAATATCGACTTTTTTAAAATTACTAATTTTTTTTGCTAAATTTAGCAAATCGGTTTTCAAAAATTTGTAAAATGATATCTGAAATCAACAACGAAATTTGTAAATATTTTGCAAAAATTCTGTAATTCGTAAAATGTAAATAGCAAAAGGATTTGCAAAATAATAATTTTTTACTAAAAATCAGTACGAAAATAGTAAAGTGGGATTGAAAACCGTTTAAAAATTTTTCTACTAACTTTTTTTTTTCATTTTGACAATTAATTGCATGTGTGATTCCATAAATTCCCAAAAATGGGTGTCTTTTTATCATGCATAGATAAATATATGCGTCCGTAAATGTCACATGTTCCATATACATTAATTTCATATACGTACATACATTAAACAATATTTGAGAATGCATGACCATATATTTTTTTTTTTTACTGGGTATCTATATTTATAGGTTTTTTTTAAAGTATTTTGCGATTTATATCGATTTTTGTATCCAGCAATTATTACACATTTTAAGCGATTTCCTCATGTTTAATTATTATTATTATTTATTATTAAGTCAAGATCTGGCACCACAGCTGGCACTGCGACCCATATGGATCTTTTTTACCAAGGTAAAAAACCCTGTTAGTAACCTAATGTCGTTCCTAGCAAGATCCAAAATTTTCCCATTGGAAAAGGGGTTGACCAATAGTTTCGCCTGTCTCATCCCCAAAGAATTGTTTCAAAGTTCTTTTGCCATTAATTGTTCTTAACCAGGACTGCTATGGTGGACCAATTCACCCCACAGTACGGTTCCGGTCCCACCAAATGTATGGAAGAACCCATTCAAGCCAGTTTGTCTGCTACATCGTTACCAACATGTCCACGATGACCTGGTATCCAGTAAAGAGAAACTCTGTTACGCGCGGCCAACTGTTGAAGGGTATCAAAACACTCCACAACTATTCCTGAAGTGAATGTCCACGACGACAAGGCCTGCAGTGCTGCTCGGCTACCAGAGAAGACAGACCATTATCAATATTCAGTCCAGCGCTTGGAATACCGTTGGCTACTTGCCCATTTGATCCGATATTCTCGTGTTGGGTCCAAAGACTCCCGCTCCCACCCCGAAGTCAATTTTCGACCCGTCAGTATACCAGCTTAGACTGTAAGTGTCCACTACTGGACTACCCGCTGCCCATTCCGTCCTGCTTGAGATGACAACCCCGAATCATCTACCGAATCTCAAGTTCAGTGTTAATACGGCATACCTAAGAAGTCCTTGTTCCCTAAAGAATTCAAGATATTCGTATGACCCTTGACATAAAAATAACCATCATGTTCAAAGTTTTTCTACGTGCAGCCAATGTTGCTGAAGTTCTAATGAAGATACTTAAGGTGATAAGACTAACAATGGCTTCCATTGCCAATGTTCGGCAGGTCCGCATAACACCTGTGATAAGTAAACAAGCTAAGCATTGTACCATCGCAAATTTAGCTGTAGCCGTTGATTGAAGAGTTTTCGGCCAACAAACAATTGAATATTCCAAGTCAGTTAAAGCGTTTGACTTTTTTGCAGATTTTTTAATTTATCGACTTTTTTTCATATGTTTTGTTAATTTTTATTAGAGTTTATTTCTTCCATTTTTAGCAATTTTTTGTCATCTCATTTTTATATTACGTGATTTTTGTGTTTTTTTTTTTTCAAATTTTCATTTTTTTATTTTTATAATTTATTTTTATAATTTTTTTCTATTTTCCATTTCAGTTGTATAACGGATTTGTGCTGTTGCTTGTAATTACATACAGAAATTTTATCAGAATCGTTCTTCAAAACTTTTAATTGTAAGTACTTAAAATTCTCATCAAAATAGTAAAATTGATTTATAAACTAACAGAAACAATGTTACTTCATCCAAAATATTGGTTTTTCTATTTATATTGAAAAAATATTATCCTCTACATTACCTTTAATACCAATAACCTACAATTTATCTAAATTTTATCATTTAAACAAAAGATTGGCAACAAAAATCTATATTAGTTATGTTTGTGTTGGGTGGTTCAGAAGGATGCTGAAGATGACCTGGTCGTTCGGGTCGAAAGTGTGCACTCCCTCCAGCGCTGATCCTTACAATTTTTTCCATTTAATAAAATAAATTAGTGTTTACTATTCGTTAGTAACATTAAAAATTATGATCTTGAGCCTGATAAAAAATTATAAATATATAATTAAAACATAGATCAAATAATGTACAAAATTTACACTTAGTTATGTTTTAATATAAGGTTTTGTTTTATTTATTTTATTTTAATATGTTAGTTCTCCTTAAGCGACATAAATAAGGTGAAACATATTTTAAATGCTTATCTAATGAATTTTCAATTACTCTTAAATATTAACAAACTCTGTTATTGAAGTTTAAATTTGAAAATTTTTAAATTCTAAAGTGCTTTTAAACTAATAATTTGTCAAAGTGCTTTTAAACTAATAATTTGTACCCTGAATAATTTTTTTTAGTAGTCTGGAACACTTGAGTGCTGATTTATCCGATTTCGTAAAAACAAAGCTCAACAATAAAACAAGAAAAAAATGTATTGTTTCATAACCTCATGTTTTTTTTTTTTGGGCAAAATACATTTCCGCGACCTCGTACATCCATTAAAAAAATTCAAAAAAAATACTCAAAAATGTTTTGGACCATAAGCATTTATATTCCACTTCAAGAGTTGAAAAATCCAAAAAAAGGTTTTTGTTGAACTCCCTAATATACATTTTAATATTCCAAGCAAAACACTGGTAATGGGTACGATATACTCATGCGTTACTTTGTTATGATAGCTCGTTACCTTTTGCATTATTTGTAAGCATAAAGAAAAAAAGTTACTGATTATTGATTACGTACGTACGTCACCACTGTAAATTTTGCTGTTATTACGGGAAATTTTTGCTAATTTGATCCCAGCGGTATTTTTTGCTAATCTTAGCAACACATGTCTGCTGACGTGTAGTTTAATGAAATTAGTAAAAAAATAGTAGCCGCTACTAAATTGTAGTAAACTTTTTGTAAAGTTGAATTTAAAATCTTTTTGCTAAAATCAGCAAAAAAATTACTAAATATTATTAATATTAGTACAAAATTTTAAATTTATTTTTTTTATCGACCATAAAAAATTTTTATTTTTATTTATTTTTTTTTTCAAAAAAAAAAAAAAAAAAAATCAAAGGCTTAAAAATTGTAAAAACATAAACGAATTAATCATTTTGTTTTTATTTAGTAATTTCTGTTTTGAAAAATATTTTAGTCAATTTTTAATTGTATTCAGGGTTGATTTTTGAACTAAAAAAACTTTTTAGTGCTATTTTAAGTGAATATCCTATTTTTTGACTTAGTCGGTATATTCACTTCCGACATTTTAAAGCAATTTATGTTTGTAGGTGTAAGTTTTAATTAGAAATTGCATTTTCATCAATATCCACTTTTTAAAAATTTTAATTTTTTTTTTTGCTAATTTTAGCAAATCGGTATTTAAAAATTTGTAAAATGATTTCTGAAATAAGCAACAAAAATTTGTAAATGTTTTGTAAAAATTCTGTAATTTGTAAAATATAAATAGCAAAAAGATTTGCTAAATAATAATTTTTTTTTACTAAAAATCAGTACAAAAATAGTAAAGTGGAATTCAAATGTGCTTACAAATTTTTCTACTAACTTTTTTTTCTGAGTGATGTAATACAAATTTAATGTAATAATTGAAATATTTTTGAAGCTCTATGTTTTTATACAATACTTTGTGCTTTTTTGTAAGCAAAAGGGTAATGTATGTATGTTTTGACAACACTAACATAAAAACGAAGCGCTTGTTGTTCATTTAGGTTTAAAGCAATCAGAAATTATATGTGTCGATAGCACAGTGGTTAGAGTTGCCGGCTGGCAATCAGAGTACTCAGGTTCAATTCCCATCATGACTACATTATAAATATTTAATAACGTTTAAAATATTTGTAAATTTGTAAAATCTATTTATAGACACATTACTTTTTCCTTTCTCGCAACCATATAAGTAACCACTTATTTTTTCACCTCTAAAGTAATGGGTCCATACATTATTTTATGGCTCATGCCTGTAAAATTCCTCAGTTAAGTAGGGTTTAAAGTAATCCTTCAGCCCCTATAGCTACACATTACTTTACACATTATTTGGTAATATGTGGTTTTGCTGGGTTTAAAATAAGATAACAATTAAATTTAGGTGTCTTTGGTAGAGACACAAGCCTGTTAGTCTTAGAGTTCTAAGTTTAAATCACACAAAAATATTTTAATTTCAAACGTAAAAAATATTACAGTTATAAAATTTTACTAAAAAAAATTTAAATACAGTTTAGTCTAGAGGTTGCTATTCCTGACAAACGGAAGATTGCCGGTTCTAGCTCAGTTCGTGGCATAAATATTTTTTAATTTTGAAATAAATTTTGTGGAGTAAAAAAAAACTATTTATAGAATGATAAGCCAAAAATACAAAAGCAATCATTTAAGTTAATACAATAAAAATTCAGAATATGTAAATATATTTCGACAATTACAACAGTACGAGGTGGTCCAAATGCAGGTATTTTTTGAATCATATGTTATTTTGACACTGATAGATTTGTTCTGTTCTAAGCATTGACTATTAGTCAGTATCGTACCTCTGCGGACCTAAATTAGTCGCTTGAACAACGTTGAAAAATATTGCAATCATTTGCGAAAGTGAGTGCTCACGCAGAGAAAAACATGCTTGCAATATGATCACTGCTACTATAGTGTGCTTGCTGCAATCAGGTATGGTTGTCGGAACCAAGTTATTGGTTTTCTAATCATAAACATGGTCGCTACCATCATTATTTAATAAATATTTTACTATTTCATGATTGGCACCTTCTATTTTATATCATTATTGGCTGTAACCGTACTGTGGTTACAAAAATTCTGACTGTGAAAAAACCATGATAATTATGCAACGATAAAATGCTGCCATCAATCAATAAATAATTATACATCAAATAAAACATGACTTTAACATTTACAATCATAATATTGTCTTGTTTTTATAAAAACTAAATCTGGACAAATCTGGAAAATATCATACACATGACATTAAAATATTTCATCAATTGACCCATTAAGATCCAGTTCATTTTTTTTAGCTTTAGCAGATTTTTTTTAAAGAGGTTTTTCGAAAATTCAATTCATTGTCTAAAAGATTTTTTTTAAATATGTTTATTAATTCATTTCTTGTAAAAAGTTCCCAAAATATTAATAAAATATTTGTATAAGAAAAAGTCCGTAGAACACATGATTTTTTTATGAAAATGTTTCTTACATAAAATAATAGATATTTATAAATTTATCTGATAAAAACATTTTAAGATTCTATGGACTTTTCCTTAAACTTAAATTCTCAGATTCTTCAAACTGCTTCTTAGATAAAAGTTTATATATTCCAAAAAACCTTAGATTCTAAGGCCTTTCTTTGAAAGAAAAATTCATAGATTTTGAAGAAAATACTTAGATTCTAAGGACTTTTTCTAGTAGAAATATTCTTAGATTCTAAAGACTTTTTCTTAAAGAAAAATTTCTTAAACAAATCCCAAAAATGTCTAAAATTTTTTATTACAAAAAGTCATTAGATTAAAAAAAAAAAATTAAGAATTTTTCTTAAAAAAGTCCACAAAGTCAAAGTTTTCTTGATAGAAAAGTTCTTAGAATATATGATATTTTCCTTAACAATGTTTCTTCAAAAAGTTCTTAATATAATTTTTGTTAGAAAAACATTTCTAAAGGAAATATTCTTAAATTTAAAGAGATTTTTCATAGTTTCTAAGAACTTTTCCTTTAAGAAATTTTCTTCGATTATGGATCATATAATGATAATCCAGGAATAATAATATAGTTATGAGGGACAATAATATTGAGCATACTATGATTACGTGCGATCATATTATGATATATTCAATATAACATGTCTATTTAGGACTATAATATGGTCATTTTTGAATCATAATATAACTGTAGGGTAGATATTACGGTAAAAACATGGTTAGTTTATCATATTATGATAACCAAATTATAGTACGACTATGGTTGGCACAATCATAAACTCAAAAATGTAATGTAATGCTCTTCGACTATGATTGTCCCAACCATGTTTTTTCTTTGCGTGCTGTGTTGCCAAAACGCTATGTTTTTTGAAAAGAAGTTTTGGCCGAAATAAGCACCCACCGCACAAGAAGTTCCAATCGGACGTCGAATTTGGCCGAAAAATCATGTTATCTGACGATGCGCATTTTGATTTCGGCGGCTATGCCAACAAACTAAATTGCCGCATCTGGGGGTTTTCCAAACCTGCACGTCATTATCGAGAAGCCAATGTATTCACACAGAGTGACAGTTTGGTGTGGATTTTGGAGTGGTAGCATCATTATCCTTTTTTGCGAAAATAATGCTGGAAACGAAATTGCAGGCAACGGCGAGTGCTATACTGCCTTGATTATGAATTTTTCATGTGCTGAAATGGAAGATATGAACTTGGGTATTCCTTGGTTTCAGCAGAAAGGCGCACCATGTCACTAAGTTCGTTAATCGCGTTTATCGTCGTCTTGACCGCGTCGGAGCTGCAATTTGACCCTTTTAGACTTTTCTTATGGGGATCGATGCTATGCGAATAATCCAGAAACGATCCACACCCTTAATATCGTCCGAGCCATTCCTGTGATAGAATTAGAAACTGTCAACAAAGTATTTGAAAAGTTTACTGACAGGATGAGCTACTGCAAACCCAGCAGCAGCAGCCACATAATTGAAATCGTGTTCCATAAATAATAGGAATATTTGTTATTTCTAATAAATTCAGAATATACCATAATAAATTAAGTTTAGTTCATTTTATTTAATTTTGAAAAAGATACTTGGGAGGTCCACTTTATTTTATAGATTTTTATACCCTTCACCACAGGTGGAAGGGTATATATAAGTTTGTCATTCCGTTTGTAATTTCTACAATATTGATCTTAGACCCTATAAAGTATATATATTTTGGGTCCTTATGAAGAGCGAAGTTGATTTAACGATGTCAGTCTGTCCGTCCGTCTGTCTGTCCGTCTGTGTGTTGAAATGGGTTTTCCGAAGAACCCAGACATGATGAGGACTTGATTGTTTTTTATTTCTGTTACATGTGATCCATTTCTATTTGATATTAAAAATCAGACTGATCGGTTAATAAATGGCTGAGATATTAGCAAAAAACCAGGACTACCTCTAATTTTTTCGGTAAAATCCCTTTGTTCAATATGTATGTAGAATTTTACGCATAACAAACACATCCATGTGTTAAAATTCTTTTCTTTCATCTCCACCTTTTATACACAAACAACACACATACAAAGATTTGTCATTTAAATAAAAACTAAACAAATCTCTAATGAACGAAGACTTTTTTATATGTACCTCTATTGACGATGATTTTGTGTGAGCTTCAATAGCTCAGTTGTCTAGACGCTATGTCACAAATACTTTTTTTCTCGAAGGCCGCGGGTTCGAATCCCGGTCAATTCACTTTTTTTGTACATTTTTTTATTATTTTCTTAAGACTTTTTTTTTTTTTTTTTGGTTTTTTTAACGTTTAATAATTAATTTATATAAAATTTTATATTAATAATTAAATAATCCATAAATAGGCTAAAAACATCAACATTTTTATAAAAACCCTCTGATACAAACGTTTTTATACCCTTCACCACAGGTGGAAGGGTCGCGGGTTCGAATCCCGGTCAATTCACTTTTTTTATTTTCTTAAGATTTTTTGTTTTTTTTTTAACATTTAATAATTAATTTAAATAAAATTTTATATTAAAAATTAAATAATCTATAAATAGGCTAAAAACATCAAAATATTTATAAAAACCCTCTGATACAAACAAAATACAAACGGTTTTATTTCTATTTTTTGCTCCGATTTAAAAGTATTTATAAAAAGATTTTTAAACCATTTTATTTCTCATATATTAAGAAAATTTTATACATAATTTGCTTTTGAGTGCAACTATTTTAGGCCATAACTTATAACAATTTATAAAAAAAAATGATAAACTATTTTCCTTCAAATTTTTAAAATTAAGCTAAAGAAATTAAAAATGTTTTTAATAAAAAAGCGAAATAAAATCCCAAATGAAAATTTGCCAGCTAAATCAAACGTTTTTGTAGAAATAAAACACATGCAGTTCTAGTAATTTTTTTTAACGATTTGTTGAAATTCTTTTCTTTCACCTCTTCACCTTTTATACACAAACAACAAACACTATACTAGAGCTATGGATACGTCTTATAAAGCAAAAGATCGAAAATCTTTAGAATAACATATTTGCTAAAAAAAATTCGGAAATATCGGTTCAGATACAAAAAAGTTATGCCCAAAACATAAATTTTTTTTTAAATACCTATTTTCTGGAACCATAAATCTTCCCGAGTCCAAGTTTTATTACCAAACAAAATGGTTAATTTCCTCTTAAAGGCGTCCGTATATAAATCTGTCCATTCCATATATGTCCATATATAAACTTCAGTTTTTTCCCAACCATGATGAAGGGTATATAAGATTCGGCATAGCCGAATTTAGCCGCTCTTACTTGTTTTAACTGTGATTGAATTTTGTGTTTAGTTATTTTTGCATTTCATTATATATTTTTATTTCAAGAATCAATTTTTGCCAAGATATTTTTTTTATTAATTTTAGCGGATTTATCAATTTTTTTAGTTAAGAAACTTTTATAACCAGCGATCTTAACATATTTTAACGATTTGTTCTTTTTTTTAAATCTATTTAATTGTTTGTTTATGGTTTCCTTTTTCCAATTGGGGATTAATTTTGTCAATAAAAGTGATTCTTTCGAGCTTTGTAGTTTTTTAATCTGTTTTACCGATTTTTCTTATTTTCTGTTTATTCCAGTTTTCCATTTTTTTTTTGATTTTTTGAAATTTTCATATGTTCAATTTCAATGTCAGCGCTTATTATTTGTTTCCCATTTCTTAATATTTTTCAATTTAGCGTTTTTTTTTTAGCAATTTCCCATTTTAGCGTTTTCGTGATGCCGTATCTATTGCTTTTATTTTTTTACTGTTTACCATTTATAAATCGCTCTCTTGTGTTTAAAGAAAATTCTAGTTTGAGTTAAAATAAAAAAGAATTTTCCAAAAATTTTCATTTTACAAAAACATCCACCAACTGTAGATATACTGTTAAAATACTTAACACTTTAAACATCTCTTAAAATATTTTATTTTAACTTCCACGATTAAAACCAACACTTGTTGTTTGTACTTTACTTTCTTTTTGCTTAAAAAAATTACGTGAATTTTATAATATTTTCTTTAATTTTGTATCCTATCAGATGTAGTTAGTGACCAACGCTTTTGAAAAAACAGTTTTTCACTTGAAACTCCAAAAACAACGGAGACAAATTTGGTGAAACGTGAAAATGTAAATTAACATAAAATTGACCTGCATGTAAAAAAGTGAAGCATGTAAAATTAAACGATAAACTTTAAAAGCCCTAAAAGTGGGACAACTAAATGACAAAAAATTTTGTAATACAATTTATCGTTATAAAAAAAATTAAAAAATACTTGCTGACGGTGGGAATCGAACCCACAGCTATGTGGTCTTGAATATTTGTTTATTAATTAGCGGTCCTAAAAAACAGCTATTGATGAAAAATAGTGACTTTATTTTATATCGAGGAAGTCGTGAAAAAGGTAATGAAATCCACGAAGGATAATAACATCTTCAATAAATAGTGGAAATAAATCAAAGGTTAAAATAATCAGCAAACAAAAGCAATTCTTTTCATTTACATTTAAATTTATAGATTTTTGTAATGAAATGAGTTCTTTTTCGCTATCTTGCATAAATATCACCCTTTAATATACAATCCAATTAAAACTTCCCATTGTTAAAGCATTTACTGTTTATCATGGGATCATAGTACAAAATAAAACCCTCCACAAAAACAAAGACAGCGTAAAACTTCAAAAAGCTCTTAATGAGATGGTAATTTTTTGGTCTTTACTATACTGCATTGAATGGTGTCATTTTGCTAAAACCAACCGTAGGCGAAATTTTTTTGCTTAATGTTTAAAGATTTGCATGGACAATATATTTTGACCGAAGCTTTATATTTTAAATAGTTTTAAAATAAATTCGCTATATATTAATAAACAATTTGTTAAAAATTAGTTTTTAATAATTCTGTTAACAAACCCGTTTTAAAATAAAAAAATAACTTTGAGGCACCCAATTTTTATACCCTCCACCATATATGGTGAGGGTATATATCAGTTTGTCATTCCGTTTGTAACATGTCGAAATATAGGTCTAAGACCCCATAAAGTATATATATTCGTGATCCTTATACAATTTTAAGTCGATTTAGCGATGTCCGTCTGTCTGTTGAAATGGCGAGCACGACGCGAAGACGCCAGCGGGGGTGCCTATTTTTACCCAGATTATTGTACATCCTCGGGAGCAGTTTGGTGTTGAAAATGAGCAAAATCGGTCCAGCGGTTATAAAGTTATGGGTGAAAATGTGAAGATACCTCTAAATTTTCCATAAAAATTGATGTATTTTAGTACAATTTAATGGTTGCGACTGGTATATAATATATTTTCTCATATTTTTTCACCAATCGCTTAGAAATTAATAATATTTTGTACACCTCAAATATTTTTTACCTCAAAAATTTTTTTTCACCACAAAAATTTTTTTTCACCACAACAAATTATTTTCACCTAAAAAAATTTTTTCACGTAAAAAAATTCGTTTCCGCATCCAAAAAAGTTTTTCACCTTAAAAAAATTTTTTCACCTCCATAATTTTACTTCAAAAGTTTTTTACATTGTTTGTATCAAAAACAATAGAGAACATTGGTGGAGGGTTTTCAAAGATTCGGCACAGCCGAATTTAAGCCTTTTTTTACTTGTTTATTAATACTGAAGTTGCGGTAAATATTTTATTTTTATAACTAAAGGATGCAAACACGTAAAATGCAAAAACCGCTTGATTCACAAAAAAAAAAACTTATTTGCAACATGATCACTGTTATTATATTATGCTTGCTACATTCATGTATGCTTGTCACAATCAAGTTATTGGTTTATAAAAAGGTTTTAAACATCAATATGGTCACTACCATCATTATTATAATAAATATTTTATTATTTTGTGATTGTCACTTTCTATTTTATGACATGATGGAATGTAAACATACAGGTTGGTTGAAAAGTTCCTGCGCTCACCAAGAGATGGCACTGCTAGCTCCAAACTTTTTTTTTCTCAAGTTGGTATAACTGTCCTGAAAACACATGCAAAGTTGCCTGTCATTCTGTCAATTCTTTCTTTGTTTACAAGCTACTTGAAGTTGACGTGTCATTGATTTTTTTTAATATGGAAAAAATTGAATATCGTGCAGTCATTCGATTCTTTGTTTTGAAGGGTTTAAAAGCAAATGAAATTGATGAACAATTGTTAGAAGTGTATAAGGAGTCCTCACCTTCAAAACGCACCGTTGAATTTTGGGCTAATGCTATAGGCATCTCAGACGAACGAGTACTCCATATTTTACATGAAGAATTACGTATGAAAAAACTATTTGGAAAGTTAGTGCCGCACACATTAACAATTCAACAAAAACTGGATCGAAAACAAATTTCTCAGCGTAATTTGGAGCGTTTAAAGCCGAATAAAACCGACTTCTTGTGTCGTTTTATAACTATGGATGAGACTTGGATCTACCACCATGATCCTAAATTGAAACAAGAACGTTTACAGTGGACTAAAGCTGACTGTTCAGCTCCAAAGCAGGTGAAGTCACAAAAATCAGCAAAGAAGGTTATGGCATCAGTTTTTTGGGATGCAAAAGGAATTTTGTTGATTGATTATCTTCAGAAAGGTAAAACAATCAACTCTGAATATTATTGCAGCCTTTTCGATCAGTTGGATGAACAAATTCGTGAGAAAAGACCTGGTTTAAAGAAGAAAAAAATAATTTTTCATCAAGACAATGCACCTGCTCACAAAAGTGTTTTGACGATGGCTAAATTCAAAGAATTAAAGTACGAATTGCTTGAACATCCACCGTATTCACCAGATTTGGCTCCCAGTGACTACTATCTCTTCAGAAAACTCAAACAATACCTGCGTGGAAAGCATTTTTCGTCGAATGAGGAGGCCATAGCAGCCGTAGACGGTTATTTTGCAGAGCTTCCGGAAAGCCATTATAAGGATGGAATAAAATTATTGGAAGATCATTGGAACAAGTGTATTGAGCTTCTAGGAGATTATATTGAATAAAAAAATATATTTCGTAAGAAAAACAGTATTATTTCATTTCGAGCGCAGCAACTTTTCAACCAACCTGTATACTTTTAAATATTCAATACTAGCTTTTTCTATAAGCGAGTCGATACTATTCAATACTTTTTTCGTTCATACAAAAACTGGGTTGCAATTTTGATTTTGACCTCCCTTTTAAAAAATATCAGATCTGAAAAGGTCTCATTAGATTCATTTATTTATTTATTTTAATCATATAATTAAAAATCATTATCACATATGATCAGATCTGGCACTAGATCTAATAAAATTAAATTATCCATATGAACATACATAGGCTTCTATATGATCATATATGGGCATACATACTCATTTATGTCCGGGCATGATTAAATATATAACCATTCATTATTTCATATATAGCCATATATCTTCGGATCTGTAATTTGAGGGTATATGGCCGTATATGGTTATATATGGCCATAGATGCTCATATATATTAACATGTATACTCATATATGAACACATCTGACCATATACCCTCAAATTTCGGATCCGAAGATATATGATCATATATGATATATTGAACCATGCATAGACATATATGACCATGCATGCCCATATAAGTGGGCGTTGTGATGTTATGGTTAGCGTGTTTAAATGTTACACAGAAGGTTGCGGGTTCAATTCCCAGCGACGGCAACATCAGTTAGTAAAATATGTATGAGTTTTTATCTCTCATACATATCGCAACGACCTCCTTCGGTGTTTCCAAAGCACTAAAACCCACCGAAGTAAAATAACATAACAGTGCTATGAACTAAAATGTTTCATCAATTCCGTCAACTCTTCATCAGATGGCGGCCAACAACTGTTCTAAAAATTATCATCTGGCGCAATTACGGTGTTGTTATATTTGAAGCCCTTCATCTCTCACCACCTCTCACTACCTCTCATCTTTTCTCTATCCCCTTTCCAAAGAAAGCAACATATTAATTAGTAGGAAGAATTTACTAAGTGTTGCTTCTTTTTCAAAAAAAAAAAAGAAAAAATAATGATACAAGCCCATGTATGTTCATATATATTTCGATTTTTACATGGGTATATATAATTAGATCTATGCATATATGATCAGATGTAATCTTTTTTTACACGGTTTCTTATCAATGAAATACCGTTCGATAGAATGATGAAATATTTTAATGATGGAACTTTTCTTAAGATTTTTATATTCTAAAAATATAATTTTATTTTCTATTTATCTAAATTATACTTTTGTCCAAAGTATGGATGGATATCCTGGTCACAGTGTCTGTGGTGTGTCACAAGAGTTAAATTTTTCCCTCTAATAAGTAACAGTCATTGGTCCCATTCTTACAGTTCGTATAAAATTTTGTGTAGTTCTGCTAGAGTAAACCGAATATAATTATTTGACCGAATTCACAATAATCGGTTTAGGCAATATTATGGTAAGCTGTTGTTGTTTCGTGTAAAAGTTTTAAATTATCATGTTTGTTGTTACTGTGTGTGTTGGATTTTCACATGCAATAAAGCTCAGCTTTTGGTTTTTTCCAATTTTATCTTTGCAATGATATTAACAATAAACTGCCTTAAGTTCCATATCAAATTTATGAGATGAGTATTTTCCTATCGCTTCAACCTTCTAATTCTTACAGCTTTATTAGTCATGTACTGGTGGGAATCATCAAGAAAAATCATTATTTGACCTGGCTGCATGCTATGAGTAGATTTTTTATTTATTTTCTTTCTACCAAAATGAAGCCTTAGGGGTTAAAAATACACTTATGAGGCGGTTTAATTAGTGATTGATGCTTATTGTTTGTTCGTTGCTGTTGTGGTATTGTGTTGCAGCAAAAAAGGAATGTTAGCTTAAATGTTGGCTACTTTGTGACCAGTTTTCCAAATTGCTTTTGTACTTAAGCACTATTTTGTGTATAAGCCGACCATGAGATTTTAAATTGTGTTAACTACAAGTGTAGATGTGTACAAAAGGAAGAAGAAGTTTAAAATTGTTATACTTCACTCCAGTTGCACCTTCCTCAGCTCATACTCTTTTTCAAAACTCGATTTGTTTTTACAATAAAATTGTATGTGAGGAAGTAAGTAAATGTGTATGAAAACGTTACGTGCAGAGTTTAAATTAAATGCTAATTAAAAGTGTATGTGTATGAGAAGTGTTATGTGAATGGGTTAGTGTGTGTGTTATAAAGCTAAACACACAGAAAAACAATTTTTCTTAAAATTCTAACCAAACACAATGGCTCTGAATTTAGTATATAGCATGATGGAAAGTCCTAAGACTTTCCATATTTATATTTAAAATCGTACTAATAAATAATCAAGCAATTAATTCCAGGAGTTTAACTATCTTTTTGCAACTTCGACCCCTAGTGCTACGACGGTCTCTTTAACATTATTGTTGCAGTATGTATTTGCTAAAAAAGTAATACAAAAAAAAAATAGAAAACAACACTAACTATAATGAATGTTAATTGCAAGTCCTTTTTCTAGATTTTCCCTACAAAGCTATTAAAAGCAACTTTTCACACTTCCTTTCAACTGTTGTGTGTATGTGTGTGTGTGTGTGTAGATTTTTTAAAGGTGTATGAGCTTGCATAATTAATTTCAATTGTATTGTATTGTTCACTTTACACATTATCCTTATACTACCCGGCAACAGTACGTGTGCAACGTAATTATTTTTGGCCAACTTTTATCGTTATTTTCTAGGAATTTATAATTAGTTCTTTAGTCTTATTATTTAATATTAAATATGCAAAAGATGAGAAGAAAAATGATTTATAAATTTCTTTGTTAACGAGATAATGTTTTTTGTTTTTTTTGCTGAGTAAAGACAATTTTGTTGTTGTTCTAGTTATATACATTTTATAAAATTTTTATTACCACATGACCTTTGGTATAATGACAGTATAAACTAGTGTTTTCAATTCGGTTACACGATTAACCGATTCCTGGATTAAAAACCCTCGGTTAATGTTCCAAAAGATATTGATTTTTTTCCATCATTTTTTTTTAAGACTTCTTTATTATTTTAAGGATCTATCCCAGGACACATCACGTGACCGGTTCATTCTGATAGGGACTGGTCACGGGACCGGTTTTTTTATATGAAAAGTACCGGTCACTTTAACATGGTCAATTGCCCTCTGTGACATGTTACAGGTCTGGTCTAAAAAAACATGTCACACAACAAACCCCGAAGAACACATCACAGAACCAAAGCAAGGGAACATGTGCAGGTAATTTAGGTACCAGTTTTCTTTTCATCTATACCGTGATATGTGTTTTCACAACCAGTCCAGTTTTTACCTATCACGGGACAGATCCCAATTACCAATTGACCCCTTCTTCCCACAAATTCTACAAATTCTTTTAAAATCGAATGAAAGAAATTGCATAACTTTTTTAAGCGACTCAAAGCAAGTGCTGTAAAGGCTACGATATGTTATTTTTAATGTTTTTTCAACGTTGCCCAAAATGGCCCCAAGAAATATTAACCCAATCTAAAACTGAAATTAATCCTGATTTTTTCCATAATGAAAATTAACCCCAAAAATATAATGAAAATTTACCCCCCCCCCCCCCAAAAAAAAAAAAGAAAGAAAATTACTCCCAAAATTAAATTTTGGGCATTTAGTATTAGAAAAAAATTATTTTAAAAGAGTTCTTTGAACTTCTTTCTTCTTCATACTACACTCGATTTTTCCGATCGATATTATGCACTTCTTTACTTGCTTACAAATAATATTAGAACTTCAAGAAAATCAAAACAAACTAATACACAGAATAAAATTACAAAATTCTGTTTGTTATATTAAACATCTTCCATAGAACATTTTTGGAAATAAAAAAAAATATATATTTTTTAAAAAGGCACCAACAATTGAATTTGTAAATAAAGGGTGTCCCAAGAAGAACGCAATTTTTAAATTTTAAATAAAACACAGATATTTAAAAAAAATCGTGAAACTTTATTAAATCGTAAAGTAGACAGAATGAGGTTATGTATGGAACAATATATCGTGCAGATGGCCGCCGCGGCTTTGCCGGCATGCATGCGATCTTTTAATGAAATTTTCAATGACCGTTTTGCATGAATGCTGCTGTATTTCATTAATGCAGCGTCCAATTTCCTCTTTTAAGGCTTGAGTCGTCGTCGGCTTATTCGCGTAAACCATCGACTTCAAAAAACCCCAAAGAAAAAAATCTAATGGTGTTAAATCGCACGATCTAGGCGGCCAATTCTGATCTCCAAAACGCGAAATAACACGACCGGAAAATGACTGATGCAGCAATTGAATTGTTTCTCTGGCTGTATGACAGGTGGCGCCGTCTTGTTGGAACCACATGCCCTCCACATTCATTTCTTCAATTCTAGGCAAGAAAAATTCACGATACCGAACACCATTGACGGTTTGCGCTTGACCTGCCTCATTTTCATAAAAAAAATGTCCAATGATTCCTCCAGCCCAAAAACCACACCACACAGTGACACGTTGAGGATGCATTTGCTTCTCGTGAATCACTCGAGGATTTTCCTCACCCCAAATGCGACAATTCTGCCTATTGACGAAGCCATCAAGATGAAAATGGGCCTCGTCACTGAAGATGATTTTATCGGCAAAATCAGCATTTTCATGTTGTCTCTCCAATACCCAATTAACGAACTCCCTTCGCTGTCCATGGTCAGCTGGCTTCAGTTCCTGAGACAATTGAACTTTCCATGCATGAAGATGCATATCTTTCGTCAAAATTCGCTGCAAAGTGGATTTGGAGACACCAATTTGCTGAGCTCGGTGTCGAATTGAGGTGGATGGAGTTTGAGCGACATCATCACGTACAGCTGCGACATTTTCGGTCGATCGACCTGGTCGATGGCACGTTGTTGTCTTTACATCACTAACAGACCCAGTTTCGGCAAATTAATCCATTGATCTCTTTACAGTTGACTCTTTTGGAGCATTATTGTGACCCCAAATTGATCGCAATTTGCGAACTGTAGCCGCAAAACTTTCACCATTTTGGTAAAACAATTTCACAATGAGAATGCGTTGTTCATTCGTGTAGCGCTCCATTTTTACTAACCTCGTACCTTCTACTAGCAAACAATAACAATTGTTCAAATGTCAAACAATGACACTTCGAATGTTGCCAGATTTAAAAATTGCGTTCTTCTTAGGACACCCTTTACAAAAAATTGTTAGAAATCGAATATGAATTTTAACAAATATTTTTAATTACTTAAAATTTTGTGATATTTTTTTCTATGTACCAAAACGTTATAACATTTTGTGTTTTATTAAAAAAAAAAATTAAAATTAAATGAAAATGAATTTTCGCTCTAAATTTCATATCACAAAAATTGGGACCGTTTTTCATTAAAAAAATTGGGACTAAATGTCATAATGGTGTTCCACCTTAATTTTTATTTTGGGACATTGTTTCATTTTTGAAAATGAAAAAGGGCCCATAAGATGAAAATACACCCCAAATGTTTTCCCTCATTTTTTGGGTCCATTTTTCATTTTGGGGATAAATTTCTTGGGAACTTAAAAATTCTTATTAATATAAATTATATATTTAAGTCCTTTACAACAAGATTGCATTTGTTTTAAATCGATGTTATATAACACGCTGCGGCAAAAGGACCTATCCTAGGACACGTCACGTGACCGGTTCATTGTGATAGAGACCGGTCACTTTAACATGGGCTTGTCCTAGGAGGGGGTCAATTGCCTTTTGTGACATGTCACAGGACTGGTCCAAAACAACATGTCATGAACCGGTTCTATTTTCACCTATCACGAGACAGGTCCCGAATCCCAACTGACTCCTTTTTTCCCGCAGGGACACAATTGATATTTTAATTCTGTAGGAATTCATTAATTTCTTACATTTCCTAAAAAAAAAAAATTACAAGCGGTTTCAACCACACCAAATCTACAAGAATTCCCAGTAGAAACAATTCCATGAAACCCGAAGCCGTTATACAATATATAGCTTACTAGGACTAGATATAGAAGTAGTTCTAGAAAAAGCAGTTTTGAAATCATTCGAAACAAAAATCATCAGTGTTAAAACCAACAGAAAAGCAGGTTATAAAGAACAATAAGTTGTTCACAAGTTGTTATTCACGCAGAGAAAAAAACATGGTTGCAACATTATCACTGCTACTATATTAAGCTTGCTGCATTCGAGTATGGTTGTCACAATCAACATATTGGTTTATAAATACGTTCTACCATTGATATGGTCGCTACCATCATTATTATAGTAAATATTTTATTATTTCATGATTGTCACTTTCTATTTTATATAACATGTTTAGCATGACATGAAAAATTATGACTATGGGAAAAATATAATTATGGAACTATAAAACTCTGACAACAATCAATGAATAATTATAAATCAAATAAAACATGACTTTGACATTTACAGTCATAATGCTGTCTTGTTTTCATAAAAAAATGTATTAGGTCAGTCAGCCATGTACAAATTAAAATATTGGATCATTTTCACCTGGAGTATTTTATTTTCTAAAATCTCTGATACATTATAACATTATAATTTACACTTATCAATTCATTCTCGAAAAAAATCATTGTCAAAAAGATTCTATAAAAAGATTTAATATCTTTGAATTCTTTTTAATAAAAACAATAATATTAAAAAAAAAATATGTTTATTAATTAATTTCTTGTACAATAACAACTTTATTGTGGAAAAATTACTCAGAATATTAAAAAAAAAATTATAAGAAAAAAATTGATAGAACCACAGGTTTCTTATAAAAAATACTACAATTTTAAAAATTTGTTTCTAGTAGAAATATTCTTAGATTCTTAAGATTTTTAATAAAAAAAAATCCTAAAAATGTCCTTAGGATCTACAAATTTTTTTAACAGAAAAAATTCATAGAATCTATGTTTTGTTTATTAAAATGTCCTGTTGAAGTATTTTTTTGTAAAAAAGTCTTTAGAATCAAAGAAATTTTCTTGAAAAAGTCCTTAATAGCAATTTTTTTCCTTAAGAAAAACATATCTTAAAAAAATATTCTTAAATTTAAAGAACTTTTTCATAGTTTCGAATCATAATATAACTGGTACCATATTTTAAGGTAACTATATTATAGTACAACTATGGTTGGCACAATCATAATATAACTGTAGGGACTATATTATGATAAAATTATGGTTATTTAATTAATATAAAATGATAACTATTTTATAGTATGACTAACTGTGTTTGGCACAATTAAAGTGCTAAAAATATATGATGCCCTTCAAATATGATTTCTCTGCGTGTTTAAAACAGAAAAGTTTGCTATTAAATTATTGCTGCAGGTTATGAAAAATAATTATATGTAGTAGCTTTACTAATCATATATTGCGCTTGGGCTTTAGCTATGTAATACCATTTTTCGATAGCTTTTGGCATGAGGAAAAAAAGTTTCACTATGACATATCAAAAAAATCATTTTCGAGGCGCCCAAATTTAAATTATTTGATTATTTCTTAAATTTTATTTTAAAGGGTTTTTCAGTAGGTAATTAAAAAAAATCGGCTGATTTAATTTTTTTTAAATATTACCTTTCCAAGGTGACAAATAATACATGCAAATATACATTGCCACATACAATACAATATAACATACCCAGTAAAAGTTTGGTAATGGGTGCGATATTCTCATGCGTTACCTTGTAATAATAGCTCGTTACCTTTTTCATTATTTGCAAGCATAAAGTAATAAGTTACTCATTATTGATTACGTAATGTATGATTTATAAATGTAAAGTAATAATTGAAATATTTTTGAAAATCTATTTTTTTAGACACATTACTTTGTGTTTTTTTGTAATCAAAAGGGTAATGTATGTTTGTTTTGATAACACCAGCGAAAAAACGAATCGAATTAATTCATTTAAGTTTAAAGCAATCAAATACTATATGCGTCAATCGATAGCTCAGTAGGTAGAGTTCTTGGCTGGCAAGCGGAGTCCCCTGGTTCGATTCCCATCATGACCACATTATTTTTAATTACAAAAATTTTAAATAAAATATTTGTAATAATTTTTTTTAATAAAAATTTTTCTTTTTTAAAAATCTATTCTTAGACACATTACTTTTTCCATTCTCGTAACCATATAAGTAACCCCTTACATTATCAACTCTAAAGTAAGGGGTATATACATTACTTTAAGGTTCATCGCCTAAAAAATTCATCAATGAAGTAAGGTGTAAAGTAATCCATCGGCCCCTATGGCTATACATTACTTTACCCATTATTTGGTAATGTGTGGTTTTGCTGGGTATGAGCTCGTGAAAATAGAAATACGAGTGAGAGAATCGTACATATAGGACCCCATCAAGAAAAGAGTACTCTCAGTCGTATTTTTTCGAAAAACTGATATCACCATCGCCTTTAACGTGCGAATTTCTTTAGAAATGAGCTATTTGATATGGGAGAAAATACATATGAATTGGTTTTAAGCCGTAAAAATAACAAAACAATGTAAAAAACTCGTCTAAAAACACAAAAAAAAAACATATTTTTTCGAAACAATGATATCGCCATCGTTTTAAGCGTTCAATTTTGCCTTGGAAAGATAATCAGTCGATTTTTTGTATTACATACTAAAAAAACCTTAAAAATAGAAGTTGAGAAAAAGTCGAAAAATTTAAATTTGGGCGCCTCGAAAATGATTTTTTTGATATGTCGTAGTGGAACTTTTATTTACCCATACATCAGGTAAATACCAGGTAGAATCCCATCTCTAGATATGATACAAAATATCGAGAAACGGGTTTTGGAATGAGAAAAAGGATCGCTGCAATATACGAGTATTAATTATCCATTCCTAACTTAAATTGTTTTCAAAAATGGTCAATGTGCCAAACCAATAATAAGTTAACGACATGTATTTTGATGTGGTAAAAGATCCCATCAGAACCAGAAGTTTTAGAAAAGCCAGAGCGTAAACCACAAAATTTATAAAAACGTGTATTTTGCTCCTTACTAGTGAAATATTTTGCATGTTCTTTTCATAACAAGCACCATGACGTTGCCTTTGTGGTAAAATATTAATAGAAAATGGCTTTTAATTCGAAAATTTTATTTAACATGAAATTTCGTAAAAGTTAAAGAACTTAACTAGAAACGAGTTGCTTCATAAAAATATTTAGGACATCGCTTATTTTAATGCATAATTACACAAACACAGAAAAATCGTTACAATTTTCTAGGTGCGAAGGTTCCTCTCAGAAATATGAATGTTAAAAAGTTTTATTGGAAAATTTTCTTAGTTCGGCTTTAGTGTTTTTGTGAAAAGTCTATAGATATTAATTATTTATTTGATTTTGTTTTGCAGGAATTAAACTCGAAATAGTCCACTAAAAATTTATAATTTCTCGACAGTGACAAATAATGAAAAGAAAAACCCAGCTTCTTGGACAAAATTTCCCACTTAGGTAAAACACTGCCGGCACTGCGTTAATCTCTTTTAGGCTTAAGGGTTTACTTCCACTTTACTAGTCTGATATTTCACAAAAAAATATACACATAAAATAGCTTGTAAGTTAAAATAACAAAAAATACCATTTAAAAGAAATGATATTCATCTGAAAACCGGTCTACTTACTTTTCATTTAAATCAAATGGTTTTTGTTATTTATTTTAAATGTTGTTTAAGCAACTGATTAATTTACACTCAAAAAAAATGAACTAGAATCTAGAAAAATTAACTTATTTTGAGGAAAAATTTAAATGAAAACAGCGCCAAAGACACTTTTTACCAAAATTTAATAAAATTTTTCTTGAAATTAAGAAACAAATTTTACTTAAAATTTGGCCAAAATATCTAAATTGTAATACGTAATAAATTGTGACAAAGTCAGATCCTTTTCGTAGTTAATTAACGGTTCTGCTTGAGAGAACTACAAAAAGGGACGCCCTACGTGACACACGGCATCTATGTCTAAGGAACACTGGGGGTCCTTTGTCTTCTTAAATTAACAAATTTAAGGAAATTGTTGCAAAACTACAAAATAATCACAGTTACATTTCTTGTTATTATTACACAGAGGGAAAAAAGGCGTTGTAAAATTATGCACGGATGGTGTCAAATTAAGAACAAAATGTTGTTAATTTTTTGACAACAAATGTTGTCAAATCAAGAACATATGAATAAAAAATACCATATGTTGTCAAATTGAGAACGAAATGTTGTCAAATCAAGAAAGAATAAAATAAAAATTCCAGCCGTTGTCAAGTTAAGAACGGCATGTTCTCAAATCATCAACAACCTGTTGTCAAATCAAGAACTAAAAATTAAAACTACCAGCCGTTGTCAAATTGAGAACAACCTGTTCTCAAATCAAGAACGCTCTGTTGTCAAATGAAGAACGAAAATGTGAAAAAATACCAGACGTTGTCAAATTGAGAACGAAATGTTTTCAAATTGAAAACGAAATGTTGTCAAATCAAGAACGCTCGGTTGTCAAATCAAGAACAAGACGCTGTTTTGGTTTAAGTTTTATCATTAAATTTACATTTATCGTTTAGTGCGGATTAAAAAAATTAATAAAAAGGAAAACGAACAATATTGCGTATATAATAGTGAAGAAAGCATTTTATTAAATGTATTAGATATTGATGAAAATTTTGCATATGGAGAAAACTCAAATTTAGAAGTTCTTAATAGTGAGACTGAGGTGAATGTTGACACTGACGATAAGGAACTTAAAAAGTTTCTGAAATCCATAAAAATCGAATGTATTTTTGATATTTTGAAAGGTAGATTGCAAATATTATCAGCAGCTTGAAATATAAATTAATGTTTACTATTTTAACATTTCTTCCATTAAAGTGGCCAATGTTACCTTCAGAAGCTTACCCTATATAAAAACAGAAGATCTAAAAGAAGCAGTTCCACACTTAGGGCTCCGTGCAGAATTTAGATAAAAATTATTTATGTGGAAAAAACACAGGTAGTATTGTGCTGTAATTTTTTTAAATGTTTTTATTTTACATATTTATTTTTAGTTAGGGATCGATGATGAAACTTTCGGTACCATCTAAAATGAAGTTGTGGCTCAACTTAAATTAAAAAAATACAATGTCTACAAGTAGTTCTGCTCTTGTTAAAACTTTAAAAAAGGTAAAGTAATTGAGATTAATTATGTATGTATATAATATACATTAATAGTTGTTTACATGATTTGAAGACCTTGTTAAATGAATCAACGAGAGGAAGGGCTTTAGTTGAATATGCAATTTGGCATTGAACTAGTAGAATTGGATGAATTAATTTCTTTCGCTTGGAAAACCACGCTTAACAGAGACAGTGCGGATTTGAAAAACGTTTGTGACAAGTGGAAAAAGACGTTTCATATGCGTCAAAAGGAAATAAAAAGCTTAACCAGTCTTGAGTTTTTTCAAGCTTGGTCGAAATTGTCCGATTCTCGAGCTCCAAAATTGGTAAGATTTTTTTATTTTCGTAATTACATCTAGGTTAAACTTGTTTCAACTTTTAGATAAATATTGACTTTGACTTAATGCACCCATACAAAGGACATTTGCTTTTTTCAAAATGGGAAATATTCAATCAAAAAATCGACAATATTACGATAATCATATTCACAATGAGTTTTGTAAACAATTACTTTCCAAAGTTACATCGTCTACAAGTACCGGTAAATATTTAAAATATTTTGTACATCATTTTAATAAATATACGAGTACTTATATGTACATCCCTTTTTACTATGCTTCCTACAGATTCGCGGGATTTCATACACACTGTGCTGCTAAACGCTGTTTTACATTCACCAGCAAGATTTGAAAATCAACCTGGAAAACGTAATAAAAGAGTAACAATAGTTGATTCGCTGGAAAGCCTAGTTTTGCGAATGACGTGTAAAATTGACTATGAGAGGCAAATCAATTCAGTAATAAACAAATATTATTCAGCTGGACTAACAATACAGCCATTTATCATCGTGGAGGGGTTAACCGATGTAAATATTAAAGGTTTTTATGTATATTTTAATAACAATTTGCTAAAGTTAAATTAATTTATTGAGTGCCTGGATACTTGCTAAAAAAATTTTCATACATTTTTATTAATCTTGTGAACAGCATTGGTTATTCATACAACAATTTTTTTTTATTATATTCACACAAAATTTGATTAAAAATCTACGAAAATAAGTTCCCTTATTATTTTTTTAAATAATTGCAATTAATAGTAAAACTAAATATTCGTTGTAACTTCATCTAGAATTATTAACTTGACTAAAGCGAAATATTTCCACAATATTTGTACATTAACTAACATAAATTTTAACGGTTGCGATATGAGCAATAAAATTACTTTTAAGAGAACGTTTTATAAGGAAAACAATTATTAAGCTTCGAATTTGAATTATACAAAATCAAAAGTCTTTTGATTATCATTTTCAGTCATACCAAATTAGTTCTCTAAAAACAAAACATTTATATAAAACCAATCATAGATTTTATAAGTACTTCATTTGATTTTTATGCAACAAATAATGCTAAAACTTATTTTAGAATAAAATATGTATAACTTTTTTAACTTTTCTTAATAAATAGTTTAACCAAAAATTAATTAATAAAATTATCATAAATGTTTTTATATTGGTTGGGTTCACAATGGGTTATTTTTCTCAGGAAAATAAAGAACAATATGTTGTCAAAATAAGAACAAATGTTGTCAAATCAAGAACGATTCGTTGTCAAAATGAGAACATTGTGTTGTCAAAATAAGAACATTGCGTTGTCAATTTGAGAACAATATGTTGTTAAAATAAGAACAATTGTTGTCAAAATAAGAACGTTGTGTTGTCAAATTGAAACCAATGTGTTGTCAAAATAAGAACAATTGTTGTCAAAATAAGAACGATGCGTTGTCAAAATGAGAACAATGTGTTGTCAAAATAAGAACAATTGTTGTCAAAATAAGAACCAGATGTTGTCAAAATTTTGACAACATCCGTTGTCAAATTGAGCACAAACGTGCTTAGCTCACTTTTGACAACGAATGTTGTCAATTTTGGTAGTTTTATACCGCTTTTTTCCCTCTGTGTAGAAAATGGAAAAATGTCATAAGTTTATTTTCTGGAATTTTTAGCTTAAACTTTATTTGACATATACAAATTTAAACTTTTTTATTATTAAGTGAAAAAATAGTTCGATAAATATAAAGTTTAATAAGCGCTATGTCAATTATAGGAAAGTCATTATGCCGTAATGTATAAAATGTGTTTGCGATATTTTGTATTGTAGTCAGCAAAGAAAATTATTAAATAGAAACGCAAATTCAAAATTTTTAACCTTTTGCTAACAAAATTAAAAAAAAATATTTTAAGCGACATTAAGTTCAATGTTAAAGACTGTTAAGATTAGAGATGGGTATGTGGTCATTTTTGAATCACGCACCAAAAATTACAATCATGCACGATAGTTTTTTTAAATGGCTACTTTAATTTCTTTCATTTAATAATATTTTTTTTTTTGAAAATTAGGAAAATTGTTTGTTTGTTTTAAAGTTATTGTTTTTTTTGGAATAGAATATTGAAAATAATTTAAAAGTTTTTCAACAAAAAAAAATCCTATACCAAATTTTATTTTTTTTTTTAATTAGAAAACTTTTACTTGAAAAAAAGAATATTTTATTAAAATTTTTAAAATTTATCTGAACTAAGTTGCATGAAAATTTTCCTTAGAAATAGTTCATCAGTTTCTAAAATCAAGTAAATTTTTGTTATTAAATAGGAAAAAATGTATTACTTTTTGTTTTTAATTGTCTGAACTAATTTTAAGAAAACAATTCTTCAAAATTAGAAAGGGGTATACTTAAAAACTGAATTTGGAAATGGCTTTCTGAAATTTAGTTAATTTTACTACTCGCGAATGAAAAATGAACACACATTGAATTCAAGTACTCTCTCGATTTAAGTTATACATATTTTTTGAACTAAATGGGAGCAAATTATGTCCTACATTTTTTTTTGAAATAAACTTAATTTTATTACATTTGAGTATGCAAATTTCTTAAAACTAAGATGTTTTTTCTTAATAATTTTTTATTTAATTGGCTTCTTTTTTCCTAAAATCAAGAAATATTACTTAGGAAAAATATGAACTATTTCTGAGTATATAAACTATTTGGTTTTTCCTCAAACTTAGGAATTTTTATTCTTTTAAAGATTATATTTCCAAGTTTTAAAAAAATTTTACATAAATTGAAGACAATTTTGAAGGAAATTTTTGATTAGATTTTAGTTCATGACTTTTTTTTGAGTGTACGGAAACCAAAAAATCACAAATTTCCGTTTTGTGAGTAATTTTTTTTTATTAATTTTCAAACAAATGAAACTTAAAATACCGTTAGATGACAGTAAATCATTTTGAACAAATGTATACAAAAGTTAAAATAAATATTTCTTTGAAAAATAAATAAAACTTTTTTTATTTAAATAACATAAAACTTCATAATATTCCGATTCATTTACTTTCATCATTTTTCGAATAATGCCCTATTCGGTTAATTAGTTTAATAATTCGAAACACTAGTAGTATAAATTCAATGCTTCTTTAGGGAGTTGTTAATAAAATTTGTCAGTTGACATTGTCTACAGAAGAAAAATGTAATAATAAGATTGTGTAAATTTGTTTTGCGACAAGAATACACTTAATTTTTATACAAATCATAATTAAATATATTTATGTTGAAAAAGTTTATTTTTAAAGAGTTTTACAACAACCCAGCAAAAATGAAGCTGCCAAAGAAGCAATAAAAGCATCACTACTATGGCAAAGGCATCACTTCTTTTCTGATAGTTTCATCGATGAATTTAACATTAGCGTGTCATAGGATGGAAGTATTCAAATGTAGCTACTAGCATTACTCATACTTTACTCTAAGGAAGCAATGATAATACAATGATTAGATATTCTGATGCATGAGTGGAAAATGTTCATAGTATTTAAGCTTTGATGAAAATTTAATTCATTAGAATGCAGAAAAATAAGTTTAAAGAAGCGAAATTTATGCATTGATATACACATAGTCTTTATCAAAACATCTAAATAATTCTGCATTAGTGAAAAAGCATTTTTGAAACATTTTTCAAAAATTTTAAAGAATTTTTAGACAAATTTTATATAATTTTTGGATAATTTAAAAACTGGTTGTACAATTTCGAAACATTTTTAGACAATTTTAAAATATTTTTAAACAATTTTAAATAATTTTTGCACAATTTTAAAACATTTTTGGGCAATTTGAAACAATTTTTTCACAATTTTAAAATTATTTTGGTAAATACTGAATTAAAACTGGAAATGGTGTAGTGTTAAATAATATACAAAATGCAAAAATGCACAGATTGTGTCATCAAAAAAATATTTAAGGCTGAAAAAATGCAAATGTCAGGTCAGATAGTTTCAATAAAATATCAAAAAAATATGTTTTTCTTGATATTTCAAAACTTTTATAAAAATTGCAAAACTGCATAAATTCTAACCTTCATGAAATTTTAAACTAAAATATAAAAAATGATTAAATAAAAAAATTAAAAAAGTTCATTAGAGCTATTTTTTCAATTTGAATAAATTGTTTAGATTTAAAAAATATACGATGTAGTAGTTATAGATGTAATGAAGAGTGATATTTAAATATATGCATCGGGTTTATATCCAGATCACTCCATTTGAAATATGAACACATGAATTCTTTTGGAAGTGCCTTAGAATAACACCAAAAAATCATAAAAGAATGTCAACCAAAGTTTAGGAAGCAATGAAAGAAGTTATAGTCACAGAATGACCGTCTTTTTTTGCTGGGAATCTCCGTATCTGGATAGAACTTGAACTTTTTCATAAATTTAACATTTTTTTTGGAAACTTATTGGAACTTATTGAAATGTAACGGAATATCAAAGTGCATGGGACAGGAAATGTTCCATTCCATTTTCTTTTTGGTGTTTAGTGTTCCAGTTCCGCTTTTTCCACGTTTAATTGCATTTCATTCCACTTGTTTAGTATTCCAATTATGTACATTCGATTTTTATTTTATTACATTTATTTTGTGTTTCAATTCTGCGTATTCCCCATTCTATTCTAAATCTTTTTTGTATGGACTTATGTGCCATTCATGGTTGGTAACCCTTTCAAATCGATTGTAGAAAAAAAAAACTGAATAAGAAATGTCCGAATTTATAAACTGATTTAAGTTCTTAATTTTTTGATATTAAAAATCGCATTGGTGTGAAAACGACATTTTTTCAATAATACCGTTACATACAGGTGAACAAATCATGGATACCAGAACCGATTCCAATAATGTTATGCGTTTCGGAGAAAGGTAGTAAACCCAAAACTCAGAGTATATGAGATTCACTTAAAAGCTGAAAAATTTGTTCGAAATCTTTAACAAACATTTTTTTCGTTTCAGTGGTAAATTATAAGAAAACCAGTTTATTTTTATTATAAAAAAAATACCTGCGGATTGGTTTTTGTTTTTCAATAGCATTATTGTTTTTGCGGTATAACATTTTTTTTAAATTTAATTTTTTTTCTTCCCTTTAATCTTAAGCAAAAGTAACTAAAATAATAAGACTGTATGAAAAATATATAATCGTTTTCTAAATAATGGATTTGCAACAGAAAGTTAAATATATTATTTAACATTTATTGTAGCACAATTTCCAAATTGTATATTTCGTTATATATATATAAAAGAGTAACGTTACTAACTGACAGATAGACTTGATGACTCATCATCGAGCAGCTCAACGCTGAACCTAGGAACTTAATATTTTTTATGCAGGTTTTTTTGCTAGTGTGAAAATTCTCACGGGAAAATCCAAAAGGGGAAAGGTCTTGCCCTTGACAGTCTGACCATATCCTTTTGGCTAAAAAGCTAAAATTTAAAATGGATGTTTCCTACAGCATGGGAGCACTCGCTAATGAGTTTTTTTTTTAAATTTTCTTCAAGACGGTACTTTTTGAAATTTCTTCAGAAACATAGAAAAAAATGGAGTCAAAGGAGGACAAGTCTTACCCTAAATGATCTGCCCGCATTGTTTGCAGCCTGAGATTTAAAGAATGAGTGGTATTAAAACAGTGAGATTGCAAAATAAAATGGACAAAGACTAATATTCAAATACTAGACCAGGGGAACGAAATGGAATGTAATCAAGAACCAGTGGAATTTAAACACTAGACAGGGAATAAAAAATTTAATTTAACATGTACCGAGTGGAATTGAAACACTAGATAAGGGGGATGAAATGGAATGGAACGGGGAAAGAGTGGAATTGAAAAGTCTCTGCCCTAACATTCTACCAAAATTTATTTGGACTAGAAATTTAAAATATGTTGTTTATTTCCAGAAATATGCGCTAATTCACTGATAACTTACTATTTGTAATTCTCACCTGGAACGTGGTAATTACAGGGATGCAAAGGGATAGGCTGTTATGCAAGGTTCTTTAGAAACCTGAAATTTAACATATTTGTACCCTAGAGAATTTGTTAATTGGAATTTTCATAAGAAACGTGGAAAAAATTGGCGCTGCTCAAACTGCATTAGTGTGTTCCTAGCACTATGGCGTAATTTACTAAAGAAATCCACTTTAGAATTTGTAACGAAAGCATGGCGAATATGGGGGCACATTTAAGTCCCCTTAATTATCCAGCCTAAACCGCTGGAAATAGGAACTTGCAATTTGGCACTAATGTTCTTTCGTCGGCATTACTGCCCCTAGATGAGATTTTAAGAAATTTATACGGGGTGGAGCAAAAACTCACTAAAGACTGCGAAGTCTCTGAAGAGGTAGTTTTTGGAATTTCCAGAAAAAACTTGACAAAATGGGTACAAAATGGGAAAAACTTTGCGCTAATCACCCATACCAAACTGCTCGAGTTGAGATTTTCAAATTTATACACTAAAAAAAAAAGACATGAACTACAATGTATTCAAAAATTTCCTTCAAAATAGTTTATAAATTGTCCTCAATTTAAGTAAAATTTAATTATAACTTAGAAAAATTTTCTTAAAAAGAATAAAAATTCCTAAGTTTGAGAAAAAACGAAATAGTTTATATACTCAGAAATAGTTCATATTTTTCTTAAGTAATATTTCTTGATTTTAGAAAAAAAAACAAGGCAATTAAATAAAAGTTTATTAATTTTAAGAAAAAACATCTTAGTTTTAAGAAATTTGCATACTCAAATGTAATAAAATTAAGTTTAGTTCAAAAAAAATATTAGGATATAATTTGCTCCCATTTAGTTCAAAAAATGTGTCTAACTTAAATCAAGAAAGTACTTAAACTTAATGCGTGTTAATTTTTTGTTCGCGAGTAGGAAAATTAACTAAATTTTAGAAAGCCATTTCCAGATTCAATTTTTAAATATACCACTTTCTAATTTTGAAGAATTGTTTTCTAAAAATTAGTTCAGACAATTAAAAATAAAAAGTAATAAATTTTTTCCTGTGTAATAATAAAAATTTACTTGATTTTAGAAACTGATGAAGTATTTCTAAGGAAAATTTTCATGCAACTCAGTTCAGATAAATTTTAAAAATTTTAATAAAATATTCTTTTTTCCAGTAAAAGTTTTCTAATTTTTAAAAAATAGTAAAAATTGGTATAGGATTTTTTTTGTTTGAAAACTTTTAAATTATTTTTTAAAATATTCTATTCCAAAAAACAATCAATTAAAAACAAACCAGTTAGTTTTCCTAATTTTCAAGAAAAAATAATTATTAAATAAAAGAAATTATTGTAATTTTTGGTTCGTGATCGTGCGTGAGTCAAAAATCTCTCACGTGTCCATTCCTAATCTAAACAGTCTTAAATATTTAACTTAAAGTAGCTTGAAATATAATTTAAAATTTTGTTAGAAAAGGATAAAAATTTCGAATTTGCGCTTTTATGCAATAAATTTGTTTGTTGACTACAATACAAAATATCGCAGCCACATTTTAAACATTACGGCTAATGGCTTTGCTATTATTGACGTAGCGCTTATTAAACTTTATGTTTATCGAACTATTTTTTTTTCACTTAATAATAAAAAAATAATATAATAAATAATAAAAATCCCATAAAATAAACTTATGACTTTTCCATTTTCCGATAATAACAAGAGATGTATTTGTATTTTTGCAACATTTTCCTTAAATTAGTTAATTTAAGAAGACAAAGGACCCCCAGATTTCCTTAGCCATAGATGCCGTGTGTCACTTAGGGCGTCCCTTTTTGTAGTTCTCTCAAGCAGAACTGTTAATTAACTACGAAAAGGATCTGACTTTGTCACAATTTATTACGTTTTAGGACATCCTGCAGTACATTTTTTTAATTTGTTTACCTTTTTGCTAATGATATTTAATTTACATTTTAAATACATGAATTTAGTATAATTAAATTTAGTTTTAAGACTAAATTGTATAGCTAAAAGCTTGTTAAGAGCAGTGTCCTCACAAAGCGGAAGTCCTGGGAAATACCTGCTCAATGAGTGTAAAGCACTTTAAAATATATGGTTAAATATATTACCTTTACCATAGAAGCAGGATAAGGATAATTTCCACTTAAAAGAAGTGCTATTTAACTTGATGTTAGAAAATATTTTCTTTTTTTAGGGAGTTGAGTCCTAGTTTTTAGTAAAAAAAATTATCTAATGAACTTAAATAAAAAACAATTTTTCCTAAAACCAAGGAAACATTTCCTAACTAACAGTACAATTTTATATGATGTATGATCTAATTAGGAGGAAATTTTACTGTTTTCTATTAAAAATTTACTTCTCAGTAGTAAAATGTTTCTATAATTTAGAAATTTTGACCAACTTTTAAGTAAAATTTGTTTCTTAATTTCAAGGAAAAGTTTATTAAATTTTGGTAAAAAGTGTCTGGCGCTGTTTTCATTTCAATTTTTCCTCTAAATAAGTAAATTTTTCTAAATTCTAATTCACTTTTTTGAGTGCAGGTTGCTATTCTACTCTAAGGAGCCACTAAGACGGGAGTTTTCAAAATAGTCTTCCTCTTAACGTCCTACCCAATCTCCTCCTGCTAAAAATCAGAAACTTGCACTTAATTTTTCCGGGTTAGTTCACAAATAATATACTTTTTGAAATAACTAATAAGAACATGGTAAAAATTGGGGTTTAAAAAGGGAAAGAGTGTCCCCTTTATCACCTAGCCGATCCGCTGGAGTTAGGAACCTGCAACTTTTCATGTGTGTTTTTCTCCAGGAGTGATTTTTGGAAATTTTTGTGGATAGGAGCAAAAGGATTAAAATCTCTCTTTATTAGTGTCCTACCCTAAAACCTTCGCTTTGAAATCTGGTATTTAAAATGTCTGGTTTCTATTTTTTGGGGGTAGTTTACGGAATTTATAATTAAAGCGTGGTAAATTTAGTGTTAAAAAAGCACAAAGCACCCTTTTTATAACCTGTGCAAACCCTATAAGCTAGAAATCTGATACTTTAAATTCAAAAACCCCACTGCAAAATATTAAACTATCTTTTACAAAGAAAAATCCTTTGAAAAAAGTATTCAATTTACTTTTTAATATATTGCGATATTTAAAATCACCGTCAACGAAGTATACGGCTTTTAGACTTAGTAGCAATATAAAAAAGACATTAACTTTTCATGGTCGTTATTATAGTAAATATCCTGTAAGGAGCAAATGTTTGCTGATGGGTAAAAATTTCTTAAAAATTTGGATTTAAGCCAAGAAAATATTGAAAAAAAAAACTATAATGGCAGAACTAAACTTCTTGATGATTATGTCTTTATGATATATATAAAGGAAATATAAAAAAATGTACAACTTTTTGTTTTTTTAAATTATGTGTGAGAGATTTGTAAAATGTCATAACCAATTAAAAAATTGTGATTATCTTAATGCCTTACGATAGGCTACAAAATCTTGTATATTTTAAATCCTAAAAGTAGGCTGCATATTAAAAATTTTAAGTGATTAAGCAAGTAAATCATTTTTAAAATGAATTCATTTTAAAGCAACAAAAATATGCAACTTTTTCTATATACAAAGAACATTTCAATATTAATTACAAAAAAACAAAAAAACCTGTTTGTTTTGTTTGTGTTCGCCAATATTCCATTTTATGTGACAATTTTATAGACATGCGATTTTCAAACAAAACTTTTATTCAAAGCAAACAAATGTGTCTGTTATGTATAACTCCACAAAGTGTGCTTTGACTATTTGTAATAAATGCGCCCCGAAAGTAGGCCATATTTGTAAAATACTCAAGATATTGTGTTTTGTACTAAAATTTCTTGAGTATTTTTAACATCCTAAGCTACAATTTTGTTTATTTATATCTAAACATACATCAACTTATGTTCACACATTCTATTGCAATTTCCATCAACTTTTAGATGTTTTTAAGTATCCACTTTACAATTGTTGTAAACATGTTATATCCCAAATATAAGAAACTCAATTAACACAACTTTTATTCTTGTTACATTTTCTTTAAGACTTTATAAGTTTTAGTTTCAGTTTTTTTTTTGTTGCTACAGAAAACAAAAGGCATTTATTTCTAAAACTTGAACAATAACATGCAACCTACTACCTCTATATAAAAACAGCAAGCCCAACTTTAAATATCAAGAAAAACAAGCAACTATTCCTTAAAGTATGCAACAAGAAGTAAAACATGTACTTAAACATGATGCCACAACACCACAAAAAACGAATGCAACTTAAACTAACAACTTCATGCATTTCATACAACATAAGATTTACTTAAAAATGCCAGTTATTTAGTTGTTTTTCTACACACTTTTTTTTTTCTTAACAAGATAAACAAAAAGTCTTACATACTGCTAAGAAAAAAGTTTATTGTATTTAGTTGAAATACTGGGAAAACCTAAAAGTATACTTTAGTTTTGAAACACACTCGCATACACGCGTTTACAGATTGCTACTTAAAAGTTAACATGGGTATAAATAACACACAGCTGCTGTTGCTATTTCAATATTCTGCAAAGAATGCAATATGGCTTATTTATTTTTCATAAACAAAGCAAATGAAGATTTACTAGAATTTTATAAGATTTATTTATTTATTTTTGTTGTGCTAAAGAAAACTGGAAGCCAAACTTAATCCTAAAAGTATGCTTGATAAGTTTAACAATATAAAAATATCCGATTTTTAAACCTTTAGCATCAAGGAAATATAATCATAAGAGTTGAATTCCCATCAAAAGTAATCATTGCCAAATAAGTGCTTATATAATTAAACTAGTTGTTTAAAAACCCGCTACTTCGTTATCGGTTATTTGAAATGCCCCCGCGGAAAACATGTCTGATTTCTATTCGATGGTTTTTGGAGAGAATACTAATGGCGATATATTTCCTTCTTTTGGCCTTTCCCCGTGGGAATTTTCTTAAATACCCAAATTTGATGTCATCTTTTTATAAATATATATTATATCTACACAGAGAAAACATATTTATTGTTAGAACCGAATTTCTTTCGGTTGAGCCACCGGTTAATACGACAGAATTTTGATTGAAATCATATATTTCAATTGTATCAGGAATATATTTCGTTTCCGACAATCAAATATTTTGGTTGCTGCCACCAAATTATTCAGTTGGCAAGAAATTCGGTTATCTCGATGAATCTGTTTTCTCTGTGTAGAGATTTCTTTTGTATGGTGACTTATTGTGGAATTTTACGTAACACATTTTTTCATACAAACTAACCCTCTAAAATACGAATTTGTGGGAAATTTTAGCGGCAACTTGGAAAAAACAAAATTAATGCTTAAACGCTTTTTAAGATTTGACTTATTTCTCGCGTTCAAGTTTAATTTTGAGCTTTGGTGTATACAGAGACTAATAGTAGAATTTTATGACATTTTAATCCGTTATATCCCCGTTTTGAGGGAATGCCCCCCTTTCAAGAAAGGGACAAAAAAGATCCATACATTGAGGATTAAAATGTTCCACATAAATTTTCCTTGTAATTGTTTACATAAATATCCTAAAAACATTTTATACATAAAACGTAAGGGTCACATGGTTTCTTATGCCGATTCACCATGAGAATGTGTAAAAGGGGGAAACTTTCAATACACTTATATTTTTTTGGTCCCCTCTACCAGAATCCATTGTCGGAACCTATATATTTTGGAAATATTTTGATTTTGTTGTACAGTGTAATGTTTTAAGGATTTTATTACAATGATAATCGTTCTAAATTTCCTAGCAAAACCACACATTACCAAATAATGGGTAAAGTAATGCATAGCCATAGGGGCCGGGCCGATGTATTACTTTACACCTTACTTCACTGATGAATTTTGCAGGCGACGAGCCTCAAAGTAATGTATATTTGGGAAATTTATTATTGATTCCTCTAAATTAAAAAGGCGGTGGTGTATTTAGTTATTTACTTTAGGTTTATTTAACTAAATTACAATTATGTGATGTTTTATTAAATTTTAATATATGAAGCGTGTTGAAAGCACGAAAAAATAAAAAGGAATGCAAGAAAATGTTTTTTAATATTAGTGTTGAAGAATCTAATAACTAATTGGTAAGAATATTTGGTTATAGTATTTGGTACTAGCCAAAACAATAGGGTGCCACATATATACCCATTACTTTAGAGGTGACAGTGTAAGGGGTTACTTATATGGTTAAGAGAATGGAAAAAGTAATGTGTCTAAAAATAGATTTTTAAAAAAGAGAAATTTTTATTAAAAAAAATATTACAAATATTTTATTTAAATTATTTGTAATTAAAAATAATATGGTCAAGATGGGAATCGAACCAGGGAAATCTGGTTGCCAGCCAAGAACTCTACCCACTGAGCTATCGACACATATATCATTTAACTGCTTTAAACTTAAATGAATTGTTGCGCTTCGTTTTTTCTCTAGTGTTGTCAAAACAAACATACACTACCCTTTTACTTACAAAAAAACACAAAGTAATGTATCTAAAAATAGATTTTCAAAAATATTTCAATTATTACTTTACATTTATAAATCATATATTACGTCATCAATATCAGTAACTTATCACTTTATGCTTGCAAATAATGAAAAAGGTAACGAGCTATCATTACAAGGTAACGCATGAGAATATCACACCCATTACCAAAGTTTTGCTGGGTTCAATAGCATTTTTAACCAATATGAATAAAATTAATAGATAAGTTTACGAAAAAAGTAAAAATGGCCAAAAATAGTTTTAATAAAAAAATATCTACAAATTGACAACTATCACTAAAAACCAGATTCGTTGCATTCCATTGCGTTTCTTGTATTTAGAGTTGTAATTTCACTAGTTCCTCTTGTCTACTATTTCAATTCCAGTCGTTCGTAGTTCCGTTTCATTTCATTCCTCTTGTCTGGTGTTTAAATTCTACTCATTACCCATTCCATTTCATTTCGTTCCCCTTGTTTATATAATGTTTCAATTCAACTTGCTGCATTCCATTGCATTTCTTATATTTTTGGAGTTGTAATTTCACTCGTTCCTCTTGTCTAGTATTTCAATTCCAGTCGTTCGTGGTTCCGTTTCATTTTGTTTCTCTTGCCTAGTGTTTAAATTTCACTCATTCCCCTTGCATATATAATGTTTCAATTCAACTTGTTTCCCAATCAATATTGGATCGATCGCCTTGTGTTATGTTTTAATCTACTAGTCCCTCGTTCGATTCTATTTTGTTCCCCTTGTATAGTGTTTCAATTCCACTAATTTCTCGTTCTATATCATTTGGATGCTCCTGTATAGTGTTTCAATTCAAATGGGTCCTTGTTTCGTTTTGTTCCATTCCATTCAGTTTTCGTTTCCTAATTTTATGTTTTCAATTTCACTCCTTCCCCAAGTTTCAGGTTTCTAGACAAAGCGGTATGAGCAAGCCGTTAAGGGGCACCTTCGAATCCCTATTTTACCACGCTCTTGGTAAAACTTCCGAAAAGTTTTTTTTTTTTGTTATTTAGCCCGTTCTTCAGGAACATATATTTAAAATTTCACGGTTCTACCCAAAAGGGGTTTTGCGCAGGTCGTCAAGGGGTATGTATACACCTTTTCGCCCCTCCCCTTTGGGATTTGCGAATATACCATCTCCAGGGAACATATAATATATATTTCGCTTTTCAAGCCAAAGGGGTTTAGACAGGCCACCAGAGGGGAGACTTATAACTTTGTTGTCCCACCGTAGGATTTCCAAAAACCCCATCTTAGTGTATATCTACATTGGAGGAGAAACCTATGTACCAAATTTCAACTTACTTGCTCAAGCGGTTTGGGCTAACCACAAGGGGGGGGGGAGCGTTTACCTATTTTAACCCCATTTCTTACCACGTTCCTGGCAAACTTTCCAAAAAATAGCTTATCAGTGAATTTGTCCAGAGAACCCAAGTTTATATTTCTGGTTTTAAATCAAACGGATTTAGGCAGGCTGCCAGTAGAAGACTTTTCGCTTCTTGAGGTTTGGACCGTCAAGGACGAGATTTCCCCCCCCCCCCCTTTTTACTCCTCCCCAGGGGAATTTCCAAAACTCCTGGATGTCCATGCCGCAGGAGAAATATATGCACCCAATTTCAACTTCCTAATTCGGCGTCAGTACGAGTTATTTTTGTTAGAAGAATTCATTTTTATAAGCCCGACTATTTATGTAATTACACAAATAATGTCATATTGGTGACTGCTTATTTTTTATTGTTTAGAAGTATAACACATTAATTAGCCTTATTTATTTAAAAACTTGTTTGAATTATATAAAGATGCATATAAACTAATAGTAGACAATAATTTCGTAAGCATTTAAAATATATACATAATCGAAAATAAGTCCAAATCCTCGCAATATATTTGTTATATTAAAAACAAAAAACTCCATTAAAGTAGTTTATAAAATTTGGGAAAATATTTTATAAATTACTTTGGACCTTTTGAGCTGGAGTTATTATTATAATTTATAAAAAAATATATTTGTTTTTGAAGCATAAAAAACAAATTTAATTTCATATTCATTGTAGTCATAAAAACAACACTCTTTATATATAAAATTTATTAGCTTCCTATTAATATGAAATGAAATGTTAAGTTTCTATGTTTTCTTGTCTGTCTTTTTAAATATGTAGCGCCTGTCTCAAGTTTACAAAAACTATTTCTACACAATTTTAATTTAAAGAAACATATCACAGGAATACAAGTTGATTTCAGCTCAAGGACTCTACCTTCACGGACATAATACCAAATTCGTACTATAGAAAAATAATAATAATAATCGAGCAGACTATTAATTTAAATTTTGTCTTTGAGATAATGACCAAAATGTTATTTGTTTTTTTTTGTGTTTTATATAAGAATTTTTTTTTCGTTATGTTCCTTAAACAGTGTTTGACTATTTGGTACAGCCATTTATTTATATTTGACTTTAGGAAATATTAGAAAACATAATTTTCTTATGTGCTTGTTATTTTTACATCATAATAATACGAGTATCTTACATTTTAGTATTTTATATGCCACTTTTATTCTAAAGAAATATACAAAGCAACAAAAAGTCTAAATGTAAAAACAAAAAGTCCTACCAATTATAATGTTTGTTGCCATTTGTCTTACAGGGTGATAAGATAAGCTCTCAACCAAAAAATTAATGATATTTATATGAACATTTTACAGTTTCTTTACATACATTATCTCATTTTTAATAAAAGAAGGAAAATTACTTCATGCAGCAGAAAGAAAAACAAAAACAAAAACAACAATCAAGAGTTTATTTGAAGACTGTAGAAATGTTATAAAATAAAAATAATAGAAATTGTTTTAGTTGGCCAAGTTTTTGGTTTAGGGCTAAATTAGCACTTAAAAATTAATATTAAATAATATATTTCAGAAAAAAAAGTAATTTTAACCAATGGGAATAATTTGACTTTTATGTGCACTAATAACTAATTAGAAATAACTGAAAATTCAAGTAATTCTATTTTATATTTTAGAATTTATCACATTCCAGATCATAATTAAATGTTGCTAAGGAATAGTAAATACTAATTTGTAAATTTAAGAGAAGATGGAAAAAATTGTGAGGATCAGCGCTAGAGGGAGTACACACTTTCGACCAGAGCGACCAGATCATCATTAGCCTACTTATGAACCACCCAACCTACAAACAACCCATGGTTTTCGAACAGGTTTTTGAACAGGCTTATAGACTTTTTACACTGAACAATATCTTTGTGAAACGCATGGAAGATGTTGCAAAGGTGAAACATAATTTTACATTGGCAACATCTTTCATCTCTCGTTTGTCATCTATTCAGCTGTAAAAAAAAAAAATAAAAGAAAATAACGCATAATTTTTGTTAAAAATAAAAAATATTAAAAAATGGATTTAGATAAAGCATTAAACATTGCAGTAGTTGTGCTTTGCACGAACAAACCCAAATTTTAATGCAGTACATGTGCCGCTCATTTTTATTTATTGAATAAATTTGTTTTGTTTATTTTCTGCCATGTCAGTTTGCTAGTGATGGCACAAAGAAAATCGATTTTTTGGCAATTTTTTTTAGTGATGACACTTAAAAAACTTTAAGGAAAGGATTATGCGAAATTACTTTCTATAGTTAGTAAATAATTACCCGTACAAATGTGCACTCTCTCTAGCGCTGATCCTCACACTTCTTCCCTTACATTTATAAATTAGTGTTTACTATTCCTTAGCAACATTTTATTATGATCTCGAACCAAAACAAAGTTTTTGGTGCTATTTTAGGTGAATGTCCTATTTTTGGACATGAGTTGGTTGTAAAAAATATCTTTCTGATTTAGAGTATCATCCTTAATCGAAAAAAAATTTATTTCATATGATTACTGCTTCAGCACCAGTTTTTTTTGCAAAAAAAAAAAATATTTTTCAACATAATCTTCTTTTAGCTCAATACACTTAGTCCAACGTTTCTCCAATTTTTGAATCCCTTCCAAAAAATAGGATTTTTCGAGGTCCATAAAATATGTGCATTTGTTTGATCTATAATTTTATCGTTGGAGCTAAATCTCTTTCCACCGCGCCATTTCTTTATGCTTGGAAATAGGAAATAGTCACTGGGGGCTAAATCCGATTAATAAGGCGAATAAGGGGGCAATTCGTAGTCTACTTCATGACTTTTCGACATGGAAACTAAACTGGCACACGATTCCGTTGGCGGTCGATTGTGAGCAAACGCGGCAGTCATCTTGCGCAAAGCGTTCTCATACCTTTGTCTTCCACAATCTATCGCACATTCAATATTCGAGCGGCCAACACCCTATCGTGTATTTTTTCGACATTTTCGGTTGTATTGACCTCAATTGGCCGTAAAGAATGTTCAGCGTTATTTGTACTTGTGCGACCACAACGAAAGTCAGTAAACCATTAGTTTTACAATTTAAATCGATGGTGCAGAGTCCCCAGAGTATTTATCAAACTTTTCCTTGGTTTGATTGACGGTTTTTTTTCGCAAAAAATAATGTTTAATGAGCACTCGAAATTCACTTTTTTCCATTTTTAAAAAAATCCACGAGGTTGTATGTTTTGAACAGCTGTTAAGCGCAAAATAAATGACGGAACTTGCTTAAAATTTGACAGAAGTCTATCAACAGGTGGTACTTGATGATATCAGTGTTGCATAAGTCACGGACTTATTGATACGCCCCTCTGACTTATTTACATTAAAATTCACGAAAATCTAATTTTTAAGTTTTAGTATTACAACTCAATTTTTCAATCTGCCAAATCCAATTTTTTTATTTTAAAAAAATGTTCAGATGATTCTCTATAGATTTAAAAAGTTTTAGCAAATTATTCGTTTTAGATAAAAAAAAATTAATTGAGTATTATGCATCGCATTACGTATTAAGGGACACCTAAACGTATGATTAATATAATAAGTATACGCACCGGGGTACTTATCAAGTATGTGCAAGCAGTATTATCGCATTGGCTTGGAACATCTGGAAATTCTTGTTTAAGAAAAAATACAATAACACATTTTTGCAATATTTATGAAACTTTTTATAAATCTGACGAAGCTTTTCTTCTAAGTCCACTTACAGAAAACGCCAGAATTAAATCAAGTAAAAACTAAATAAACTCAGCTGTGGCGATCCTTTGAATACCATCTAGCCATGCCCTAAGAAAACAATTACACAACAAAAATATATGATATTTATGGTAAATTTAATATTGTAACAGATTTGTCTTTTTACCTAGTTTATTTAAGCTTGAAAGCACTTTTACATACAATATTTTAAAATAAAAGGTGTTCAACATATTTGCTTACTCCACACATATTTACCTTACAAACTTATAAGCTTTTTACACTGAACAACATCTTTGTAAAATGCCTGGAAGTTGTTGAAAACGTGAAACATGTGTTTACATTGGCAACATTTTTCATCTTTCATGTGTTATTTATTCAGATGACAAAAAAATAAAAGTACAAGACGCATAATTTTAGTTATAAATAAAAAAATGTATTTACACTCAAAAAAAAAAAAAAATAATAAACTAGAATTTAGAAAAATTAACTTATTTAGAGGAAAAATTTAAATGAAAACGGCACCAAAGACACTTTTTACCAATATTTAATAAAATTTTCCTTGAAATTAAGAATCAAATTTTACTTAAAATTTGGTAAAAATTTCTAAATTATAGAAAAATTTTACTACTGAAAACTAAATTTTTATTAGAAAACAGTAAAATTTCTTCCTAATTAGTTCATACATCATTTAAAATTGTACTGTTAGTTAGGAAATGTATTCTTGGTTTTAAGAAAAATTTTATCTTATTTAAGTGACACACGGCATCTATAGCTAAGGAACACTAGGGGTCCTTTGTCTTCTTATTTAAGGAAATTGTTGCAAAAATACAAAACATCACAGTTACCTTTCTTGTTATTATTGGGAAATGGAAAAGTCATTAGCTTATTTTATGGGATTTTTAGCTTAAACTTTATTTGACATTTACAAATTTAAACTTTTTTATTATTAAGTGAAAAAAATAGTTTGATATATATAAAGTTTAAAAAACGCTATGTCAATTATAGGAAAGCCATTATACCGTAATGTATAAAATGTGCCTGTGATATATTGTATTGTAGTCAACAAACAAATTTTTTACATAAAAGCGCAAATTCGAAATTTTTACCTTTTGATAACAAAATTTTAAAATATATTTTAAGCTATTTTAAGTTCAATATTTAATTTGTTTCCTTTAATAATATTTTTCTTGAAAATTAGGAAAACTATCTAGTTTGTTTTTAATTTATGTTTTTTTTTTTTTTTTTTTTTTTTGGAATAGAATGTTAAAAATAATTTAAACATTTTCCAACAAAAAAATCCGATACCAAATTTTATTATTTTTTAAAAATTATAAAACTTTTACTTAAAAAAGGAATATTTTATTAAAATTTTTACAATTTATCTGAACTAAGTTGCATGAACATTTTCCTTAGAAATAGTTCATCAGTTTGTAAAATCAAGTAAATTTTTATTATTACACAGGAAAAAATTAACTACTTTTTGTTTTTAATTGTATGAACAAATTTTTAGAAAACAATTCTTCAAAATTAGAAAGTGGTACACTTAAAAACTTAATTTGGAAATGACTTTCTAAAATTTAGTTAATTTTACTACTCGCGAACAAAAAATGAACACACATTAAGTTTAAGTACTTTCTCGATTTAAGTTAGACATATTTTTTGAACTAAATGGGAGCAAATTATGTCCTAATATTTTTTTTCAAACTAAACTTAATTTTATTACATATGAGTTTTTTCTTAAAATTAATAAATTTTTATTTGATTGCCTTGTTTTTTTTCCTAAAATCAAGAAATATTACTTAGGAAAAATATGAACTATTTCTGAGTATATAAACTATTTCGTTTCTCCTCAAACTTAGGAATTTTTATTCTTTTTAAGAAAATTTTTCTAAGTTTAAAAAAATTTTACTTAAATTGAGGACAATTTATAAACTATTTTGAAGGAAATTTTTGATTACATTTTAGTTCATGTCTTTTCTTTTTTGAGTGTAGAGAAAGCATAATTCATTGGAGTAGTTGTTGCTTTGAAAGAACAAACCCAAATTTTAATGCAGTACATTCTGGAAGATGATGATAAAGAAGAATTTTTGGTTGACATAAGTATGAAATTTTTACATGTGCCGCTCATTTTCCTTTGTTGAATAATTTTTTTTCAGTCAGTTTGCTAGTGATGGCACAAAGAAAATCGATTATTTATGTCATTTTTTAGTGATGACACTTAAAATAACGAAAGATGTAAGATGGAACAAAATGAGAAAGGATCAAAGATGATCATGTGGATGTAGAAAAATGTAGAATTTTTGGCCTGTATAATTTTTATTGGAAGATGTTAACAAATTGATGGAAAAAGGCTATTTGAACAGGATTCTAAAAAACTTAAAAATTTTCCTTAAACAATAAATTATAAAGTTTTTTAAAAAGCAGAATTAGTGAACCCAAAAGAAGTCAATTAACCGCTAAAAACCAAATCGAAAAAACAATTTTTAGCGGCTAAAATTGAAGTTATGGAGGTGAAAAAAAAATTTTAACGTTAAAAAACTTGTGTGGGTGTGAAAAGAAATTTTGTGGTAAACGTATGATTAATATAATAAGTATACGCACCGGGGTACTTATCAAGTATGTGCAAGCAGTATTATCGCATTGGCTTGGAACATCTGGAAATTCTTGTTTAAGAAAAAATACAATAACACATTTTTGCAATATTTATGAAACTTTTTATAAATCTGACGAAGCTTTTCTTCTAAGTCCACTTACAGAAAACGCCAGAATTAAATCAAGTAAAAACTAAATAAACTCAGCTGTGGCGATCCTTTGAATACCATCTAGCCATGCCCTAAGAAAACAATTACACAACAAAAATATATGATATTTATGGTAAATTTAATATTGTAACAGATTTGTCTTTTTACCTAGTTTATTTAAGCTTGAAAGCACTTTTACATACAATATTTTAAAATAAAAGGTGTTCAACATATTTGCTTACTCCACACATATTTACCTTACAAACTTATAAGCTTTTTACACTGAACAACATCTTTGTAAAATGCCTGGAAGTTGTTGAAAACGTGAAACATGTGTTTACATTGGCAACATTTTTCATCTTTCATGTGTTATTTATTCAGATGACAAAAAAATAAAAGTACAAGACGCATAATTTTAGTTATAAATAAAAAAATGTATTTACACTCAAAAAAAAAAAAAAAATAATAAACTAGAATTTAGAAAAATTAACTTATTTAGAGGAAAAATTTAAATGAAAACGGCACCAAAGACACTTTTTACCAATATTTAATAAAATTTTCCTTGAAATTAAGAATCAAATTTTACTTAAAATTTGGTAAAAATTTCTAAATTATAGAAAAATTTTACTACTGAAAACTAAATTTTTATTAGAAAACAGTAAAATTTCTTCCTAATTAGTTCATACATCATTTAAAATTGTACTGTTAGTTAGGAAATGTATTCTTGGTTTTAAGAAAAATTTTATCTTATTTAAGTGACACACGGCATCTATAGCTAAGGAACACTAGGGGTCCTTTGTCTTCTTATTTAAGGAAATTGTTGCAAAAATACAAAACATCACAGTTACCTTTCTTGTTATTATTGGGAAATGGAAAAGTCATTAGCTTATTTTATGGGATTTTTAGCTTAAACTTTATTTGACATTTACAAATTTAAACTTTTTTATTATTAAGTGAAAAAAATAGTTTGATATATATAAAGTTTAAAAAACGCTATGTCAATTATAGGAAAGCCATTATACCGTAATGTATAAAATGTGCCTGTGATATATTGTATTGTAGTCAACAAACAAATTTTTTACATAAAAGCGCAAATTCGAAATTTTTACCTTTTGATAACAAAATTTTAAAATATATTTTAAGCTATTTTAAGTTCAATATTTAATTTGTTTCCTTTAATAATATTTTTCTTGAAAATTAGGAAAACTATCTAGTTTGTTTTTAATTTATGTTTTTTTTTTTTTTTTTTTTTTTGGAATAGAATGTTAAAAATAATTTAAACATTTTCCAACAAAAAAATCCGATACCAAATTTTATTATTTTTTAAAAATTATAAAACTTTTACTTAAAAAAGGAATATTTTATTAAAATTTTTACAATTTATCTGAACTAAGTTGCATGAACATTTTCCTTAGAAATAGTTCATCAGTTTGTAAAATCAAGTCAATTTTTATTATTACATAGGAAAAAATTAACTACTTTTTGTTTTTAATTGTATGAACAAATTTTTAGAAAACAATTCTTCAAAATTAGAAAGTGGTACACTTAAAAACTTAATTTGGAAATGACTTTCTAAAATTTAGTTAATTTTACTACTCGCGAACAAAAAATGAACACACATTAAGTTTAAGTACTTTCTCGATTTAAGTTAGACATATTTTTTGAACTAAATGGAAGCAAATTATGTCCTAATATTTTTTTTTCAAACTAAACTTAATTTTATTACATATGAGTTTTTTCTTAAAATTAATAAATTTTTATTTGATTGCCTTGTTTTTTTTCCTAAAATCAAGAAATATTACTTAGGAAAAATATGAACTATTTCTGAGTATATAAACTATTTCGTTTCTCCTCAAACTTAGGAATTTTTATTCTTTTTAAGAAAATTTTTCTAAGTTTAAAAAAATTTTACTTAAATTGAGGACAATTTATAAACTATTTTGAAGGAAATTTTTGATTACATTTTAGTTCATGTCTTTTCTTTTTTGAGTGTAGAGAAAGCATAATTCATTGGAGTAGTTGTTGCTTTGCAAGAACAAACCCAAATTTTAATGCAGTACATTGAAATATTAAAGTCCATTCTGGAAGATGATGATAAAGAAGAATTTTTGGTTGACATAAGTATGAAATTTTTACATGTGCCGCTCATTTTCCTTTGTTGAATAATTTTTTTTCAGTCAGTTTGCTAGTGATGGCACAAAGAAAATCGATTATTTATGTCATTTTTTAGTGATGACACTTAAAATAACGAAAGATGTAAGATGGAACAAAATGAGAAAGGATCAAAGATGATCCTGTGGATGTAGAAAAATGTAGAATTTTTGGCCTGTATAATTTTTATTGGAAGATGTTAACAAATTGATGGAAAAAGGCTATTTGAACAGGATTCTAAAAAACTTAAAAATTTTCCTTAAACAATAAATTATAAAGTTTTTTAAAAAGCAGAATTAGTGAACCCAAAAGAAGTCAATTAACCGCTAAAAACCAAATCGAAAAAACAATTTTTAGCGGCTAAAATTGAAGTTATGGAGGTGAAAAAAAAATTTTAACGTTAAAAAACTTGTGTGGGTGTGAAAAGAAATTTTGTGGTAAAAAAATTTTTGAGGTGAAAAAAATTTTTCAGGTGAAAAAATTTTAGTGGTAAAAAAAAAAATCTTTTGAAGTGAAAATTATTGGAGGTGAATATAAAATATTTTTCACTTCTAACCGACTGGTGAAAAAATTTGAGAAAACATTTTATTTCCCAGTCGCTAGATGAAATTTTACATTAAGTTTTATGGAAATTTTAAAGGTGCCTTAACATTTTCACTCACTGATATTCAATACCTACCTATTCAGAATAATGTCCGTTAATCTGGGTAAAAATGAGCGGCTTAACAGACAGGAGGTCATCTTACAAGGATCTGGAATATATATACTCAATTTGGTTTTCGAGCTATATTTCGACACTTTGGAGGGCATACAAATGTTGTAAAGAACTGTTGTAAACATATATATTTTTTTGCTTTTCCATGATGTATTTCAGATTTAATAAATACATGCCGACTTATTAGCAAATGAAAATCGACATAAAGTAGATGAATGCTAATGGTTAAAAAAGTCAAATTTTGCCCACTGTGCCTAATGCATGCATTTGTATGTACTATAAGGAAAACCCGTATGCAGTTTTCGATATTTGCATATAGTTTTCTTAACAAAAATATATTTAAGAATTATATTTATCATATGCAAAAAAAAAATCGAAATCAATTTTATGCAAGAATATAAAACTAAAGAAAACCAATAAATATGCAAAATAATAGCTAAAAGAAGCAGTTTATTTTGAACAAAGAGATAAAGAATATGATATAATATTTTAAATTAAATATTGAAAATAAAGTGGTAAATATTTAGAACAGATTAATAGAAATATATCTATGAACACATTTTATTAAACTTAGTTAAGAGCAACATCTTAGGTATACTTAGCCTATAGATTTTTTTTCTTAGAAAGAGAAGCATACCTTAAGGCTTTTAATATAATTAAAATTAAAAGCCTATCTTCAAGCTTTACAATACGATATCAATTAAATAAAACTACTCACTATTCTTTTACATTTAGTTAGTTTTTTTTTTTAAATGAAGGTTGAACTTTTTTATATTGCGTATTCATTTTAATTCACAACTTTTAATTAAAAATTTCTATATAATTGACATTAAACTAAATGTCAAAGAATTTTTTTTAGTTTTATTTTCCAAATACATGCAAATCACACCATGAGATTCTATTCATGTGTGTGCCTCTGTGTGTGTGTGTGTGTGTGTGTAATATTGCCATTAAAAAGATCAAAAGATTTTGTTTGTTTGTAGTACAAAAGAACTCTAATGGCGTGCTATTTCATATTATACTACTACTATACTACTATTACGCGTTTTTTAAGTTTATTCTTTTTATTTAATTGTAATATTTTTTTTATGAAATAACTGTTAAACCTCATATGGTATTTTTTCAGTTTTAATTAATTAGTTTAATAAAAAATATATTTATTATAATTTATATTTGATATTTGGATAAAAAAAAAGATTAAAAGTTAACATATTTTAATTAGCATATTTATGTTATTAAACAAATTCACATTATTACTTTAGCAATTTGAAAATTTCTTCAAGGGAGTGTGTAATATTTTAATTAGTTTTGCTATAAATGCGTGGCAACATGGCTAATTAGGCCATAATTATAAGTGTGTTACTTAATTTGGAAGTAAAGTCCCATAAAGTAACCCAGCAAAATATTTCGATATCAGATAATTGGTTATATAATGAATATATATACAGTGTACAGATTTTGCTAACAAACCCCGCTTGCCTTCTTGCGCTATGTCCGCTATTTCATCGAAATTAAATTGCCTAAGGATCAAGAAGATCAAGCGTATGCATATTTAATAGATATTTTTTAATGACAGCTAGAGAATTGATTTATGCTCAAATTCATAAAGTATAAAACAATCTATCTTCTAAAATGTTTGTTAAATATGACTACTGAATCATATACTTAAAAATAATATAATATTATAAATTGCCCGCGGCGCTATGGTTGATAGAGGGTATTGCAATAAAAAAGTTTAAATATTTTTTGGCTGATAGAGTGTATTGTACACTAAAAATTATCATATACTTAGTAATTTTATTACATTGATTTCATCTGAACTAAATTATCATAAAAGTAGGGATATTCTTATGGTATAACAGGATTTTTATCGTCAGAAATTTTATCCTGTTATTAGAATTTTTTAATACAATAATAAGTCATTAATTGTATGACTTACATTACATGGCAAGAATAAAATCTTATTGTAAATCAGTGAATTAAATTTATAAACAGAAAAGTTCAAAAACTGATTTAAAAAATTTAAAATATTTTTTTTTGGAGAACACAGATATCCAACGAAGGGATATAGTTTTAAAATTCGAAAGTTATATTGCAAATAATAGCTATCAACAAATACATTTTTATGAAAATTTTTGAGTAAAAAAAACTTTTTGATACAAAGTCCTAAATTTTAAGAGATTTTTCCAAAATTTGGCACAATTAAAAATAAAACTTTACACACATTTAAGTTAAATTGGACAAAAACTAAAAAAAAAGATTTCTGATCCACCAAAGCTTTTTTTAATTGTGTCTAAAATATTTTTTTTTTTTAAATTAATAAAATAAAAAATTTTAATGTTCGATAAAAAAAAAAATAAATTTTAAATTTTGTGCTAATATTAATAATATTTAGTAAAATTTTGTGCTGAGTTTAACAAAAAGATTTAAAATTTCACTTTACAAAAAGTGTACTAAAATTTAGTAGCGGCAGCTAATTTTTTCTACAAATTCCATTGTACTACACGTCAGCAGACATGTGTTGCTAAGATTAGCAAAAAATACCGCTGGGCTTAAATTAGCAAAATTTCCCGTAATAACAGCAAAATTTTCAGTTACTATTACTGAGTTTTTTTTGGTGAGTATACTTACACAGAAAGCTTTTCTTAGTTTCTAACTAAAATTTGGTTAATGCGACTTAAATCGCTTTAAAATTATTCAGTAATTTGGTTGTAATATTTTTCCGCAATATACTTTTCATTCTATAAAATTATACATGAATAAAATTTTTTAAAGTACCCTCCCTTTTTGTTATTTTTTTTTTGTAAGCTGCAGGTCAAAATCCCCTAATGCTAATTCTTTAAGAATCGGGCCACACTGAAAAACAAGCATTTAAATGAACTTATTATGTTACAATGTGTACAAACAGTTGTAAAAAAAAACAAGTAAAAAAAGGCTTAAATTCAGTTGTGCCGAATCTTTGAAAACCCTCCACCAATATTCTAAAAAAATCTTTTCTACTGTTTTTTGTACAAATAATGTAAAAACTTTTGAAGTAAAATTATGGAGGTGAAAACAGTTTTTTAAGGGGAAACTTTTTTGGATGCGAAACGAATTTTTGGTGTAAAAAAAAAATTTGAAGTGAAAAATGATTTTAATGGTGAAAAAATGTTTTGAGGTGATAAATATTTCATATGAATACAGGTACCTTCACATTTTCACTCATAACTTTTTAACTGCTGGATCGATTTTGCTCATTTTTAATACCAAATTGCTGAGGTAGAAATAGGTGCCCCCGCTTGCGTCTTCGCGTCGTGACCATGTATCACGAATATATATACTTTGTGGGGTCTTAGACCTATATTTCGACATGTTACAAACGGAATGACAAACTGATATACCCACACCATATATAGTGGAGGGTATAACAACTTTTTTACAATAATATATGTTTTTGATAGGGGGTATTGCATTCATAAATAAATGTTATGCTTGATAGAGAAATAAAAAATATCAAAAATCGAACAATATTTATATTGATTTTTTTTCACTTTGACGTTATTATTGTCTGAAATAAATTGAGATGATGACAGATCAAAAAGTGATTTTTAAGAAATTGGTCATTAGAGGGTATAGAATATATTTAAATATATACCCGCAATATACTTTATGAGATCTTACATATATATATATATATATATATATATATATATATATATGCATTTCTCATACTTTGAAGACATCTGTATATACAGCCAAAAAAGACCCTATAAAATGCGCTGTGTCCAGCAAAATGTCTTCAGAGTAAACACTAGAATAACGAAAAGTTTAAGGACAGTCCCCAAAGTAACAAAATGTCTTCATAGTAACTTGTGGAACGAAAACCTGTCCCCGCAACATGTGCTGTGCACATATATATATATATATATATATATATATATATATATATATATATGTGCACAGCACATGTTTATATATATATATATATGTGCACAGCACATGTTCCGGGGACGGGTTTTCGTTCCACAAGTTACTATGAAGACATTTTGTTACTTTGGGGACTGTCCTTAAACTTTTCTTTATTCTACTGTTTACACTGAAGACATTTCTCTGGATACAGCGCATATTATAAGGTCTTTTTTGGCTGTATATACAGATGTCTTCAAAGTATGCGCAATGAATATATATATATATATATATATATATATATATATGTGCACAGCACATGTTTCGGGGACGGTTTTTCGTTCCACAAGTTACTATGAAGACATTTTGTTACTTTGGGGACTGTCCTTAAACTTTTCGTTGTTCTACTGTTTACACTGAAGACATTGTACTGGTTACAGCGCATATTATAGGGACTTTTTTGCCTGTATATACAGATGTCTTCAAAGTATGAGAAATGCATATATATATATATATATATATATATATATATATGCATTGCCCATACTTTGAAGACATCTGTATAAGTTAATGAGTTCTTTTAATAAAAAGACTTTTACATTTCGAGTACTTGACTACGACTGAGGAAATTTTATTTAAAATTCATAATATAAAATACAAAAATGCTTAATTGTAATAATTATATTTGCTTGTGTAAAAAATAAAGTAAGTAAATTTATATGGAAATATGGCAAAACAATTCATAGACATATTGTCAGCAATTTTAATATTTAATAAAAAGAATAATGTTGAACGAACATAAAACTGAATTCTCATTAAAAATATGAAAAAGACGTTCTCATTAAATTAAATAAACTGCAATAAATTAACATGCAGACGTCGCGTGTCTTAAAAGACGCAACTCAGCAAAATAAGACAAAAGTAAAAAGAAATAACATTAGTGAGTCCCGTGAAGTATTAGGGCGTCTCATGAAGTAAATATTTTCCGCGTTAACTCTTCCCCCCATAAAACGATCGTCCCGATCGTTAAATCAAAAATAGGGAATCTGTGTAATTTTAGATATTGGGTGAACCTTCAGTCCGGCATCACCTGAATAGACATTCTGTATTGGTATGCCAGGACTTAGATTGAGATTCACAGGATAGTTCTCTTTATTAGACTTACAACTCTTCCTCGGACAGACAAAAATTATGACGATTATGACAAAAATCATTAAAAAGTAACTTATAACGTCGCCCCATTTACTTTGATCATTTAAGAGGGCAATTGCCCTTGAATTATTGACATGCATTTCCTTGACAGATTCCAAGGTAAGGACCTCCTCGATGTAAGGATTGTCCATTTTCGGTTGTACTACCGCTGGTAGAGGATTTGAAAAGATTGTCTCTGATAGGCTAAATGTCCTATCGTTCACAGACACCGTTTCGTTATTAAATTTTATGAGGTAAGTACCGTTCAGGTCGTGAAACTCGTGACCAATAAGAATTGTACCATTAAATTGGTTTAACAAAAGAGAGCCCGGTAATATTTCCTGTACCATGGGTAATCGGTGATTACTTATCAAGGTACAATTGGAGGGTTTACTCCGTATCAAATTAGGTAGACATTTGGATTCACTGATATCCTCGATTTGGTCGTCTCTGCACAATGTTAATTTATTATAGCTTTTACATTTTTCTTTAATACCATAAATTTTCTCTTCACATTTCAAAATATTATTAAACTCAATTTTACTGCTAATTTTCCCTGATTTCACAGGAGTTACAATTACATTATTACAGGGTTTTCTTTTAGTCGTTGGGATACTTATAATGTACAGGAGAGAATGGTGATTGGTAGCTATTTTAATTTCGCTGAACTCGAAAGATTCTTCAAGATTGAAATAAGTTATATTCTCTGTATCAAAAAGATTTTTTGCCAATTTCATCTCGTCACTAGACAAGATAAATGAGTTTAAGACTCCTACCTTTGCCCAATGAATGGCATATTGTAAATTAATAATCTCATCTTTTATTAAATCTAATTTATATTTCAGCTTATTTATCAAAGAATCTTTCCAGTCCATACTTTTAGTGAATTTCAGAATTTCATTGGTTTTCGAAGTAATTTCGTCAATTTTCTCGAGAGATATTCTATTAATAATAACTTGTCTATTGTTATTCCCGAGAACATTATTAATTTTCTGTTCTATTATGGCAAAGTCGTCATGGTCTGGATTTCCAGCAACCCATTTCCACGCGGAACCAATGAAATTCAGAGATCTCTTGTTTCTAGGCTTAAGGTATTCTAGGTGATTTCTAATTTGTTGGATTTCATGGATAAGGAAGGGATGGATGGGATGGGATGTGCTCACGTTTGACCTTATTGCGGAATCGATATTATTTACCAATGTTTCATAATTCTCCAAATCGACAATGTGTACCAGTCTGACTGTACCCGATTGTATCCTAGCAAAACCCACGTCTATCGATACTATTTGCGAGTTGGTGTAATCCAAAATTCTAACCTCGCTCAGGATGGCTCCCACTAATATCAAGAGGAGAATTATTGTATTAATTGTAGTCATGCTGTCTTCTGTAGATATTTTATGTTGTTTATTCGTTGTAAATATTGCTGCTACTCGCTGCTAACCTGTTGTTGTCCCCTGTGGATATTATGCGTCTTTCCTTGTTGTAAATGCTGCTGAATTATTTTCGTCTCGCTGCCCAGGCAAAAATCGTTGCCTGGTGACTTAATTCCAAGTAGATCAATTCTAATGGTTTGGTAAAAGGTGAGTTTGTTCACTTTGTTAATTATTCCTTGTATTGTTAGATTTTGTAATTTTTAATTTGTAAGAAAATTATTTTGTTTTGATGAGTTTATTCACTTTGTTGATCGTTTCTTTTGTTATTTTAATTGTTCCTTATAATGTTAGATTTTTTTTGATTTTCAATTTATAAAGTTTTTTTTTTTTTTTTTTTTTTTGTGTAAGTATTTACCATTAGTTTTTAGTTTATTTAAAATTGTTCAATATTTTAACTTTAAATGTTTCACATTGGTTCAAATTATTAGTTTTAAATTAGTTTTTGGTATTAGGATTAGATTTTATTTAATTAAATTAAGTGTTTTTTCTTTACGATAACTTTAAATGTTTCACATTGGTTCAAATTATTAGTTTTAAATTAGTATTTGGTATTAGGATTAGATTTTATTTAATTAAATTAAGTGTTTTTTCTTTGTGTTCACTTTTAAGTTATAAGTTTGGAATTTTGTTTAATTTGTGTTTGTCACTTATATTAAAATTTTATGTTATAAACACTACTTGAGGGTTTTATATTTTAAACACTACTTGAGGGTTTTATATTGTAAACACTACTTGAGGGTTCTTCCTATAGTTGGGCGCCAGTTAATGAGTTCTTTTAATAAAAAGACTTTTACATTTCGAGTACTTGACTACGACTGAGGAAATTTTATTTAAAATTCATAATATAAAATACAAAAATGCTTAATTGTAATAATTATATTTGCTTGTGTAAAAAATAAAGTAAGTAAATTTATATGGAAATATGGCAAAACAATTCATCGACATATTGTCAGCAATTTTAATATTTAATAAAAAGAATAATGTTGAACGAACATAAAACTGAATTCTCATTAAAAATATGAAAAAGACGTTCTCATTAAATTAAATAAACTGCAATAAATTAACATGCAGACGTCGCGTGTCTTAAAAGACGCAACTCAGCAAAATAAGACAAAAGTAAAAAGAAATAACATTAGTGAGTCCCGTGAAGTATTAGGGCGTCTCATGAAGTAAATATTTTCCGCGTTAACTTATATACAGCCAAAAAAGTCCTATAAAATGCGCTGTGTCCAGTAAAATGTCTTCAGTGTAAACAGTAGAATAACGAAAAGTTTAAGGACAGTCCCCAAAGTAACAAAATGTCTTCATAGTAACTTGTGGAACGAAAACCCGTCCCCGCAACATGTGCTGTGCACACATATATATATATATATATATGCATTTCACATACTTTGAAGACATCTGTATATACAGCCAAAAAAGACCCCGTAATATGAGCTGTATCCAGTAAAATGTCTTCAGTGCATATAGTAGATTAATGTAAAGTTTGAGGTCAGTCTCCAAAGAATCAAAATGTCTTCATAGTTACTATCAAAATGTCTTCATAGTTACTATGAAGACATTTTGATTCTTTGGAGACCGACCTCAAACTTTACATTAATCTACTATATATTCTGAAGACATTATACTGGAAACAGCGCATATTATAGGGACTTTTTTGGCTGTATATACAGATGTCTTCAAAGTATGCATAATGAATATATATATATATATATATATATATATATATATATATATATATATATATATGTGCACAGCACATGTTGCGGGGACAGGTTTTCGTTCCACAAGTTACTATGAAGACATTTTGTTACTTTGGGGACTGTCCTTAAACTTTTCATTATAGTAGTGTTTACTCTGAAGACATTTTTCTGGACACAGCGCATTTTATAGGGACTTTTTTGGCTGTATATACAGATGTCTTCAAAGTATGGGCAATGCATATATATGTATATATATATATATATATATATATACTGGACACAGCGCATTTTATAGGGACTTTTTTGGCTGTATATACAGATGTCTTCAAAGTATGGGCAATGCATATATATATATATATATGTGCACAGCACATGTTGTGGGGACGGGTTTTCGTTCCACAAGTTACTATGAAGACATTTTGTTACTTTGGGGACTGTCCTTAAACTTTTCGTTATTCTAGTGTTTACTCTGAAGACATTTTACTGGACACAGCGCATTTTATAGGGACTTTTTTGGCTGTATATACAGATGTCTTCAAAGTATGGGCAATGCATATATATATATATATATATATATATATATATATATATATATATATATTCATTGCCCATACTTTGAAGACATCTGTATATACAGCCAAAAAAGTCCCTATAATATGCTCTGTATCCAGTAAAATGTCTTCAGTGTAAACAGTAGAATAACGAAAAGTTTAAGGACAGTCCCCAAAGTAACAAAATGTCTTCATAGTAACTTGTGGAACGAAAACCCGTCCCCGCAACATGTGCTGTGCACATATATATATATATATATATATATATATATATATATATATGCACAGCACATAATGCGGGGACGGGTTTTCGTTCCACAAGTTACTATGAAGACATTTTGTTACTTTGGGGACTGTCCTTAAACTTTTCATTATTCTAGTGTTTACTCTGAAGACATTTTACTGGACACAGCGCATTTTATAGGGACTTTTTTGGCTGTATATACAGATGTCTTCAAAGTATGGGCAATGCATATATATATATATATATATATATATATATATATATATATATATGTATATATATATGCATTGCCCATACTTTGAAGACATCTGTATATAAAGCCAAAAATGTCCCTATAAAATGCGCTGTGTCCAGTAAAATGTCTTCAGAGTAAACACTAGAATAACGAAAAGTTTAAGGACAGTCCCCAAAGTAACAAAATGTCTTCATAGTAACTTGTGGAACGAAAACCCGTCCCCGCAACATGTGCTGTGCACATATATATATATATATATATATATATATATATATATATATATATATGTGCACAGCACATGTTGCGGGGACAGGTTTTCGTTCCACAAGTTACTATGAAGACATTTTGTTACTTTGGGGACTGTCCTTAAACTTTTCGTTATTCTAGTGTTTACTCTGAAGACATTTTACTGGACACAGCGCATATTATAGGGACTTTTTGGCTGTATATACAGATGTCTTCAAAGTATGCGAAAAGAATATATATATATATGTGCTGTGCACATATATATATATATATATATGTGCACATCACATGTTTCGAGGACGGGTTTTCGTTCCACAAGTTACTATGAAGACATTTTGTTACTTTGGGGACTGTCCTTAAACTTTTCGTTATTCTAGTGTTTACTCTGAAGACATTTTACTGGACACAGCGTATTTTATAGGGACATTTTTGGCTGTATATACAGATGTCTTCAAAGTATGGGCAATGCATATATATATATATATATATATATATATATATATATATATATATATATATATATATATATATATATATATAAAAGAACTGCCTTAGAAGAGGGAAATCAGAACTAAACAATACTTTAGAATCAATGAAAAATTAATTCCTTAAGAATCACTTTCATTTATTTTTGCTGGGTATCTAAAGGCAGTCTCGTAGATTAGAGGGTGCATGTAAAAAGAATAACTTAAATGTTAAGTAAATGAATTTACTTAATTACTGAAAGTTTTTATAGGCTTATGCTATTAAGTGAACATTTAACATATATTCTTATAATCTATTCTTATCCACTTTGATGACATTTAAAGCATATTCAACATTATTGATTAAAAAAAAATATGCCAGCTTAAAAAAATTCAATATTCAATTTTGTTATGAATAACAAAATTTTACATACAGTTTGTTTTATTGTTAGCAAAATAAACATATTACAATATAAAAAATTGTTTTATCTATAAGTGTAGGTTGTTATTTCTTGGTAATATAATACATATGTCATCTTATGTGTTGTGGTGCGACACTTATAATACAACACATACACTTATAGACATTTGAACAGAGAAACAACTCCAAATACTTATAATCTTTATAAACACCTGAGTTATCTTAGCGGCATCCGTTTTCGATGAAAGTTATGATCAACATCCCAATGGGTTGATGGGGTAGCTGATATTTTTTAGGGCTATCTTATACACTCTATGTTGAACATCACTTTTTGATGAAAAACTATTTACTGATGACAGCTACATTTCTGAAAAAAAAAAAATAAATATTAATATTTGTTATTTTTCTATCAGCCATAAAATTTATTTTTGAATGCAATACTCTCTATCAACCACATTATGGCTATCGACTTATTAAAAATGTATTATTAATGCAAATAGTAAATAAAGTTGTTTCCTACTGTACTTGGCATATCAAGCTCATTTAAATTATTGTTTATTACTGTGTCCCGCAAAACACGCTTTCAGGTTTTTAAAGAAATGGCACACATCGATGGAATTTTGATGGACAGATTACAAAATAATAACAAAAAACTCTTGGAGAATACTTTATTTAATATTGAAACAAATTTATTAAATAATTTTAAATCATCACAGCAACTTTTTGATATTGTAATAAATAGGGTTTTTAGGCCATCCTATTATTTTAAAATTATGTTTAAAGTGAATTTTGATGAAGAAGACAATAACTTATCCGAATTAAAGAATACACATGATACTAAACCAAATCCCTTAGGGCGGGTCAATAAGTCCCTTACTTATTGAACAGGGTTTTTGGATAAAAAAAAAATTTTATTTTCCAACATAGTCTCCTTTGAGCTCTATACATTTTCTCCAATGCTTCTCCATTTTTTTAATCCCTTATAAAAAATAAGATTTTTCAAGGTCATCAAAATATGTTTGTTTGTGAGGCCTCGTACTTGTTAACTTCCAATGTTAATTTAGTTCGGATAAAGTAAAAGTAATAGTATGAATTATCTAGTTTCTTTTTATTTTAAAGTTATAAAGGGTGGTTAAATTTTGAGGGCCGATGCTGATTTTGAATAAAACACAAATTATTTAGGAAAATAGTGTCATTTCTTTTTATTATGATAATATGGTATGGTTCAATGATGTATGGAACAAAATATCGGCCAAATGGCCGCCGCGACCTCGGCGACACACCTCCATCCGATGGTCCAAATTTTCGATGATGCTGAGGCATAATTGAGGTTCTATGCCGTTAATGTGCCGAATTATCTCATCCTTTAGCTCTTGAATTGTTGCTGGCTTATCGACGTACACCTTTTCTTTCAAATAACCCAAAAGAAAGAAGTCCAACGGTCTCATGATCTTGGCGGCCAACTGACATCGCCACCACGTAAGATAACACGGCCGTTGAATTTGTCGCAAGTGGTACCGCCCTGTTGATACCACATATCTGGCACATCTATATCTTCCAATTCGGGCCATAAAAAGTTCGTTATCATCTCACGATAGCGAACACCATTCAGTATCTGCCTGACCGGCCTCATTTTGGAAAAAATACGGCCCCACGATGCCGCCAGCCCATAAACCTCACCATATTGCAATACCCTCTATCAGCCAAAAAAAAAAAAAAAATATATATTTTTGAATTTTTCAGTTGCAAACCCCTCTATCAACCATAGCGCCACCAATAAAATAAAATATATCATTTTTATGCGTTGGATTCAGCAGTCGTATTTAAGATAAATTGATTCATACTTTTATTATTTGGGCATAAATCTGTTATTTGTCTCTCCTGAAAGATGGTAGTTTAGCTCAGAGGGTATCGAATATATAAAATTTAAAGAATTACATTTTTTCAAATTCTTTAGAGTGTTAATTTTTTTAGTAAGGGTATGTATCATCATATTGTATATTATAACAATATGTGTTGTGATTTGGCAGAATTCTGTTAAGCCGACGCGTTGTTTTTTCATCTGTCAAATGACTTATAAAAACAATTTTTTTTCCAATAAAATTGATAAACAATAACAGTAAATAAAAAATTGAATGACAAATACATATGTAAAATTTTTTTGCTGTTGTTTGTTTCTTTACGCGTTTATACTGTTATAATTGAAAATTTATTGAATAACTCGTTAATATAAATGTGTGTGAACTGCAAGGAGCCTGTCACTTGTACATGACAGTGTCACAGAAGAAGGAAACTATGAGATATGTCTCAGGACTTTATATGAGACATGTCTCAGGACTAACCTATAACGTATCACTAAAATTACAGCTTTGGGTGATATGTCACAATCGGCTAATATCACTTTCCAAAGCCATATGTCCCTTTCAGGGTATCATTTCCCCTTTCAGGGTATCATTTTCTATGCTTCTATCAGAAAAAATTCATGTTATTTTGTGAAGTAACCTAAACGCTGTATTACCAAATAACAAAGATGTTATACTTATTGCAAAGTGTTGCCAAAATTGTAACGTAAAAAAAAATGTTTCAATAAAGACATAATAAGAAGATTTGAAGAAAAGCAACACTTATTGCATGGTATGCTAAACAGTGAACTTGTAACTGTAGATGCAAAAATGAAAAAAAATCATTGTTTTGGAACAAAATCATAAATCAAAATGTTTTCAACGTTAACGGAAATTGCTAAAGAAAAATTTCGATTTTTTTTTTTTTCAAATATTTGTATTATGGCAATGGGAAAAAGGAAATTGTTGAAACGAAAAAATAATATCAAATACACGTGTTCAAAATTATATCAATTTTGTATTGAACACATTATGGACTTTATATAATTTTCTTTGTGTTTGCACAAAGTGGATTAGTTATAATAAATTAATCAAATCAAGAAAAACAAACGCTATTAACATGTATTAGGGATTATACAAAATATTGAATATGAAAATATTACATATTCATTAAAAAAAAAAGAATCATTGGATTTATGAAACAGATATATTGAATTAAAAATATTAAAAATCATTATATATATTTATAAGGCTCTAATTTAATAAATCAAACCATAATGTTATTTTCCCTTATTGTTTGTTTTATAATTTGCATTATACAATAATAAAGTTTAAGCATCAAGATATATGACAGGTAGGTGCGTGATATAAGTTCCAAATAAAATTTGGTATACATAAAAAAACCTGGTATTAAATAAATACAACAATCTCTTATTAGTTTTTATAAATTTTAATGACTTCATGCTTTTAAAGTTTTATAAATTTTAATGACTTCATGCTTTTAAAGTTTTATATTGCAACTCAATAATTTTATAGATGTTATCAAACATACACTTTTAAATAACTTTCTGGATATATGAAAGATAGGCGTGTCTTAGCTTCGATGCAAATTAAAAAATATTTTTTGTTAAGTTTATACTATTTTGTAATACCTGTACGAATTTTCTGAAGGTTCTATTTATATTTACATTTCTTTATTTTGTTTGTTTTAGGATATATGGCAGGTAGGGGTACTCGGTTACCGTTAGTACCGAGTAATGGCTTTTCATTTATTTCAGTTATGTAATTTTAATACTAACGACAGTCAGTTTAAGGATGCTAAATTGATAACGTTATTTATGTCAAATCTTCTTTCAACCAAAATTTTACTTATCTTTATTTACTAAAACACTAAGGGACATTAGTACTTTTTATCTATATCCAGTCAGAAAAATTCAAACGGGAAAGTGCTGAAAAGGCACTTTAACAGATGGTGCAGGTGCTGAAAAAAGTACTTTATTTTTTAAATTTGAAAACAGTGAAATTTTAAATTTTATTTTTATTAAATTTTTTATTAAAATTCTTAAAAATTGTGATTGTTTATTAAATACTTAAATTTTAATTGATTTTTTTTTTACAAAAATTTTAAAATGTTTAATTTTAATGTTTTTGTAGTGATTTTTCATTTTTAAGATTTTTGTCACAGCAGAGTTGTATTTTTAGGCTTATAATTTTAGCCGAGTCTGAAAATATCAAAATATTACTTCTCGGTATCGAGTGTCCAAAAATATAGCAAATACTCGGATACTCGATTCCCATTTTTTTAACAGCACTAATTCTATTCAATTTTCAGACATAATACTTCAGTTTTTCGAAATTTGGTAAACTGAATTATAAAAGCGGAAATATAAGCCAATATTGATTTTGGTTGATATTGATCCATGTAGATTATATAAGATTAGATTATATTAAGAATACCCTATACACCGCGACCAAAAAAAGTTGCTCTTTTGGGCAGTCAAAACTTTTGCCCTAAATACTCGTTTCAAAATAGTTTATAAATTGTCCTCAATTTAAGAAAAATTTAATTAAAACTTAGAAAAATTTTCTTAAAATAAATATTTTATATACTCAGAAATAGTTTATATTTTTTCTAAGTAATATTTTTTTTTTTTTATTTCAATAAATTTATAACCGAGCCCATGAGGCCATATATGGTTAAAAATACTACTAAATACATTTATACAAAAAAAAATAATAGTAATATATATGTATAAAAAATATAATTATAATAAAGATTATTTTAAAATATTAAAAAAAAAAATACATCTAAAACACTATAAATTTAGAAGAACTAAAATAAAACAATGAATGTAGCAATAAAACATAAAATAGTGAGTCAGTCAGTGAGAAATAAATAATCGAAAGTTCATACAAATTGATGAGACATCGCATAATCTGCAATCCTATGTTTGAAAACTCTAATAGAGAAAGAGAAACTTTTTAAATCTCTAGGAAGCCCGTTCCAAATTTTGGACAGTCTAAAACGATAAGATCTTCGAAAAGAGACAGTATTAATCCGAGGATATTGAATTTGCCTGTTTCTAGTTGAACGTGAAAAATCAAAAGACTGCACTAAATATAATGGGAATCCATTTTTCATAAATTTGTAAAAAAATAAAAATAAACGTGTACAAATAAAGTTAAAAAAAGAGCACCCACAAATAAGGATACATGTTCCCTTGCTCTTAAACCAAAAGCATATCTAATAATTCTATTGAAAATTACAGTGTACTTCCTAATCATGTGTTCCGTAGTACCAGAAAATACCTCAACACAATATAAAATATGTGGCATAAGTAAAGACTTAGCAATATTCAGTTTCATAGAAAGAGGCAAATACAAATTCAGTGAATACAGTCTCCTTAACAAAAACGATATTCTACTAGAAATACAATCAATGTGTGAAGAAAATGTTAATGAATTGTCGATAATGATACCAAGGCACTTTAACTTGTCCACAAATTTCAGCCTAACTCCGTGAAGAGAAACGACGATATTTTCAGTTGATGTTCCAAACCCCGTTAGCTTTGTCTTACTGGTATTTATACATAATCCATTTTCAGAGGTCCATCTCACGACTTCTCGAAGAACAAAATTAACAGACTCTTCAAGAACATCTACAAACTGAGCATCAGCATAGCAGAGTAATTGGATATCATCCGCATAAACAAAAGGCAAACAAGAAATTCCATTAAAAATTTCCAAGAGGTCGTTCAGATATAACATAAAAAGCAGTGGTCCAATTACAGAACCCTGAGGGACGCCACTAGTAGCACGGCGTATTTGAGAAACGGAGTTTCCAATAGAAACAAATTGAGATCTACCACTAAAATAAGATTGTACGAGTTTACAAGCATGCAAAGAAAAACCAAAGTACTCACGCAACTTAATCAGCAGTTTCGAATGCATAACTTTATCAAAAGCTTTTGATAAATCCAAAGAAATTAAAACCGCAGCCTTTTTAAAATTATGTAGCTCCCTAATAGAATCAGTAAGCCCAATCAAAAGAGAAGTTGTATTGTAACCTCTCCGAAATCCAGACTGAGATGAATGAATTAGATTGCGGTCTTCCAAATGCAAAGTCATCTGATCTTTGATAATGTGCTCAACCACTTTAGAAAGAACTGAAAGAACAGATATTGGACGAAGGTTCTTAAACTCATTAGAATTTCCTTCCTTACGAATGGGCACCACTCTAGCTTTTTTCCAATTATTAGGGAACGATGAAGTCATAATTATACTATTTACTAAGTGAAGGAAATGCAAAGAAACAAAGGGATAAAGAATTTTTAAAAATTTTAGCGACAAACCATCGTAACCAAGTGCATTAGATTTTATTTTTCCTAAAGCGAAGTACAACTCGTCCTGATTAACAGTACGAAATGAGAATCCTGTCCCAAATGTATCACCAATTAGTTCAAAACTATCTGCCATGCCACTGGTTTGAGAAGATACAAAAAAATCATTAACTTCATCAGGATTATTGACCACATCATGGTCATCTGACTTTAAACATCCATTATTCCTTAAGAAACTCCACATTTGTCTGGCGTTAAGATTCTGAAATAATCTTGTGTGCGCCCGTCTTTTAGCCACTCTTAATACCCTTTTCGCACAGTTTCTCTGCACACAGTATATAGACCAATTTTCAGAGTTCCTATTCTGTAAGTAGTGCCTATACGAAATATCACGCAATGAAATGTGGTAAGCGATATTGGGTGAGTTAAACCAGTTATCCGTTTCAAAACAAACCCTTCTACGAACAATGGGAACCAGAGAATGTAAGTTATCAACGTTATGCATAAAAACTGCCAGCTGAATATTTACATCGGATGTAGAGTACATACCGCTAAAATCACACAAGCATAATGATTCACGAAGATCCTGTATCTTCAATAAATTGTAACTCGGATATGATACAAAGTTTGGAACTGTCCGTGTAGTAATATTAAGTGAAATAAAAATGAATGCATGTCGTGAAATTCCAGGACATTGCATTTGTCCAGAACCACTTATTTAAAGAGAATGACTCAAAATAAAGAAATCAATAAGGGAAGTCGAATTCGTAGAGATATCGAAATGAGTTGGAATAGAATTATGGTGGTATGTCAAGTCCAGCCTGTGACACATTGCACGGACTAAATTTGACTTTCCAGAACAAAACATGTTTGAATTAAAATCTCCCATAATGCAAACATTAGAATAAGCTAATAAAAAATCTCCAACTGATTCTTCAAAAGCATATAAATTCCCAGAGGGTAAATAGGAGACACCAACTAACATCTTTACACCACTTAGAACCACTTCAATAAATAAAGATTCGGATACAATAAACTCATCAGACGAAAAAACTACTTTATAAAAAACTACTTTATGATTTTAGGAAAAAAAAAACAAGTCAATTAAATAAAAATTTATTAATTTTATGTAAAAACATCTTAGTTTTAAGAAATTTGCATACTCAAATGTAATAAAATTAAGTTTAGTTCAAACACAAAAAAATAAAATTAATTCAGCACATAATTTACTCCCATTGAGTACAAAAAATGTGTCTAACTTAAATCGAGAAAGTACTTGAACTTAACGTGTGTTCATTTTTTGTTCGCGAGTACGAAAATTAACTAAGTTTTAGAAAGCCATTTCCAAATTCAGTTTTTAAGTATTCCACTTTCTAATTTTGAAAAATTGTTTTCTGAAAATTAGTTCAGACAATTAAAAACAAAAAGTAATAAATTTGTTCCTATGTTATAATAAAAATTTACTTGATTTTAGAAACTGATGAACTATTTCTAAGGAAAATTTTCATGAAACTTAGTTCAGATACATTTTAAAAATTTTAATAAAATGTTTTATTTTTCAAGTAAAAGTTTTCTAATTTTTGAAAAATAATAAAATTTGGTATAGGATTTTTTTTGTTGGAAAACGTTTAAATTATTTTCAATATTCTATTCCAAAAAAAAAACAATAAATTAAAAACAAACTAGTAAGTTTTCCTAGTTGCCAAGAAAGAATATTATTAAATGAAACAAATTAAAGTAACCATTTAAAAAAATTATCGTGAATGGTTGTAATTTTTGGTGCGTGATTCAAAAATGGCTCACAAACCCATCTCTAATCTTAACAGTCTTTAATACTGAACTTAATGTCGCTTAAAATATTTTTTTAAAATTTTGTTAGCAAAAGGTTAAAAATTTCGAATTTGCGCTTTTATGTAATAATTTTGATTGCTGACTACAATACAAAATTTTGCAAGCACATTTTATACATTACGGCAAAATGGCTTTACTATAATTGACGTAGCGCTTATTAAACTTTATATTTATCGAACTATTTTTTTTTTTTTCACTTAATAATAAAAAAGTTTAAATTTGTATATGCCAATTAAAGTTTAAGCTAAAAAAATCATAAAATAAACATGACATTTTTCCATTTTTCAATAATAACAAGAAATGTAACTGTGATATTTTGTATTTTTGCAACAATTTTCTTAAATTAGTTAATTTAAGAAGACAAAGAACCCCCAGTGTTCCTTAGCCATAGATGCCGTGTGTCACTTAAGGCGCCCCTTTTTGTAGTTCACTCAAGCAGAACCGTTAATTAACTACGAAAAGGATCTGACTTTGTCACAATTTATTACGTTTCGGGATATCCTGCAGTACATTTTCTAATTTGTTTACCTTTTTGCTTATGAAATTTAATTTATATTTTTAATACATGAATTTAGTTTTAAGAAAAAATTTGTATAGCAAAAATCTTGCAAAGAGCGGTGTCCTCACAAAGCGGAAGTTCTCCGAAAGTGGGAAAATAACTAATCAATGAGTGTAGCAGGATAAGGATAAGCAGGATAAGAATAACTTTCACTTAAAAGAAGTGCTATTTAATTTGATGTTAAAAAATACTTTCTTATTTTTAGGGAGTTAAGTCCTATTTTTCAGTAAAAAAAATTATCTAATGAACTTAAATAAAATAAAATTTTTCTTAAAACCAAGAAAAATTTTCCTAACTAACAGTACAATTTTATATGATGTATGAACTAATTTGGAGGAAATTTTACTGTTTTCTAATAAAAATTTACTTCTCAGTAGTAAAATTTTTCTTTAATTTTGAAATTTTAAGTAAAATTTGTATTTTAATTTCAAGGAAAATTTTATTAAAGACAGGTAAAAAATGTCTTTGGCGCCGTTTTCATTTCAATTTTTCCTCTAAATAAGTTAATTTTTCTAAATTCTAGTTTATTTTTTTTTGAGTGTATATGCTCCGCTGTTTCAGCTTCATGTACAAATCTAGTCAGAATTAAGAAGTTCCCAAAAATGGGCTTTAACGTAACTAAAGATGACACTATCTGTTATTCGATAAATACATACATATTTTTATACTGTAGATCAATTACACAGCATAATAATTTTCCCATCCTTGTGCGAAATACTTGTATAAAATATTTGGGTTTAAATAGTTTAGATCCACTCAATGTTTAGAATGTTATTAAGTCAATATGTATGACTTACTGGTTTAAATAATCTGTTCGTAGAATGCTGATAAAACAAAAATATTCATTTACTTAATTGAGATATTTTATAATATTTTTGATCTTTTAGGGTATATGAAAGGTAGGCGGGCACATAAAATAATAGCTTGGAATAAAATATTTGTAAGCTTTCGATCCCATATAAAACAAACTTTGGGGGTATACATTTTTAAATTTCAGAATTCTTAAATCTTCCCACAATCTACCTGTAACTGGTATTAATAAAATATTTGTTTAAGGAAAATTTAAATTTGAAAGTATCATTAATAATATTTTATACCTTAACTTTCCGTTAACTCATGTTTTAGTAATTAAAAGCAGTAAGTTTGAAAAAATTCATATAATCCTATTTCAAATTAAATTTTCAATTTAAATTTTCCTTTAAGTTATTCAATATATTTATTTATTAGCATCGCATACTTAATCTTCAATTTGATTTAAAAATTTAAACTTTTTCTTGAAGTATATAGCTACTGGTAGATATGTTTAAGGAAATTGAAACTGTTTACATGTTGAAAACTTTTCTTTTCGTTGGTTTATTTCTTTGTCACTGAAAGTATAAAAACGAACGAAAATAAATTGAAGAAAATGAAAAGGATTTCAGTTTTATTTTTTCTTTGGGAACAGTTACTGAATTTTAAAAGACAAACATAGTCAACATTCTGGGTTAACACGAAAAAGTTTTACTTGACTTGTTTTTGGAGGGATTTTAAAGTGTACACACATTGAAAAGTAAAATAAAATTTAAAGTTTTTTTTCTTAACATACACAAAACACAATTACTCTTATGTTGTGTTTTTTTTTCTACGAAAAAGACACCAAAATATAAATAAAAAATGAAATTTTTTAAATGAAATAACTTAAGTTATATTGTAAAAAAACCTCAAATATTTTGTGGGAAAATGGGAATGAAATTACTTTTTTACATTAAAACTACATTTATCGTTATTCAACAGAAAACACCTTTTTAATGAAATTTTTAAAAAATTTTAATTACTTAATTTCTCTATTAAAAAAGTTTTTGTTTAAATACTTTTAACATACATTTTTTCCCATATTCTTGTTTTGCAACATTTGTTTACAAGCCATAAAATACTGCAGTAATATTTAAATTAACAAAATGTATAGCATACATTTAGGATTAAACATACTCATAATTTCATTGCATATTTCTTTGGTATTTTTTTTTTTAACAAATTTCACTGCTTTTTATCAAGTTTAATAAATTTCATGTACAGTAAAACTCCGTCTAAATGAACTCTAAGGGACCATACAAATTAATTCATTATGTTATCCCCAAATCATTTAAAGTTGCTAAAAATAATTAAAAAATGTATGTAAATTCTTTTATTGTATTTCTTAAATATATTATTTGCAATAATTTAAAGGGAAATTATTAGTTTGTTCAGTTTGAAATTTGATAAAATGAAAAAAAAGTATAAAAAAATTCCAAATATTTAGAAAGTTCGTATTAAAAATGGAAAATTATTGGAGATTATGTTTCCAGGACTGTCAGAATTAGTTCATTATTATATAAAAATTCTTGCCAAAACGTCAGTTCTTTTAAATCAGTTTATATTAAAGGAGAATTCGTCTTAAACGAGTTTTATTGTAAAAAAACGTTATTTTTTGTTTACAAAAAAAATCTCCTCTTAAAATGTTACAAAATATATGACATTTTTGTAACAAACAAAAATTCCAAAACTTTTCCTCATATAAACATGTGAAACAAAAAAAAAAAAATATGAAAAAACTTTTTTCTACGCATTACAAACACTACGAATTTGAAGTGTGAAAGCAACCATAAAACTACAACCATACTAATATTGCTTCTGTAGAATTGTGACAATTGTTGAAAATCCTTAAAGTTATATGACATGCACTTCATATACCATTTAAATTTAAGGATTTGTTATCAGCACTCCTGATTTAATGGTACGATAATATTTTTTCAAAGTTTTGCTGTGTAAAAGTTACAGAAATAAATTAGATAGTTAAAAATGATGACAAATAATTCAAAGGCAGAAACAGAATTAGCTTAAGTGACTTAAGCTAGGTATTGGTATGAAATGAAAATTCAAAATTTTTAAAAATTAAAAATTTGTATTTTTTTTTTTAAATTTCGTTTCATACCAAAGCAAATATTAAGTCACTTAAGCCAATTGTAGTTGGGCCTTAACATAAAAGAGCAAATTATAAGGCTGCAGGACCAGATGTGATCTTTGCCGCATTTTTGCAACAGAGAATTGAGCTGATTGACGCACATCTGGCGAATATTTTTCTCTTGATGCCGAAGTCTAGCATGCATTCCCAAGTTTTAGCAGGAAGAAAAAGTTGTCTTCTCATACAATAGGCGGCGATGTAAAGTATTACTAAACAATAAGGCTTAAAAAATTTTTGCTGCAATCATGGAAAGGACCGTGGTTAGGATGGTTAATGATGAAACTCCAAGCAAACTGCATAGGTTAAAGCAATACACGTTATTAAAGCGAGGTAAAGTGAAAACTGGCCTTTATGAGGTTGTTTACCACGGTGAGAGATCAATTGATTTACATATCTATGCTACCGCTACGCATTTGCTATCGAAACACATTTGCGATTTCTAGACCAGTTTGACACCAAGCTCTTTCTTGTAGACTGGATCGGTCATACTTATGCTAGGGAATCGATGGACCTTGTCAATGGCATTAGTTTTAGAGATAGGATGTTCCTTTTCTCCACTTTTATGGGGGATCACAATAAACTGTCTCCTAAGAATTTAAGACAATGTGGGTTTAGCAACCCTTCTACTATGTAGACGACGGGGCATTACTCTTTAGAGGGAAAAATCCTAATCTTTTCTTACGAATGAGCTAGCATGTTAGCATGCTCGCGGAATAAATTGGGAATGCCTTTTTACTCGGAAGACGAGTAAAATTATTTTTGATGAGCTTGGTTTCCAAAACGGTGAAGTATCTAGAAGTTATCCTTCACATAAAATGATACTGGAAGCAGCACATCGATATCAGATTTATTAAGGCCCACCGAGGGTTGTTCTCATGTAAAAGAGTTGTAGACTAAAATTTGGTTTAAACCCAAAAATAGCTAACTGGCTCTACACAAGCGTAACCGGACCCATCTTGATTTATCCGGACGTCAGTGTGAGAAAAGCGCAATATTAAGTTACTTGAGAAAATACAGCGACTGTTTTGATCAGGCAGTGGTGGTGCCATCAGAACCACTAGAGAATTGGAGACAATTTTGTCTACAGAACCTATTTAGATTTGGCTAAATTATGAGGCAGCCTTGACTATGCTTCGGCTGAATACAGCTGGTGACTGTATTCGTGGCGATCGGAAAACTAACCGGGCCCGAGTCACGTAACTGAATTAAGATAGGATCTCCAAGAGGTTGAAAATCATCAACTATTCTCGGGTGGAAGAAAAAAATCAAAAACTTCTCAATCACACGCAAAGAAAAAACATAGTTGGGTCAATCATATTCGAAGAGCATCATATATTTTTGGGTTTATGGTTGTGCCAACCATAATATTATGATAATAAAATATCCATATTTTTACCATAATATGGTCCCTACAGTTATTTTATGATTCAAAAGTTACCATATTATAGTCCTAAATAAACATTTTATCATAATATGATCGCAAGTAATCATAGTATGCTCAAATGTTATCATATTATGGTCCCTCATAACTATATTATGATTCCTGGATTATCATTATATGATGCATAATCTAAGAAAATTTCTTAAAAACTATGAAAAGCTCTTTAAATTTAAGAATATATCCTTTAGAAATGTTTTTTCTTAAAACAACTTAACATTAAGGACTTTTTGAAGAAAAATTGTTAAGGAAAAATCATACCTTTGAGAACTTTTCTTTCTTTGATTGTATAATTATTTATTGATTGTTGCCAGTATTTTATCGTTGTATAATTATCATATTTTTTTATAGTCAGAATTTTTGTTACCACAGTATGGTTACAGCCAATCATGATATAAAATAGAAGGTGCCAATCATAAAATAGTAAAATATTTACTAAATAATGATGGTTGCAGCCATGTTGATGGTTAGAAAACCAATAACTTGGTTGTGACAACCATACCCGATTGCAGCAAGCACAATATAGTAGCAGTGATCATATTGCAACCATGTTTTTTCTCTGCGTGCAAGGGCTAACTTTTAGATCATATGGCTTCCGGGTAACATTGTATATTTGTGGCTGTCCGACTTTTGCAGGGATTTAGGTGACCTTGGCGGAATGGGCTGGAGGAGACTAAAGAATTTCGCCAACAGGTCAGAGTTCCTGGAGTAGATAGGGACGCGAACCATCGCGACAAAAGAGCACACAATAAAGAGACGTTCAGGTTCAAGTGATTGACCTGTTATTCGACGTGAATCGATTTGTGAATTTAATTCCTTTTTTTTAATCTAATCCTTTCTTTCCTAACTTAAAGTGATGTGTTTATCTTAGCGACAACGGCCTTCTTTTAAATTACATACACATAGAAAACAGCTTCGTACTGACAACCGAAGTTGTTGCCAATCGAATGGCTTTGTTGTTTACAATTCCTAAGTTATTTTTAAGAAATCCAAGAAATGTGTAATCGCCTACTTGACAACATTTTGACAAGAGACATTTAGATTTCAGTGCCGCGTTAAATTTTTTTAATCGAGAATTGGGGATGTTTTGAAAACTGTGTTGCCATAGTTGGTCCAAGGAAATGTGGCGCGATTACACGTAATTTTGTGTATTGCTCTGTGAAATTTTTTAATAATACTTGTAGTGGAGTAGAAAATCCTGCGAGATCTGGCCGCTCGCGCATTAGAAAATGCTTACGAAAGACATACCTACTACAATAAAACAAAAATCTAAAGCACTCTTTCGGAATTACACTATAGAGTCTATGCTCAGTCATTTCGTTAAGTATGAGAGCTGGAAAAGGGTTCCATCCAACATACGTTTTATCCGTCATCGCTAAACCGACACCTAAAGTGGTGTTAAGTCAATTCATATATTTTAAGGTCTTGGTCTGATTACAGACATCACACTAATCATCTGACCACTTAGAGGTGTAGGGCATAAAAGCGGCAGCGTTTTTGTTAATCCCTCACACATACATCTATAAATTTTAAGAAAACCATACAGTTTTTTCTTGGAATATTTTCCTTTTAATTGAGTTTCTTTAAACAAATTTAATTAAACTCATAAAATGGTTTTATAAAAATTTTTCATTACAACAATAAAATTAACACCTCTTCCATTCCAACGATTTCTACTTAAAAAGAGAAATTATTTATTATTTTCAATAGTTAAGGTCCGATTTACAATGTTGGAGTACTCCACTCGGCAGAGTAGATTTTGTTTCTTTCTCTTTTGCATTTACAAATTCTATGTTTCATTCTCTCATCTCTTTTTTCCTGCATCCAATCTGCAACATAGATTATTCCATTATTGTGAATTCACCCTTATTGATATAAGAAATTCTTTAAATATTTGTAACATTTTCTATCTACATGATTTTATTTAATAAAAAATTTCTTAATTTCCTGAAATATTAAAATTAATTAAAAATTTCATATACAGGAAATATTAAATTGTATTACAACTAATATTACTGCAAATAACATTCTTTGAATTGTGTATACACTCACATGCAAACAAAAACAATAATACTGTAATATAATTACAAGTAGATGATCAAATTTAACCCTAGAAATAATTTAATTTACAACAACGAACGTGTTGTAACCCTGAATAATATCGATGCAATGAATATTCCCTTGTAATCAATATATGTTTATATGGGTATATGCAAATTATACACTGAAACCTGTAATAGAACGTACAATTTGAATTATATTTAGCCTCTTATTTTGAGAAATTAATTACTAAAATTAATTTTTGGATTAAGCCAAGAGTTTTCCTATATACATAATACTTTTAAGATTCAGCTTAAAACATAACACTTTTACATTTGAATATTGACGTCTAACTTCAATGTTGCCGGCAAATAGGACAATGAAGCTCAGAAGACTGAAACATTTTACAACCACTGAACTGCTCGCTTGGAAAAATGCAAAAATAAAAATGTTGGGGAGAAACAGAACTAGCATAAAAACTATTTTTTTTTAACATAAAGAAAAAGCTTCTTTAAAGCTCAAAACTGAAAAATCCCCCCCCCCCCCCCCACCAAAAAAAAAACAGATATGAGTAACAATGCAAAAAAAAGTCAAAAAATCAAAAAAACAAAAACAACAATATTTGCAAATTTGTCTCATCTGATCATAAGATAAAAGCCGGCTCACAGTGCTTTGTTCCATAGACAAAAATCAAAAATAAAATGTTACTCACGAATATTGATAAATAATATATTTTTGGAAAGATTATAAAGCAAATAAAAAATTTGAAAAAAAATTTTGGTTTAACTCTATTTGGCGCCATGAGAGGGCGCTAAACTTGGAAAATTTTAAGCAATAATGATATAACAATAAATATGACTTTTAGTTGTTTCACGAAAAAAAATATATAAAAATCATTTTTTAAAAATTAAATTTAAGGTTTGGTTTTTATTTTGTCTTAATATATTTGTAAGCGACTAAATATATACTGTACAGTATAAATCTTTAGTACAATTATTTTTTATGGATCTGAAAATTACTTTTTTTTTTGTGTTAAAAAATCGAAATTTAGAAAACTTTAAAATTGCTTAAAATCGTGTAAGAGATTATTTTGGTTTTACCTTTTTTTAGAGCCACGAGAGGGCGCTAAACTTAGAGAATTTGAAGCAAAAATAGCTAAACATAAAAAACATTTTTAGATGTTTCACAAAAAAAATAAAAAATTTAAAATTAAGTTTTTCAAAAAGTGGCTTAAAGTTTTTTTATTTAATTGTTCTATTATATTTGTAATAAACTAAAAATATAATTTTTTTTGTAAGTTTCAATGTAAATCTTTTAAAATTATATTTTTTGTGGCTTTAATTTATAGATTTTGTTCTGTTATAAACCCAAAATTTACAAAACTTTAATGGAGTAAAAAGAAAAATACGAAAAAAATTTTTTTTTGTAGTTTTTCAAAGTTTATACTATTATCTCAAAGATAATGAAAAGAATAGAACAAATATTTTGCAAAAAATTATAAAAAATCATGTTTTTAAAAATGTCTATTTTCATGATTTTTTTATAAATTTGATGCAATTTTGTAGTGTTAAAAATTAAAATGAAGTCAAATAAAATAAAGTTTCCCGATAATATATTTTTAAAAAAACATATTTTTAGAAAGAGCGTTGTGTGAAAATAATTTAGATTTGACTTTTATTTGTACTACTAGAGGGCGCTAAATACGTGGAATTTGAAGGAAAACTTGTTAACAAGAAATCGGTTTTAATTAGAGATATCACGAATAGTGTATTCGAGTGTATTCGTCACAAATAGTGTATTAAAAATACCGAATATTCGGTATTCGGTTCAAAACGAATACCGAATATAAAAAAAGAATCAAATTCCGAATAAAAAGTGCAATTTTCTTAATAAAATTATTACACACACTTAGGCCGAGTTTTTGGGATGTGAGTTAAACCGAAAACGAATTTTGTCTGCCATTTCCATGTTTATTAACATAAATTTGTCCGAAAAACTTTTCGTTACATACAATTTTGGTCTTCATTAAAATAAAATAAATTAAAACATAATTCAAAATTAGTATTCAAGTTACAAGCTGCGATAAACTGAGTTTAAAGATAATCTACATCCTAAAAACTCGGCAACAAATAAACGTTTTCGACTGTAACTATTCATTTTCGCTTATTCAATTTAATTTTTCGTATTATTTAAAAGGTTCTATCCCTGATAATATTTGTCGCATTCTTTGTTTTGTTTTATCATATTGACATATTATTTCCGTTATTAAAATTTATTAAATTAGGGATGAGAACGTGACATAGTTTTTATTTAATAAAAAGTTTTAAAAACTTAATCGCGCATTTCTAACATGCATGGTAAATGAAATCATGCGTAGTTCAACATATTCGTAACGGATCTATCGATAATTTCGGTATTTTAAAAGTAATTAAAAATGAATTTATTCAACTTGTTTGATAAAAATTAATTTCAATGACGTGTAATGTAACTGTATTTTAAGGGTAATGTCATTTAAAATAATTACAATAAACCTATTTTTAAATAATTTTTTTTTATAATTGTGGGTGAACTTAAAATTTCCTAATTACATTGAACGTAAATTGTTAATATAAACAAAATATCAAATAAAAACACTGTATTAAAAATTTTTAAATTTTTTGTGATGGCTTCTATTTTAAAAAATTCAGATTTAATTGATTGTTGGCTTTCTGCACCTTCAAATAATAAAGTTGCAAACATTTACAAATTTGTAACACAAAAGATAGGAGATTCATATTCCGACAATAACTCCTTAATACAAAGTGTTCATTTTTTTAATGTTAAAATGAAAAAGTACTGGAATATAAGCAAATATAATAGAAGTGTTTTTTGAAAATAAATACTCTACATGGTTTCGTTGAGCGAAGACTCAACTACCGATGATAGTTGGTCGGAAGTGTAGTTTTTTATCGTTTTAAGTTTTTTTATTTTAAAAAGTTCCCAAGTTGTGAATATACAAAATAAATTTTGAAATTCAAGTTCGATTTAGTTATTTGTTATTAAGTTAAAAATATTTTATTTTTTTGTAAGTTAATTTTTTTAAATTTTTTTTTAAATATTTTTAGGGATTATAAAAATTATAAAAAAAATGATTGAAAAGAAAATTGGCAGGCACGTTAATAACTTTGTTCTAATAACAATTATCAATTTTCGTTAGGTTCTGACCAAATTTGAAAATTTTATTACATTTTTAAACTTCAGGATATATGAGAGGTAGGCGTGTCCTTGCACCAATTTTCCCAAAATTTCGTTTATCTTCTAATTAACTCAAACTAAAATCGCATACCAAATTTCAGTAAGCTACGATAACTCCTTCTATATTTGTCCACTCGTTATATGGAAACAAAGCACTGTGCGGCTGTTCAAAAGGTATCGGAAGTGCTTGTGCAACAAAATTTTTAGTTTTGGCAAAAAGATGGCGAAGCCAAAGCTTTTATGGTTTAAATATCGATTTTTGAAAAAAAAATTGTTGGACACGCCGCACAGTGCTTTGTCCCCATATAGTGAATCGGCAAAATTAGAGGAGTTTTCGCAGAAACTTGAAATTTGGTATGCTGGCTCAGAATATCTAAATTAAGAAAAATTTGAAGTTTTGAAAAAATCGGCCCAAGGACACGCCTACTTCCGATACATCTTTAAATTTAAAAGTTTAATTCCAGCTACTATTATAAGCAGAATGAAGCAAAAATTGGTAAATCTCTCTTTAATTATGTCATTTAGCTAAGTGCTTAATTTTGTTTCATTCGGAGCAAGGACATAACAACCTCCCATATATCCTTTTTCTTAAAATCTACATTTTGGCTACATTAATGATAAGAATACAGTAAGAATTCGGAATAGTTTATGAAATTATACTTTTTTGCTCTGTGACAATTTTCGTTTCATTCGGTGCAAGGACATTACTACCTCCCATATATCCTTTTCCTCAAAACTGAATTTTAGCTACATTAATGATCAGAATGCACTAAAAACGGATAATAAGTTTTAAAAAGATACTTTTTAGATCTCTGGAGATTTTTTTTATTCGGTACAAGTACTTGACTTTCTCCCACATGTCCTTTTTCTCAAAAACTATGTTTTTCCCAATTTTGCCATTTATTAATACAGATATATACTTCTGGGATTTTATTTTTTTACCGGATATCCAAAAAGCAACTATACACAATTTTAAATACAATTTACCATTATCGAAAAATATAACTTTACAATTATAAAATAAATTTTACAAATTTACAAAAAAATCGTCATTTTTTAAAACAAAAGCCATTTTCACAGATTATTAACTTTAATTTACTAATTTATTAAATAAAACTATAAACATAAATAATAGAGATGGACCCGTTAGTATTTTCATCCAAGAGCACTCACGAGTGACTCACGATCACTCGTACTAAAGGATAATACATTTAGTAACTCTTATTCTTAAGCACAACTCTTACAGGAAAGTTAAATTTACCTCTCATATCCGAAATTCTAACTACATATTCGTATTAGCACTACACGAACATACCTATGTAAGTTATTATCATAGGTGCGAAGTGCAACTTTTGTAAAGTTGGATCACGCTATCATCTCTAATTTGAAAAACATAACCAACGGCAAATAAAAAATAAAACAAAACAAACCAAACAAAATATGACAAAAAAGTATTTATAAATAGATTTCGATTACATCTTTGTAATTGAAATCGATATCAACTTACATTTAACAACAGTGATGGCTAATTGATTATGTATATTTTTTTTTAAGTAAAATATTTTCAAGTACAAACACTTTAACTAATTCTAATTTAAATAATACTAATTATAATTTTTATTCCATTCGCATAAAATTAGGTACACGAGTTTTTATCCGATTTAAAAAATCTAACAAAACTTGTATAATTTTATATAATTTTTTATGCTCTATCAAAAATAGTAAAATTTTCCATAAGAATACTAGGTAATCGGGAACTAGAAGAATAATTTGTACGGTGGATATGCAAAATTTTTTATCCAATTCGGATAAAACTAGGTACAAGAGATTTTATCCGATTCGGAAAAAATTTCCAAATTAGAGACTTAGAAAAGCCGAAACAAAAAGTTGTATAATTTTATATAATTTTTTTTTATACTCAATCAAAGATAATAAATTTTTTCAAACAAATGCGGAAAAAATCACAAATTTAGCCATTTTTACAAAAGCCAATATTTTGATTTTTTGTGCAAAACCGGCACTTTTTTTTTAATAATATGTTAGATAATATTATAGACTTACAAAAACCGAAATAAAAAATTATTTATACGCAATCAAAGATAATAAATTTTTCCATATTCCTAGTATGTTCTTCTAATTCATTGGGAGCTAAAAGAATAGTTTGTAAATAGACTATTCAAAATTTTCATCCGATTCGAATGAAATTTGGTACATGATGATTGTGACTAATTATTTTTACTGATATTTGTACATATATCCAATTTGCTGAAAATTGGTCAATATTCAATCATATAAGTCAAAAAAATGCGGTAAAAATCACAAATTAAGCCATTTTTACAAAAGCCAATATTTTGATTTTTTCTGAAAAACCGGCACTTTTGTTAGATAATATTATAGACTTACAAAAGCCGAAATAAAAAATTATTTAATATTATATAATTTTTTTTATACTCCATCAAACTTAAGAAATTTTCGAATTTTCACCAAAAAAAACCTATTTTTTGGAGTTGTAAAAAATATTTGTTTTCAAATATATATTAAATAGTGTATTAAAGGTTTACTACAAATATATCTAAGTATTCAAAAAATAAAACTTTAAATCAGTATTTAAAAAAATATATTTTTGAGAATTATTTTCGTGAAACAACTGAAAACAATATTTTTTGTTCAGTAATTTTTGCTTAATATTTTCAAACTTTAGCGCCCTCTACTGACGGCGAAAGTAATCAGACTAAATTTTTTTTTGCATATTTATTTCAGTTAACTTCTTGTCTTTCAAAAAATGTACTTTTAAGAACAATTTGAGCCCATGCTTAATTTTTGATTTTTGCCTATGGGACAAAGCACTGTGCGCCGGGTCTTAAACCGAGGCAGTCAGATTGTTAAAAATAACTTGCCAATGTTGGGAAAATAAAACAGAAACTTTTTCACAAACGTAAAGATGAATATTAAAATAATATTATAAAATTAAAAAAAAATTATAATATATGCCTGCAAGCGGACTCGAACTCGAAACCTTCTGACTAAAGGCCCAACTACAAATAGTTTCAGTGACTAGCTTTGTTTTGATATGAAACGAAATTTTATAACTAAAAATTTTTGTTTTTAACAAATTTTGAATTTCGGTTTATGCCGATACCTTACTTAAGTCACTCAAGCTAATTATATTTCTGCCTTAATACTTTTTTTTTTAAACAACTTAATTTTTTCGTAAAACATATACTGGCAAAACGTTATTGTCAATGTTGAAAAAAATCGTCCCAATTAAATGTTATTCCAGAATTTTTTTTAATTCTACGGCTTTCCAGTGGTTTGCCAATACTTCATTTGTTTGTAACACTATCAATTTCTGACTGGATACTTTTTTTTTATGCCGATTTTGCCAATTTGGACCACAAATTAATATTTTATAAGAAATTTTGAAATATCCAATTTTATATCTTTGCTAAAGCATAGTAAACTATTTTTCCCGTAAATAAAAATCACTTGATTTAATTGTGTGAGACAAAATCACAATTAACCCAAATTGTCACCTTTTCAGTAGAAAAATAATAGGTCTGTATATTAAAACTTGTGTGAAAACAGATTGCACTAAATTTTTACGTGAAATTCATTATTGTGAAAAATCTAATTTTAGTTTATGATAGTTTTTTTTTTCACTTAAAATCCAATTAAATTATTATAATTAAGCGATGAAAATGGAAAAATATATTAAAATTCGTTAAAAGTTAATCCAAAATGTTTCTACATTTTTATGGTGTATTTACAATTATGATAGTAACTGTTTCTCTAGTGCATATGCTAGTGTGCAAATTGATATGTAAATCTCTAGTTTATCATTAAATTTAAACTAATTATAAAATTAAGTCTATATAGTTTTATATAAAGAGTGTTTTTAGAGTATTTTTATACAAAACAAATTATTCGAATATAGTTTTTTATTTTTGCTTTCAGGTCCGAATAAAATAATTTGTTTTTTATAAAGATTCTCTTGCCCAATATTTAGTTTAGAGCCTTTAATCATCTTTAGGGATATTTAAAATATTGAATAAAGACCAAAAAATATGTCTTTTTTATGATTAAAGTTGAACAAAATTTAAAAATTATTTTGTGATTATTATTAAAGATTTTAAATAAAATATTGGATTAATCGTCAGAGTCAAATAATAATAATTAACACATTTTTAATATTTTATTAAAATTGGGAAACTGAAATTGGAATAATGACATCAAAACCTATAGCCTATTTTAAGTTAATTCCAAATTTTGTTAAAACTATTCCGTCAGCAACCTTTCGTTATATGGGGTTAGTGTAAGATTACATGAATTTATGTTCTGTGGCTTAAAGCAATAACCGCATAAGTCACAAAATCAAAACAACGTTCTATTTGAAATTATGGACGCGTTATAAACTTTAAATTTTTGTTAGTAAAAACTGTATGTTGTAATTTAAGGCAAAAATCTCAAAAGTTCCTAGAGAAGAATGACAAAAAAAAAACAAATTGTTACGGGGACTTGTGATTTATTAACTTCTTAAAAAAAACAGAAAAATTAAGTATAAAAATGATAGACGGGCTTGCCGACTATATTATACCCTACCCTAAGTATTATTTGGGCCAAATTTGAAGAAGCGGCCTAAATTCCAGAAAGTGTCCTTATCATTTTTCTACGAACATATCGAAAATCATAGACGTACATCTAAACTAAGTTTCTGAAAAAGTTAATTTAAGCAAATACCGAGAACGTGGATTTATATGGGGATTCGGATCAAATATAGTCTGGGTTCTATATAATATATAATAATTTCACTTAAGCCCCATTCAATATTACCGTTTTACAAGAGGTAAGCCTTAATATCGATCGATTTTAGCTAGACTTAATTTGTTTAAAATATTTCTAAGCATGTACAACTTCTTTATCAAAACATCAAAATATTAAAAATATGACATTTTGTTAAATTTTACGAAATTTAAGGCACATTTATATAATTATAATTATAACTCTTTAATAGGACTCTTAAATAATTTGATACCTAATTTGTCCGCTTTTACTCTTTATTACTACAGTGCGTTCATAAATTATAGCACATATGTCAATCTGTAAATCAATGATTTATATCTCTTCCATATTTTTGTGGAACTTGTATCAATATATTCTCTTTCTAAAAATTAAATAATATTACTCAAAACTCCCATTAATTAGAAATACCGTTATTAAAACCTCTTACATTGCAAAATATTACATATTAAAGTGTTCAATTTGTATAGCACAAATGCAGAAAAGTCTTTGTTTAACAAAAATAAACAATAAATTCCTTTATTTTTTTAACAAAAATAACAAAAATAATAAAAATTAACAATATATCAATAATTTGTAATACCACCTTTCGCTTTTATGCAATCAAATATTCTATTTTTCATAGAACTTATTAATTTTTTCAGAAGAGCTTGATCCAGTCCGTCCCATTCTCTGAGAATTGAATTTTTTAGCTCATTCGCATTTGTATATTGACGATTGTCAGCATAAACTCTTCTGGCGAGAATTCCCCATATGTTTTCGATAGGGTTCATATCTGGAGAACAAGCAGGCCACTCCAAAACATCGACATCATTCGAGCTTAACCATTCTTTTGTGAATTTGCTGGCATGGCAGGCTGCATTGTCTTGCTGGAAAATATAGTTTTTATCTGTATTTGCATGTAAAAATGGCAACAAACTGCATTTTAGTAATTCACAGTATTTTTCGCTATTCATTTTAGTTAGCACGATTTGCAACTCCAAACAACATTCTTCAGTAAATGCACCCCAAATCATAACTGAACCGCCACCAAAGTTTCTACGAGAGAAACATTGGGGCCATCTAAATTAAATTTTTTTTCATCTGAAAAAATTATCTTTTAAAAGAAAGCAAATTAGTTAATTATTTCAAAACCAGCATTTAAAAACTTACATTTGACCAATTTGTATTCATATTATTTTTACAAAAATCCAAACCTGCATTAATATGACGTTTCAAAAGACGAGGAATTTTCTTCATTCTCTGTCTTTGAATGTGTTTGGAAGAGTTAAGAACAGTCCAAATGGTCGTTTTACACACTTTGTTGGAAACGCATCCACAAGTTGGGTACAGCTTTTGGTGCTGTTGCTTGCTGTGTTCAAATAAGTTGGCGCTCGCGGTCATTTAACTTTTTTTTCTACCACTGCTTTTATTTTTGCCATAATTTTCAATATTTTCCAAATAATTAAAAACAACCTTGCGACTTCTGTTGATTTGAATTGCAATTTCAGCTTTCGATGCACCATTTTCTGACAATGTTAAAATTTGACCTTTTTCAAATTCACTCAGTACCTTTCCTCGTGGCATTTTGTTTATTACTAATGTTGTTAATAAAATTAAATATAAATTGATTGATTTAAAACGGTAATTGTTGTCAAACAATGACTTTTTTGTTTTTGTGCTATACAATTTGAACGCTTTAATATGCAATGTTTTGCAATATAAGAGATTTTAATAACGGTATTTCTAATTAATGGGAGTTTTGAGTAATATTATTTATATATTAGAATATATTGATACAAGTTCCACAAAGAGATGATGATTATAGCATCCACTGTTGAAATTTTATAAATCATTGATTTACAGATTGACAAATGTGCTATAATTTATGAAATTTATAAAAATACATTTTGTAAAAAAGGTCAGAAAAATGGCAACATTTTTTGTCAGAAAAGAAAATGACATAAATCGATTCAGAAAGTAATTCTGAGTCGATTTGGTATACTATAAGCTTGTTTGGTCTCAGTCTAGTATTTTTTGTACCCATGTAAAAATCGAAATATATATAAACATACATAATCATACATGGACTTGAATACGATCATACATGTGCAGACGAGGTCATATATGTATGTCATGCATGGTTCAGTATATGACCATACATGATCTCATATATGTTTATATATCTTTGGATACGAAATTTGAGGGTATATGGCCGTAAATGATTATATGTGTTCATATATTATTTATGTATGCTCATATATGATAATATATGACCATATAGGCCAAATGCCCTCTTATTTCGGATCTGAAAATATATGGTCATATCGGATCTGTAGATTTATGTTCCGATGTGAAGATGTATGGTAATATATTGAACTATGCATGGACGTATATGATCATATACAAGCCCATGTATAATCATGTATTGTATGCTCATATATATTTTGATTTTTACATGCATAGTTACAAATACAGGGTGTCTTCCGGGAAGATATACTACTTTGTTTGTTTATAATTTTTGATTAAATGAAAGAGAATATATCTTATATTGATAAATGTTTTATTAAATTCCGGCAATTATGTATGAAATACAATATCAGATAAATGTCCGCCTCTGTTAGCCTCACAAATTCGAGCCCTTTTGAGCACATTTTTCATTACATTCTGACACATTTCACGCTGTATTTCAATAATTTCATCACGAATATTTTGTTTGAGTTGCTCAAGCGGTTCTGGTTTGTTTGCATAAACCTTGCTTTTCAGATATCCCCACTAAAATAAGTTCGGAGCAGTCAAATCAGGCGACCGTGGAGGCCAATCAACAATTTTTAAAATAACTTGTTGTGGAATGAGGTCTCGCAGTAATTCCATTGTAATCCTGGCTGTATGTGATGTGGCGCCGACTTGTTGATACCACATGCTAATCAAGCCTAAAGCATGCAGTTGTGGCGTTAAGAAGTTTTCAATCATATCGCTCCCCATTCACAGTTACACTCAGAAAAAAAAGTTAGTAGAAAAATTTGTAAACGGTTTTCAATCCCACTTTACTATTTTTGTACTGATTTTTAGTAAAAAATTATTATTTAGCAAATCTTTTTGCTATTTACATTTTACAAATTACAGAATTTTTACAGAATATCTACAAATTTTCGTTGCTAATTTCAGAAATCATTTTACAAATTTTTGAAAACCGATTTGCTAAAATTAGCAAAAAAAATTATTGATTTTAAAAAAGTCGATATTGAAGGAAATGTTATTTCTAATAATTTAAACTTATACATACAAACTTAAATTGCCCTAAAATGTTACATAGGAATAAAAAGGGAATCGAAAGTGAAGATACCGACTCATGTCTAACAAGAGGACATCCACTTAAAATAGCACTAAAAAGGGGTTTTTTGTTCTAAAAATCAGCCCTAAAAACAATTAAATTTAACCTTTAAGATTTTTAAGCCTTTAATTTTTTTTTTCATTTTGTATAAAACATCTTTAAAAAAATATAATCAAAATTTTTGATGCTCGATAAAAAAAATAAATCTAAAACTTTGTACTAATATTATTAGTATTTAGTAATTTTTTTTGCTGATTTTAGCAAACAGATTTTAAATTCCACTTTACAAAAAGTCTACTAAAATTTAGTAGCGGCTACTAATTTTTCTACTAATTTCATTGTACTACACGTCAGCAGACATGTGTTGCTAGGATTAGCAAAAAATACCGCTGGGCTCAAATTAGCAGAATTTCCCGTAATAATAGCAAAATTTTCAGTTGCCATTACAGACTTTTTTTGGTGAGTGTACCCTTACGCCGTTTTTATTTGCAAAGAAGAAATGGTCCAATGATTCCTCCTGACCAAATTGGACAATAGACTTTCACTTTTAATGGATGCATAGGTGACTGATGAATAATTAGAGGGTTTTCCATTGACCAGAACCGACTATCCATTCAAAATGAAAATGTGCCTCGTCACTCATTATGATTTTTTTCACGAAAATCGGGGTTGTCATGGGCGAGCTGTTTTAACGATTAAAACACGTTGGTTTATCGAATATTTTTCCATAATAAATTTGCCACGTGTCTACTTCACAACTGCCAAATATGAACTGTCAAGACTAATGTTTACCAAAATGGCGAAAAAACAAAGTAGTATACCTTCATGGCGAACACCCTAACCTGTAATATAAAAAAATGCGATAAAAAAGGAAGAGTTTTTGATGTTGTGGAACATCGTGTAGAAATTATATACCTGCAATAAACGAAGTACCAATTTTTACTTCATTTTTAAAAGCAGCTGTTTTTATTGCTGCTATATGACATTATTTTTGCTTTCGATGTCCCACTTAGAAGAAAGCCAGCAAAAATATGGTATTAGATACCTACCAGCCATTAATTAAGCGAGTTACGCTTAATTAGTGTTTGTCAGCGAGAGGGTAATGACCACCCATTACTTTGTGTTGTGTGAGAAGGTAATGACCACTCGTTACTTTTGTGGCATTGCGAACAAAAGTAATTAAGCGAGTAAATATGTTGGTAAGTAGTTAAAACCCTGTTTATGCTGAGATTAATTTTCAACAAAATTACAACAACATCACACATTATACTCTGCCTTCTTTTATAGAATTTTTTGAACGAAAAGAAAAAAGTAGTGTTAAAAATTTTATTTCTGTAGTCGCTTGAAAAAATTTTAGTAAACACTGAAATTTTCGTTATTTCATCAGTAAAAGAAAAATTTAAAGCAATGTTAAGAGCAATTTGCCATCAATAACTTCAAATCGAGAAAAATGGACATAAGCCGTTGTTGCTGATACCCAAAGATATTGTATTTTGTATTGATATTCTAGTTGTTATAAATATTTATTTGCGCCTGATTAAACTGATAATTATTAATGATTTCAGTTTTTTTTTATGCGAGTATAATAAATATTTTCTAAATGAGATAATTTAATAATTATTTTCATGAAATAAATACCAATTATTTTGATAGATAATACGTTGATATAGGTACTCATGTAATTTAACAAATATTTGAAGTTAAGATTTGTATATCATCGCTATTAATTTTTCTTTTAAGGAAATGTAAAAAAAGTCTGTAGGAATTTTTTAATAAAATAAAACATTTGTGTTTTATTTGTACAAAAAGAATTTTTATAAACTGCGTAGTAATGATATATATGCGTTTTTTTCTGGGGTGTTTTAATTCTTTTTTGTCATCGATTATTGCACCTAGCTTAGGACACGATAGTTTAAATGATTTTTGGTAGTGAAAATTTGTTATTTGTAAAACTTAAGATAAATTTTGGTAGATTTAATATAAAATTATTCATGAAAATTATATTTAGATGCATCCGAAACCTGCCTGGTTTGAGACTTGTTTAATACTTAAGTAAGCGATTTTATTTCATTTTATTTATTCTATGGATAACACAAATTCCTTACGAGGTTTCATATTTAATATAATTAATAATAAAAAAATAAATAAATATATACCAAACAAATTAATAAAATAATTAAACATAAATATCAAATTATTATTTTTCCCTATTCTAATTATAAAACTAAATCCATCAAAATAGAGTACAAATATTGTTTAAATGAAGTTTTAGATGTACAAAACTCTATTTGTGGTTTTAACCCTTTGACTGTCCAATGTATCACATATGATGGATGCACAGGCGTCATGATTGATACGTTTGGGCATCATATGTTATACACAATTAGTATTTTTTTCATTTAACTAGACTATATACGTGGACATACGCTATACAAAAAATTTTTTGTTTGGGGACAGTCAAAAGGTTAAACGCATTTGTAGATTATAATTAATTTCATTTAGTTGATTAACGTGCGAGTTAAAATACTATTAAGACCATAATTAACACAAATTCCTTACGAGGTTTCATATTTAATATAATTAATAATAAAAAAATAAATAAATATATACCAAACAAATTAATAAAATAATTAAACATAAATATCAAATTATTATTTTTCCCTATTCTAATTATAAAACTAAATCCATCAAAATAGAGTACAAATATTGTTTAAATGAAGTTTTAGATGTACAAAACTCTATTTGTGGTTTTAACCCTTTGACTGTCCAATGTATCACATATGATGGATGCACAGGCGTCATGATTGATACGTTTGGGCATCATATGTTATACACAATTAGTATTTTTTTCATTTAACTAGACTATATACGTGGACATACGCTATACAAAAAATTTTTTGTTTGGGGACAGTAAAAAGGTTAAACGCATTTGTAGATTATAATTAATTTCATTTAGTTGATTAACGTGCGAGTTAAAATACTATTAAGACCATAATTGGTTCGATGTATTTAAGAAATATTATCTTGACTTAAGTCAGTCGGTTACAAGCCCGTTTGAAATTTGTTTTCATGGTAGAAATTAATTTCTCAACAAAATATTTTTTTTCGCGAGAATTAGTTTGCGAGTCAACAATTTTTTTATCAAACATCTTCGGCACAAAAAAAATTATTTTTCTGGAGAAAAATTTTATATTATATTTTATATTTTACTTTAAGAAAAAAAAAAAACTATTATGAAACAATTTTAGTATTTTTTTTTAAAGGAGGCGTAATGGATCAAATTTTCATCGTTGAAGTTCTTGAAAAAGTGTTTTAATATTCCAAACTTTTCTTTTCAATTTTATATCAAAAAATACCCACAGGGTCCATTCCATGTCAAACCGCACAGAAAACTGTCATTTAGGATTTGTCATCTCCGATTTTAATGAAATTCGTCATATATATTGTAAATGGGTACTGTTTATGAAATAATCAATCTTCCGACACTAAACTCCTACGGTTTTCGAAATATGACGCCATGGAAGCAAATTAGTCTCCACCTTGAAATTTTGCCACAAATGTACAGAGTCCTTAGTTTTTAACATATATTTTTTTCAGAATTTTAAAAAATTTGGATTTTGAGATATGGGTCTTTGAAAATTAAACTTAAAAAAATTACCTTTGACCTTTTAATAGAAAAAAATTTAAGGACACCATAATAGAAGATAATGTTTTCACCTTTAAAATAGTAAAAATGGGAAATTTTTAGGTTGTATTGCTTAAAAGTTAGGGACGACCTTGTATGGACACTTTTTCGATATTTGGACGTTTTTGCCAATTTTTATGACGTCATATTTCGAAAACCGAAAAGGTTTCGGGTCGAAAGGTTAATGATTTGATAAACACTACCCATTTACAATATTTGTGGATGAATTTCATTAAAATCGGAGATGAAAAATCCGAACGCTGTGCTGTTTAAGCTGGAATTGCCCACAGGCGAATGTCAGTCAAATACTTTTATATTTCAATACCACTATTCAACTTTTTTGCACGTTCTTCTACTGAAAATCTTTTGAAGCGTTTTGAAGTCAAACAAAAAATATAATCATTCTCCAAGTTTTGAAAATGTCTTTATTTATCTTTTGACCCTGGGAAAAATGTTTTACCGATCAGTATTGTGGAGAAGTAATTAAAAAAAGTTTATATTTTTTTATGGATTTTTTTTAAAATTCCTTTCACTTGAAAATATAAATATCGGGAAATATTTAAAAGTGTTTTAGGCTAACAGATAGATCTCTAAAATTGCCTTTTTATGAAAAGGTTCTGGTAGCACTCAACACTTTAGAAATTAACATTGATCAGATTCAGAAATATTTGGAAATAAAAGTTAAAATCTTGAACCACATGTTTTTGGAGTAGAGAAATCCCTATTTCTGGAAGGATCGATCCGATTAAGAATTAATGATTTCAGATTTGTATTTTTGTGGCCTAAATATGTCATTTTTACATCCATTCAATAGGTCTTTGGAACTCTCTGCCTCCAAATATATAGGGTGTCCCAAGAAGAACGCAATGTTTAAATTTTAAATAAAACACAGATATTTAAAAAAAAATCGTGAAACTTTATTATATCGTAAAGTAGACAGAATGAGGTTATGTATGGAACAATATATCGTGCAGATGGCCGCCGCGGCTTTGCTGGCATGCACGCGATCTTTTAAAGAAATTTTCAATGACCGTTTTGCATGAATGCTGCGGTATTTCATTAATGCAGCGTCCAATTTCCTCTTTTAAGGCTTGAGTCGTCGTCGGCTTATTCGCGTAAACCATCGACTTCAAAAAACCCCAAAGAAAAAAATCTAATGGTGTTAAATCGCACGATCTAGGCGGCCAATTCTGATCTCCAAAACGCGAAATAACACGACCGGGAAATGACTGATGCAGCAATTAATTGTTTCTCTGGCTGTATGACATGTGGCGCCGTCTTGTTGGAACCACATGCCCTCCACATTCATTTCTTCAATTCTAGGCAAGAAAAATTGGTTATCATTTCACGATACCGAACACCATTGACTGTTTGCGCTTGACCTGCCTCATTTTCATAAAAAAAAGGTCCAATGATTCCTCCAGCCCAAAAACCACACGACACAGTGACACGTTGAGGATGCATTTGCTTCTCGTGAATCACTCGAGGATTTTCCTCACCCCAAATGCGACAATTCTGCCTATTGACGAAGCCATCAAGATGAAAATGGGCCTCGTCACTGAAGATGATTTTATCGGCAAAATCAGCATTTTCATGTTGTCTCTCCAATACCCAATTAACGAACTCCCTTCGCTGTCCATGGTCAGCTGGCTTCAGTTCCTGAGTCAATTGAACTTTGTATGCATAAAGATGCAAATCTTTATTCAAAATTCGCTGCAAAGTGGATTTGGAGACACCAATTTGCTGAGCTCGGTGTCGAATTGAGGTGGATGGAGTTTGAGCGACATCATCACGTGCAGCTGCGACATTTTCGGTCGATCGACCTGGTCGATGGCGCGTTATTGTCTTTACATCATTAACAGACCCAGTTTCGGCAAATTTATCCATTAATCTCTTTACAGTTGACTCTTTTGGAGCATTATTGTGACCCCAAATTGATCGCAATTTGCGAACTGTAGCCGCAAAACTTTCACCATTTTGGTAAAACAATTTCACAATGAGAATGCGTTGTTCATTCGTGTAGCGCTCCATTTTTACTAACAATTGTTTAAATGTCAAACAATGACACTTCGAATGTTGCCAGATTTAAAAATTGCGTTCTTCTTGGGACACCCTTTACAATTTATAAGCAATGCCATGCATTTTAAAAGATACCTTTTTGACTTTTTTAGTTTTTCATTAATATTTTTAAATAAATGTTATTAAATTAAAGTTAATTAAATTTTTGTGTAATTTCTTTCTTTTTTTCTCTCTTTTTTACATTTTAATTGTTTAATAACCATATTTCAATTTATATTTTAATTAATTTTTTTTTATATACTGTTTAAAGTTAATTATATTCTAAAATATTTAAGCATTATTGCTCATTTCCCATTACTCCTCCTATACTCTAGTTATAAGATTATAAGTCTTGCTGTATAGGAAATCAAAATAAATAAATAAATAAATAAAAATAAAATACTTAAAAAATGTTTTATTAAAAGTGTAAAATAATATAAAAATTGTTTCATTAATGATTTAGATTACACTAGAATACAAGATTTTTGCACAGCAGTGAGGGCTGAAGTAGAACAAATTTTCAACTTTGAAAATTAACCTTTTAGAAAGAAACTGTGGACAAATACACAAAAAAACTTAAATCGAGTTTCAATTAAAATATTTTTTAATATAATAAAAAATTTAATTGAATTTGGACCAGCAAAAAAATTGTGTTAAAATTAATTGAAATTTTTATTAATAACAATTAAATTTTTAATCAAATATCTGCAACATTTGCAATTAAAGTTTTAATCATATCAATTAAAACTTTAATAAAAGTTCTAACCAAAAATCAATTAAAAATTTTATCAATCAATTCCAGCATTAAATCAATTAAAGTTTTAAAAAATTTTTCAAATTTTTTTATCAAATAAACAAATGTTTGTCTGTAATTCTTCAATGCATCAAAGTTTTTAAATACTTTGTACCAAATAGTTCATAGGAGTACCATAAGAACTTTTGAGGTTCCAATATCACCACAAAAAATACTATGGTACGAACTGCATCATAACTGGTTCATGCGTATCCGCAGCAGTTTTTTTAAAACATTTGTTCTGATGTTGCGATTTTCAAAGTTGAAATACCTAAAATTACCAAATTTTCCTTTTTTCTAAAATGATTTTCTGCAAATTTTGTTTCCCATCTAAAAATCCAAATATATATGAGCATACATAATCATACATGGGCCTGTATATGATCATACATGGGCATACATGGTCATATACGTCCATACTTTGTTCAATATATGACCATACATGATCTCATATATGATTATATATCTTCGGATCCGAAATTTGAGGGTATATGGACATATATGATCATATACGAGCATACATGAATAATATATGTATATGCCCAAGAAGAACGCAATTTTTAAATTTTAAATAAAACACAGATATTTAAAAAAAAATCGTGAAACTTTATTATATCGTAAAGTAGACAGAATGAGGTTATGTATGGAACAATATATCGTGCAGATGGCCGCCGCGGCTTTGCTGGCGTGCACGCGATCTTTTAATGAAATTTTCAATGACCGTTTTGCATGAATGCTGCGGTATTTCATTAATGGCAGCGTCCAATTTCCTCTTTTAAGGCTTGAGTCGTCGTCGGCTTATTCGCGTAAACCATCGACTTCAAAAAACCCCAAAGAAAAAAATCTAATGGTGTTAAATCGCACGATCTAGGCGGCCAATTCTGATCTCCAAAACGCGAAATAACACGACCGGGAAATGACTGATGCAGCAATTGAATTGTTTCTCTGGCTGTATGACATGTGGCGCCGTCTTGTTGGAACCACATGCCCTCCACATTTATTTCTTCAATTCTAGGCAAGAAAAAACTGGTTATCATTTCACGATACCGAACACCATTGACTGTTTGCGCTTGACCTGCCTCATTTTCGTAAAAAAAAGTCCAATGATTCCTCCAGCCCAAAAACCACACCACACAGTGACACGTTGAGGATGCATTTGCTTCTCGTGAATCACTCGAGGATTTTCCTCACCCCAAATGCGACAATTCTGCCTATTGACGAAGCCATCAAGATGAAAATGGGCCTCGTCACTGAAGATGATTTTATCGGCAAAATCAGCATTTTCATGTTGTCTCTCCAATACCCAATTAACGAACTCCCTTCGCTGTCCATGGTCAGCTGGCTTCAGTTCCTGAGACAATTGAACTTTCCATGCATGAAGATGCAAATCTTTCGTCAAAATTCGCTGCAAAGTGGATTTGGAGACACCAATTTGCTGAGCTCGGTGTCGAATTGAGGTGGATGGAGTTTGAGCGACATCATCACGTACAGCTGCGACATTTTCGGTCGATCGACCTGGTCGATGGCGCGTTGTTGTCTTTACATCACTAACAGACCCAGTTTCCGCAAATTTATCCATTAATCTCTTTACAGTTGACTCTTTTGGAGCATTATTGTGACCCCAAATTGATCGCAATTTGCGAACTGTAGCCGCAAAACTTTCACCATTTTGGTAAAACAATTTCACAATGAGAATGCGTTGTTCATTCGTGTAGCGCTCCATTTTTACTAACCTCGTACCTTCTACTAGCAAACAATAACAATTGTTCAAATGTTAAACAATGACACTTCAAATGTTGCCAGATTTAAAAATTGCGTTCTTCTTGGGACACCCTTTATATCACCATGTTCATATATATTTCGATTTTTACATGGGTTGATAAAGATTAAAAATAAATATTCTAGAAAATAGGGTGGCCTCATAAAAGAATTAAAATTTTAACAAATTCAAATTTTAACAATTTCTTAAATTTTAAAATAGACCTTTAAAACCTGATTGCTTAATTTGATTTTTAAAACTGATTCAATTTTCGACGAATCGATTTAAAAAATTCTGTTTATTGTTTAAATAATTTTCTACTTTATTCAATTAATATCAAATTCAGAGAATTAATTTAATTTTTGTTGATTCTTTTCATAGAATAAATCAAACTGATTAAATTTTAACAAATCAAATAACCAAAAATCGTTTGCGAACAGAATCACAAAACAAGTTATTCAATCGATTCAAAATTAAATCATTGATATGAGGTGATTATATTTTATGCATAGATTCTTAAAATTAATAATATGAAGTAAAATGAATTATGAAGCTCTGCATTAAAACCAATACGTCATTAATTTAGCAAAAATAACTTTCGATTATCGATCTGAAAAATCTAAAAAAATTTTATTTTTTTTATCAATAAGTTTTCAAATCTTAAGCCAAATCCCATTATCTGGCAACACTGATGTATACAAACGCTACATATACTACATTGTTTTTGTAAATTTAAACAATTAGAGCGGTTCTCTTTCTTAGAAAAATTAAGTTATGACGCTTTTATTAATACGCAAAATAATTAATACATTTTTAATAATCATTTTTTTTTTGTTTGGGGATTTATGATGCAATTTTGCAATTTAAATAACTGTGATAAAAGTTAAGACATAAATAAATCAAAATAATATAACTTTAATATGTTGTCAATAGTGTCTATTGTATACTAGAACATTTTTTAAATCAAATTAAAAATTTAATTGATAAAATTATACTTTAAATTGAAAATGAACAAAAAATCAGAAAAAAAATTTATTGAAATTTTTTTGGCAATAGTTTTTTCTGTGTATATCAAATCAAAAATATAAAATTCAAAAAAAAAAAAAAAACACTACGAGTGAATCAAATTGACTTTAAGCTTTCATTTTAAATTAAAATTAATTAGATTACACTAGTGTACATGTTTTTTAAACAGTAGGGTGGGCCAAAGTAGAAAAAATTTCCATTCTGAAGACACATTTAGAAAAATTTGTGGACAAATATTTCAAATCAAAAAAACATAAAACACCAAGAGATTTCGATCATATTTCCAACTTCTAGTATGAGTATTATCAGACATAATTCCAAAACCAGATATTGAGATAATGATAGTTGGGATTAAGTTATATTATCCATAATGTATTTTTCCTTGGCCCAGGTACTAACGGTTTTTATTTTAGATTCGGCTGGAAAAATTTTATATAAAAGTCTAGGAAAAAACCTTGTCGATTAGTGTAATGTTTAATATTGTACGTACAAAATAATTTAATGTATTTTAGGTATTATATTTTAAATTATGTGTATGAAACAGGGTTGGCAGGCAATACCGCTGAAATACCGTTACCGAAATAACTGAAAAAATTCTTATCTTTAAAATACCGTTACCTAAATAATAGAAAATACCTTTATCGCTTAAATACCGATACCGAAATAACTGAAAAGATCTTTATTCTTAAAATAACGTTACCGAAATAATAGAAAATAGAGTTACCCTATCCGGTAACCGCATTTGTTTCGGTTACCATCCATGGTATAAAATTAAAACAGAAAAAATACAAATATGCCTTAAGGTATGCTACAATTTTATAATTAAACATTATATAAAATGTAATTGTAATTGTAATATTCGGGGTTATTGACATTGAAATAATGAATAAAGTTTAAAAATTGATTTGTAATGAAATTAAAAAAAGACTATCTGACATTTTATGTGGAAATTTAATAACAAATTCTCTCTTAAACCAAATTTGCAATTACCGCAAAGTCTACATGATTTTGATTTTAAAATTTGTTAATTTAAAAATTTGCATCGGGTGCATATTAATATTTTCTATAGATTTTACACAATTTTAGATTTATTCTATAAATAAATTAAGTTTAGAATTATTTTTTGAAAAAAAGTTAACATACTTTAAGGCGCATACACTGCTTTTTTTAACGCCATGCAAATTTAATTTCGTCATTATACTAACATAAATATATTAATTTCTATAAGACCCTTAGTGAAATAGAGAAGAATCCTTCGTGGCGTACTTTAAATTGTCTTACATGTAATTTTTTTAAGATAAGCAACATTCAGGAAATTCTTTCTTCTAATTAATGTGTTGCTTTCTTTGGAAATGGGGAGAATAGTGAAATAAAAGTTGGTGAAAGATAACGAGTTGCAAATATGACAACACTGTAATTGCCCGAGATGATAAATTTTAGAGCAGTTGTTGCTTTTTTAAATTATTTCTTGTAGGAAAAATCCTCAAAGCTTAAGAGTTTTCTGTAGGAAAAGGCCTCACATTCAAAGTTTTTTTTTACAGCAAATATTCTTTGAATCCTTATCCTCTGATTCCATAGGTAAAAGGCCTTTATAATATTAAGATTTTCCACAGGAAAAGTCCTCAAAAACTTATGTTTATTTTTTGAATAGAAAAAATTCTTCAGAATTAAAGGGGTTTTGAAGAACTTGCTATTAAAAGAGGTCTTTGGAGTCTGGAGGTTTTTACTTAGAAAAAAGTCTTCAGCTTCTAAGAGTTTTCCTATAGGAAAAAATACTGAGGGTTTTTGGAGAAAGTCTCAAGAATCTGGACGGTATTTTTGGAAAAAAGTCCTTGCAATCCAAAGGATTTTCAAATGAGAGAACACTCTCAGAATTAAAGGGGTTTCTTTGTAAAACAGTCATCCTAATTTAAGAGTCTTCCAATAAGAAAGTGCCTCAGAATCTGCGGATATTTCTAAACAAAAGTTATTCAGTACATTAGTTTTTTTTTGTAAAGGAAAAAGTCCTCAGAGTCTTAAAGCATTTCTATAGGGAAGGTCCTCAGATTTTTTTATATTAAGGAGTGTGCAAAATTTTGAAGATTTTTTTCTAAAAAAAGTTTCTTAGAAACTTAAGGCTTCGCTCTAGGATAAAGTCTCCTGAATTTGAGGATTTTTATGGAGAAAAGTTCCTTAGAATCTTATTACTTTTTTTTTGGGAAAGTAATCAACAGAATCGATGGGTTGCGCTTTAGGAAAAAACTCCACATTGAAAGGTGGTTTCTAAAGAAAAACTCTTAAGTTTTTA